>CM023487.1:33619040-34005413 GCA_013339685.2 Hyalomma asiaticum | reverse complement strand
GCAAGGCATCCGACTTCTTCGAGAAGGTATACGATTGTCGCTGCAGGAGTATAACGCGAGCTGCAGGAGAGTTTCATCTCCTATTAAAAAAAAAGAAAGAGAGAGAGAGAGTGAGAAAGAAAATGGAGGATAAAACCGAGGAAGCCGGTCTTTCCGTCGTTCGCAGAGTTCCGAACAAATCTTGCAAGGCGTCAAGAAGAAAGAGTAAAGACGGCGTGTCCTGGCTCGCGTATGCGAACGGGCGATTAGTGAGCGATGTAGGTCAGAAGCGGCGACGGGAATCGATTTACACGGCGCCGTGGGGTTCTGTTTAAGTGTTTATCCAAGTTCTAGAAGTGCAAGGTATGTGAGAAGAAGTGTCCCTCTTTGACTCCTGTATTGAGCCTCGGATTTTGAAGTAAAGAAGAAGGATAAAGGAAGAAGTGACGTGTTGCGGAGAACAAAGAAATAAATAAAACCCGCGTTTACGTAACCCGATGACTTCGCAGTACCGAAAACCTCCATTACGAAGACTTTGCTTTTCTTTTTTCCTCTCCTATTACCTCTGTCCGCACTTTCCTTTTTCGTTTTTGCAGCGACACCATGCGAACCGCTCGAAAGTGCAAAGAGAAAGGAAAAACCGCTTCGCGGCTCCGCATTGAACAGCGTTCCTTGCAGGCGCTGGTAATCTGCTGTACCGTATTTACTCAGCTCAAACTCAGTGCTTCCTGGCTGCAACTTCTCGCTTTTGACTTTAAGAGATCATGCTTCCATTTTTCCATTTTTCTTAGGGATAAAAGAAGAAGGTGTTGTACATAAACTGTCAAGGACATTTTTGTCGTAAGGAATGCTTGGCGTTATTGTCTAGTATCGGCGTTGGACAAAATGAATACCAGGGTGTTCGAAACTTAGCCGGAGACACCAGTGTTAGGTGCGCGGACAAAATTAAGAAGTTCGCAGACATACAATGGAATCACGTCGCAGCGCGCAAGCTAAATTGGGATCGCTACGTCGTGCTATTGACATAAAAAGTGATGACGACGATGATGATGATGATGATTTGCGGGTGTAAAAATCGCTTGTAGCAAATGTCGAAGGGAGAAGAACTGTGCAAAAAGGAACCATAATTCATGTAGGATAACCATTAGAACATTACTAAGCAACTTAGTGAATAATTAGCAATTACTTTAATGAAGACAGTGCGAGACAGAGGCCGGGAGTTCGCTAGACCCATGCAGTTGGACCGGTTTCCGCGGACGCATACAAACTCTGAAGACTTGGTTTCCCAAACCGCGCGAAAAAAGAGCATCTTTCTGTGGTTGTGTAACGTAAGCGATCCGGGAGACTTGTTGCGCCGTGTCGTATTCTGCAGAGCTATGATGACCCTTACGAGCCGCTAAGTGCAATGGTGCAGCCTCAAGGGAGGGCGGGTGGCAGCGTGAAAGAAAGAAAGAAAGAAAAAAGAGAGAAAAGGAACTTAGATAGAAAGAAAAGAAAGAATTCTTTCTTTCACGCCTTATGAAAGAAAAAGAAAGAAAGAAGAAGAAAGAAAGAAGAAAGAAAGAAAGAAAGAAGAAAGAAAGAAGGAGAAGAAAGAAAGAAAGAAAGAAAGAAAGAAAGAAAGAAAGAAAGAAAGAAAGAAGCGAAACTTAAAAGTAGGAAGAAGCAAGGAATGTACATTGTTTCCCCGATGCTTCTTAAAGCTGCATAACCGCGCCCGCCACATCCTTAAACTTTGACATACTAAGCATTCAGAAAGTTGACGACGCCGGAAGAAGCGACGACCACAGTGCGGGGGTTAAACGCTTCCACCGTTGCTTTTTTTTCCCCTGACAATCCAAACACGGAAGGCGAAAGGAGCTGCCCTGTACGGCCTCTTGGGATGTACATAAACAAGAGCGCCTCCATAGTTGAGCTATTTCATCATTGTCCTCTCTCTCTCTTGAACCTGTGAGGGCACGGATTAAAGGAGTAGACAGAACAAGGTTGTATTAGTCTGTGTCCGAACGCAGGGCCAGCTAAAGAAGTAGTCAGATGACCTCGTCCATCAAGATGCGGGAAGCGCAGTCATGTATCTAATAACAGGAAGTGAGTCTAAATCTTCAGTCGCTTCAGATTTCGAAACTGCGTTGCTTAAAGAAAGAAAAGTAAAGCGGGAACTGTTAGGTGACTTAAACACTTGCTAGAAAGGAAGTCTACTGGCGTCAATCTAACCTCACTGATGGACTCCATGGATGGATGCAGCACTCTTGTCTACCGCCATCCGACATTCTATACTGTATAGTAGTTAAACTGGCTGTCAATGAAACGTCGTCCCTTGTTCGGTAGCTGTAAGAAGTCACGTTTAAACTCAATACGGTCTAGACAGGGAAGGAGGCAACGGATTTGTTATGGCGGCACAAATCTGTTCACGGTGCCTCAGAAAATATATAGATAAATGAAAAACATACATAAAATATATAATATATATAAATATAAAAATAAAAACTGCGCTAACTTTCCATTGCCTCATTTCATCAGATATTTAAGCGAAACAACTGCACAGCAGAAAGTAAGACACGCGGAAATTTTACGAAACTTAACGCTACAGCAATCACGCCTGGGCTTTAACCCTGATATTTTTCCACCGTGTCGCTCAGGCGCTTTGTTTTTGGGCTGAAATGCACTGACACATCCTTGCTTAGATATGCCATTACATATGATGAAATATAATATGATTTTATACGAAGTACACGTAGATTATATATATATTGTCATACATTTGCCGTACTCTCCATACAATTCTACAAGTAACATGTCGTAATACTGAAATGGCCATACAGAGTCTTTCGGTGGTGATGAGGAGAAGGAAAGGCAGCTACCGCGTGAAGTAATTTGCGAAAATTTCGAGAGTTTGGGAAAGCAATGGCTGAATATTCAATTGTTTACTTAGATAATCGAATTGCAAATGAGCCAAATAATATATTATGGCTCGTTTATGCGAACAACTTGTTAGGATCGCCCTCGGTGTGGATCTACGTTCGCACGTTGAGATGTTAACGTAAAGTCTACGCAGCCACTCACCGCACTGGCTGCACCGAGTTCGATTTCCAAAAGTGCATTCCTCGCTTGTGCATGGAACCAATTACATCTGCAGGGAGTGTTCTGCATATCTGGGATATGCCTACGAGATCCTAATGCGCATCGCAATCACAGCGCGGGGGCCAGGATGATCCCATAATAGTTGATACTTTTATGTCTTCAAGACCTGAGTCATCGCATGCGCTGATCCACTTCGACTAAGATTCCAGGCAGAACTGAGTCCACGGCCGCGATGCACCCAATATGTGCTCGTTTTTTGTCAGTACATCGCCTGTTCAAATGACGAATCCCACGCCAGAGTTCAGCCACGAGAACTAACTCACGCTTCCGAGAGCAAAGGCGTAGTCTAAGTTATATGGCAGCTATAGCGAAGTCACCAGGCGATCAAGCCAATCCCTGACCCGCATCAACGCAGGTCACTTATTTGTTTCATCTTACATTTTTTGAGTTCTTCTTCTACAATCGCCGAAGACATTAGGCTTCGGTGCCGCGCAAGTCTTAACCACAGCCACGGCGTCGCAGGTTGCGTAATTGCTCCGGGAGCGTCACCTCGTAAAGTGCTTCAACGCGTCTTCACCGAACGAGAATCGTAGAAGAAAGAAGGGCATAACGGTGGCCTTCGATTTTGGAAGTTGCGGTCCGCATTCGCTGACCGACTGGCCATCTTCTCCCGTCACACCCGAGAGAGACCACGGCGTTACGCGCATTACAAACCGCGGAGTCCCGGACACATGCCCTATCTGCCGCGATCGCCAGGCCACTACGACTTCTTTCTAGTTCAATCAGATCCTCGGACTCTCCTGAGCAGCCTTGCTCCCTTATTCGCTGTGTTACGTGCCCGTTGCGGGGGAATAAAACAGAAAAACATGTTTGCACACAGCGTCGGTTTTGCAACAGCTTCGGTCGACAATGAATGCGCAGCGAGTAAGCATTAGGTGCACTTTGACGACGAAGCGATCTACCAGTTTCTTCGTTCTTCTTAGGTACGGAACCTTGCCCGCGGAGAACCGAAGAACGTTTGAGAAGTAGGAGAGCTAGGCTGGCCAGGCCCTCGGCTGTAATGCCAGGGGCACTTTATAGATAGTCAAAGAGGCGGTGAAGCTGACAATACGGGCTGACCCGGGCAAATTAGAGCGCGTGGATGCGAGCACGCAACAATAACGCATCGATCTTGTTTTGAGCGAGAAGACGAAGAGGGGCTGCTCAAAGGGCGCGATCAGAGTGACGCAAGAGTGCGTAATGTCGACAGTAAGCGAAAAGCTGGAACGAGGTGACCCTGTCTTTGCGGATGCGCTGAGGATTCAGGTTGGAAGGAAGGCGGGGGTGGATGGGAAGTAGTGGCACAGAACGCTGTTCACTTAGCAAATAAAGCAGCCCCAGAAGAAGCCGTTCCACTGAAATTACTTGTCTATTGAGAGTCATTCGGAAAGGTCGCGGTGAGAATATTAGCTGCGATGGATGGAGCCTCAGTCTTCGCTCGCAATGAAGTCTCTTACGTGTTTGATTGACAGCGGTTCCTTGTCTTAGTGGTGTCGTGCCAAGCGCGGCACCACACCAATGAATGCGAAGTATGGTGACATAAGAACAAAAGGTATATTGGGCAACCCTTTTACGAAAGTAACTATGTGTTCGTGGTGAACTTGCAGCTCTCAGTGTATGGACACAGCCATTCCGAAGCGGACGAAGAAGCGCTTACTCTGAAGTGCTGCATTTTTTTTTTCCAACTTTTTAGACAGAACATGCAGGCTCCAGCACACCTGCATTGGACATCTGGAAAACGAGTCACATAGGTTTAAAGAAAAACAGAAAACAAAAAACCCCCCTTAACTTCATGTAGATTTCTAGAAAGGGAACTTATTGCTTCTGATTGCAGCCTTATACACGCGTCTGCGCAGTTTCCTAAAGTTTATTTATGAAACTTTGGTCGTGAGGAGTCACAAAGGAATCGCTTTCTTGGCCATACAATTGGAATGGAAGTTAACCGAGAGTCATTAAATGTAACGGAGTGGATGCCAAAGGAAATTAAAATTCCTAAGGCGGTGGTAAAATGTTATGTTGGGAATATGCGAACAAGAAGTTTGTGTGGATACCTTAGCTGTTCGCAGCACAGGACCGGGCTAAACGGTGAAATATCGGAGAGACCTTTGCCCTGCAATGCCTTGTGTTATATTGCTGATGATGACTGTTGCGGTAGTGGTGGTGGTGCTATCATGATGAAAAGCTCATGCCGGGCTGCAAATCGGCTTCTTTCGCTGCCGCGCGTACGCTGGGCACGTGCAAATACTGGAAAGGAACCCATTTTTCCCGTGCAACAGACGCGCGATGTGATTGTAAGAATGGCTGTTGAACAAGCGAAAAGCATACGATGTCTTATTTTATTCAATACATTCCAGAGCTGTTCGATCCGTGTTTGATTCACGAACTCCTTGTGACAGGCGCAGAGCAAGGGGCAAATGTATGCGGAGGAAAAAAAGAAAAGCCTGCACGATAGATCAGTGTGCAACCACGTTGCATCACGCGGGCGCACCACAGAGGCGAAGGGTTACGTCCGAGTACGTGCGTGTTGTCGTGCCGCGGAGCAGATTGAGCAGCGTAGATTCGTGGGGGTTGTCCGATGAGGAGGGGACCAAAGTTCGTGGCCCCGCTGCGCTTGTTTTTTTTTTTCTTTCGCGCGCCCTTCTGAAAAGAGTTCACGCCGCTGTCCTGTACGTGCGGGCTCGATCGAAAGGGAAAGGGAGCTTCTACGTCCCCGTTCCTTTTCGAAGTTGGTGTCGCCGCGTTCTAAAATTACGCGGCGCTGTTTTACACCGCCGAGTTCACGAACGGCCTCATCGTCAGGAAATTGAGGTACGAGTTGAGGCTGTTCCGAGCTGCCACAGGAAATGAACCCTGCTATTTACGGCAGGCAATGACTCAGCACGAACGTGCGACCAGGGACATATGGAACGGGAACAAGAAATAACGAAATAGAATGTGTTACAAGTCCGATAGTTCGAATGTGCTATCCTTAGACTGCTGACTATGTCGTTACATATATGATGGCTTATAGGTCTCAAAACGAGCACGCGAGGAGCAGACGTGGTGTGAACATTAGGCTTATTGGTGGAAACGAGGGCCAATAAAGCATCTTTGTTAACCCTAATTTGTTCCTGTTTCAAGTGTACATGACTGTACGCAGGTGGTGCGCGTGATCGATCACAGAATGAGGTCGAAACTGGATAACGGAAAGGGCGCGTACAAAGATGCGTAACCGACAGGAAGACGTGCTGGTGTACCGATCTTTGTATTGTTATGTGTTATTGTGCAAGCTGGTGTAGTTCCTATTGTAATAATAATAATAATAATAATAATAATAATAATAATAATAATAATAATAATAATAATAATATAATAATAATAATAATAATAATAATAATAATAATAATAATAATAATAATAATCACTCTATTTTAGGTCCACCGCAGGACGAAGGCCTCTCCCAACGATTTCCAGTCCACCCTATCCTGAGCGAGTCCGTTCCACTTTATACACCCAAAATTTTTAATTTCGTCGCTCCATCTAACCGTTTTGCCTGCCTCTGTTGCGTCTTCCCTCTCTCGGTATCCATTCCGTCGCTCTTGCTGTCGATCTGTTATCTTTGCTCCTCATGACATGTCCTGGCCAGGTGCGCTTTTTTTCGTTTAATTGGTATAATAATATCAGCTACTCCTGCCTGTTCCATGATCCATCCCGCTCATTTTTATCTCTTAGCGGTACCCTTATCATTTTCCTTTTTGTTGCACGTTGCGTGCTCCTTAATTTCATCTCTAGTTTTTTCGCTATCCTCCACGTGTCTGCACCGTACGTTAGTACCGGAAGAATGCAGTGATTAAATACATTTCGCTTTAGTGACAGCGGCAAGTTTCCAGTCACGAGTTCGGAATGCCTTCCGAATGCGCTCCAACCCATCCTTATTCTTATTGTGCCTGCGTGTAGACCTAGGCAAACATTTCAACAAATATTCTTGATTGCTTGCCAAGGGATTCGACGCTAAAGAAGAATCATTTAGAAACTTCAGGGCTTACCACTTTCTGAGGCAAATTCACAACTTTAAAAATCCGCTAATTTAAGATGGCACGGCTAAAATGTTTACACCGCTTCCAGTGTGTCAACGAACTTTAAAGGTGCACTGAAGTGAAATACTAGTTTGGTTTAGACTGAGAAATTATTGGAGAACTCCACTGTCGTTATTGTGGCCAGTTTATATTCAATATTCCAAAACAAAATGAACATTAACATTTCATATTAGCTTTACCTTTGAATCTCGCCCCAAAACTTTGTAGTGACGACGTCACTAACCCCCTTACTTTCTTGCGTTCTCTTGCCGCATTGGCTCAGTGAAATTAGCTGAAACACGCCATGTCTATGGCTTCCTTAGAACGCAATGTACATCTCTTTTACCCACAAATATCTGTCAAAAATGACGCCGTCGAAAATGTATGACACAGATTTTATAGTGCCGGAACCATCGCGCAGGCATGGTCACCAAGCTTCTCCTCGAGAGAGTGATGCTTGTGCTAATGTGAAAAGGAAGATGGTGCAACGATTGCTAATAGACTACCTTAGGGACACTGCATTGATCGATGTCTGGTGACACACCCATGTTCAACCCTTAGGAGGTTCGGGTGGAACAGTTGTCGGCTTGGTATGCCATGCTAAAGCTGCTTGATCAGCTAAAGCCACTACCACCACCACTTATACAAATAAATATCGTAATTCACTTCAATGTCCTTTTAAAGTAAAACTTCGCCGCTCTGGTACTCAAATCTTCACGACACGGCTGTCAGCACTTGTTAAGGGGTTGTTACAAAGCGACCTCTATATAGAAGGGAGCCGTTCACGCCATAGTCTCAATGAAATGCGGCGTTTCACTTTCTCCGCATGGCACCAATCGTCTTTGAGGATCTATAGACGTCAGAACGCACTAGCCCCCAAACCCGCTTTCAACGCTCTTGCCGCTCAACGCTGTCGTCAGGACCATTGCAGCTCGCTCGCTTCCGATTGTCATGCAGCGACGACACCTCGGTCCCGAAGCCTTTTCAAACCGGAGCGGCGAAGCGCGGCCACCCGTGTACCGGCCGCGGCCGGCGCGTCTAGCGATGTCGTATGGCTTTTATAATTGCGATGATTGGCGGCGCGCCGCCATCAGGCGAAGGGGTTGAGTTGGAAGGAAGGGGGAGGAGACCAGTTTCCCCGACCTTTGTCCGCATCGCATCAAGAGCGGGCCACGAGAGCACGAGAGCAGTCTCCGCGGAGCCCCGTCGTAGCGACAATACCAGGCCACCTCGAAGACGTCGACTGCGACGGGCGCCGGACATCCCGGACCTTTGCAGCGGGAGGGCTCCTCGGTGGCGAGGGCTAGCGCGACCTCACGGAAAGTGAAGCGAAAGAAGGACTGCGAAGATATAGTCGGACGGACGCTCGCATGTATTCGCACCCGTTGTTTCAGGCGTTTCTCTTGTCGGTCGCACGGCCCAATCTCGCGGACACAATGACCGCGGAGCGGAGCGACGTGCAGGCGCATGACTTTCCAGCCGAGATTCTCGGGCACAATTTGACCCGGTGGATCGGGCGTCACGTGCGCTGGTGGAAGCCCGCCTCCCCTGAGCGCGGTATGCGGAGTGGTCTGCAATGCGAGCTTTTGGAGTTTTGTCGCTTTCCATGTTGGGCATTCGCTTTTGTTATCGAAGCATGCGTGACACACGTTTTGTCGCACGCCCCCGGAAGCTCCCCCCTTTCTTCTGAATATTCGCAGACACGCAACGTTACGTTTCCATGCCTTCTGGACGGTTACTATACTGCCGTGCCACCGGTACCCGTACTGCCGGTCCTTGTTTGGCACTGTGCCGAATACCAAGAACTCCACCATCATGTCGTTACGGGTGTGAATGAAACAGAAATGAAAGATGACACGTCATCGCTCATGGGAAAGCCGGCTGCGTGGCTCCGCTGCCTAATGACCAGCATCACCATCATCACCAGTGCATAGGCCCATGCCACGCACCACCCTGGTGCCAGAGAGCGCGAAGCACCCTAGTTAGCCCGGGCCTTAGGACTTGTAAAGACTGTTTGCTGAGTGGCCCTTGTGCTTCGTGCCGTTTCTGGGAGCCCTAGGCGGCCAAGGGCTCTGTAGCCACGGCCCTGAGCCCACACCCTTCAATACATTCTAGTATTAGATGAGTCAAAGCTACTTTTCGGATATTGTATATATTGTACAAGCTCGTAGAATGACTTTTAAATCCCATCACTTCAAATGATAACCCAAAGGAGCCCACGAGAAATTATGTACTCCCTACAGGAGTATTCGTTACACCTGGCGTCGTATCTCGTGGATTATGTCAGCATTACATGACATGCATTATGCAATACTCTGACGCACGCAAGGCAGGTTAACGAAATCAGAAGAATCAAGTTGCACTAAATGGAGAACGTACAAAGAAAACAAACGTAGAGGCAGGACGATTTTGAAGCTACTTCATGAATAAAAGGTCTCGGACCGTACTGACACAATTCCGACGAATGTACATGAACAGCCCTCAGATCTTGTTCAGCAATCACCGAGTCGTCAGGCAGTGTCTTAAGAAGACGTTTAACGAAAAGCGCCCTCTTAAACAGCTGTCTCACACGCGTGACCCACACGCAAATTTTGGCCCGTTATTCGATTGCTTACAGGCTGACTGCTTCACCCACACCCACGGCATTACATTTCCCGGGGGTCGTGACTGCTGTTTAGTCTGTACAAGGACTGCGCAAACAACCATGCACACTTTCCGTGCTTGCGCACAAAGTTAGAGATTGCGCACTCCTGCGAAGAACAGTACAGAACGTATAGGCGCCACGGAGAACGCCGTACCTTTTTTTTTCCCCCTCACAGCGTGAAAGAGAGAGAACGGAAAATTCGCCAGTCATGCGCGTCTGCGAGGCGCGATTATACGAGTTACGGAGCGCGTGGACGCACGACTCTACGTGCGGTTTTGAGAGGTATAATCGCCCGCAGGTATACACGGGCGCTCTAGCGGGAATCGCCGTTCCCCTGGGAGATCCATTCAGCGTGCCGCCGGAGGAAGAATCCTCGTGGAGTGATAATCGCAGGTCCCGGGGCCACGCAGAGACGCACGTCCTTCAAGGGGTTCTTGATCTGCCATCTCTCTGACCACCGCAACGCCGTCCTACTTACCGCGCATCTCATTCATCACGCGAGCGCACAAACTGTCGATTTTAAAGCAGCCACACTCTCCGGCCCACCTGGGACGTCACGGCGACGGTTCCCAGAGGACCAGCTCACGAAGGACCTCACCCCCTTCCGTCCCTTTCTCCACAACTAGCAGGCCTGAGAAGACTCTTTGCAATACAAAACGAAACTGTGGCGCATTTTTCTCTCCCTTGTACACGGTGATTTACAAGCTGACGAAATAATTGATGAGGCCTTCTCATGAGTGCCGTTGTGTGAAGTAGCGCGCTATCCGCACGCGGCAGAACAGCGCCTGTAGCTGGGTCGTGCTTGGTTGGTGGTCGAGAGCTCACCGCGGCCTCCGTGATCGGTGAACGCTCGAAGTGGCGGTAGAAGGTGGCCGTGGCTCCGTGGATCGGTGTCGGCGTCGCTCGCAGCCAAAGGTCGCGAGTTCGAAACCAGGTGCCGACCAGTTGCCCAAACTTAACAGACGAGGTGTCTCAAATTCTCAACGATAATTGATGATAATGGTCATGACCTCAGAACTGCGGAACGGCTTGTGCCCAATCCAAATGCCCAGTCCAGAAACTCAACATAATGCGACGAGAAGCATAACAAAAGTGTCTTCCCAGCCCAGGTTCACATATCTTACAAAGTGATGGGCAGTATGCATCGACAGGATTATATCTATTTCAAGGTAACATGTCAAATATCAGCTAAATAGCTGCAACTGCTTCAATAGCTTTGTCACTTAATTGTCCACAGAGCTTTGAATTAAATTAGCGAGTAAGCGAATGAGTGGGTTATTTTGTTCCGTTGCATCCTGTGGCAGCGATAGCAGCGCGGTAGCAGTGGGCGCTCGCAAACTGTACGAAAAATAGCCTGTGAACAGCACCAGTCCTGAATAAACGGCCAGTGTGCGCTTGGCACTTGCCGGATGTACCGACACAATAGCGCTTCAGGTTGCACGATAAAAGATTTATTGCGAATCCGATGCTTTTTTCCAGTTCTAGATCCCGTGTAGGCGAGGCATGAACTCTTCGCGTACACAGTAAATTAATTTGCCCCATAGTGCTTCAATAAGTTTTACACAAAGAAAACTACAATTTCGGCTACTATTTCTGTTTGCTGAAACAATACAATTCTGCTTGAAACTGTTCTAGGCATTAGCGAATATACTAACATGATTACGACATTTAGAAAAGTGCTCATGTAACCACCTAGCCGTGCAGGTGCACCGGTAATCCATGTATATACCTTCGCGTTTCGTGCCGTCTCTGGGGTACGACGCGATCGTTAAAACACAAAAAAATTCAACTTTCATCGAAGTTACGTTAAGAAATGTACCGTTAAGCAAGCAAAACTGCCTTGGACGCTCGCTATACACGTGTAATCTCCTTTATATCTCGTCTCCCGTGAACCAAAGAGAACAACGTCCCTTGCGCGGGAACATGGTGTCCCCTTCTTGGCAGCCAAAAGCTTCAGTGAAGGGCCTGAAGTTGGCGAGGGGCAGGTTGACGCGCAGTCGCGGAGGCGTCTCGCCGAAGAACGCCAGACGCTGCTCATAGCGCGTGTCGTTCGTGCGGTAGCAGTGGGCGCGGGCAAACTGCACGAAGAACAGCCTGCGCAGCATCAGCCCCGAACCGACGGCCAGTGTGCGCTTGGCTTGCCGCATGTAGTATCTGTACCGACACAACAGTGCTTCAGGTTAAACGAGAACAGATTTACTGCGAATCCGATGCTTTTGGCCGGTTCCCGATCCTGCAGCTATTCGACTGTTAAAACCCTAAGGAAATGGCGGAATTACATTCCAGCCAATGAGCCTGCTCAGGCACCCCTACCGAAAGAAACTTGTACCATTGGAATATAATCATGTCAGTGACAGAAATGTACGCCCACCGCGAGTGATTAAAAATCATTAAAAATATGAGACTTTTCAGCTGCCGCACATGCACCTTGTTCAGAAACATCTGTCGCAACATTTTCATATCAAATCATGCTCCATCTATGGTAACCTCATCTGGAAGTCGTAAAGCTGCTGACAGAGTTGTCCATCAAGTTGTATTGTCCGTTTTGTTATGAAGAATAAAGTGGTGTCACTTGCCTAACCTTTTCGCTAGGCTCAATGCTAACGAGTCTACTGATAAGATCATCGTCAGTCGCCGTCATGGGCGTCCCTTGTGCTTGGAACCATAGTCTGAGGCCAATCCTATGTTTTCGCGAGTGACACACCTCTCCCTCATGTCAGAAAGGGCATAGTGTGCGTTACGGTGATCGCTCATTTACACTTTCTGCGCCCTCGAACGATGCGCAATCGGGTCGTATCGAACACCGCTATTAGCACACGCATACAAGATCGGTTAGGCACCAATATCCTGCACACGTTCGTTAGACAACAACGGAAAAGCAACGCCAAGAGAGGAAGTGTCGTCCAGGTGCTTCCATAGCAGCAGCAGGCTCACCTGAAAAGCGGATAGACGATAGCGTTATCCGCAATGTCGTCTTCTATGGTGCGAATCAGGTCGACGTCATCTCGCAGGATCTCCTCCAGCGCCCGCTTGTACTGGGCCCAGAAGCAGTCGCGGATGACGCGGTGCTTGGCCACCGTCTCGTGGCTCCACCAGCCGCGCACGCGACCCTTGTGGTCGATGTACGAACCTCGTTCGTCGATGGCCCCCATCAGACCTCGCAGAATGTTCGCGCCCAGCACGGGAATGTCCAGCGCGCGCAACTTGCCGGCGCCGGTCAGGTTGAGCGCGGCCACGTTGGAATACGGGTAGAAGAGCGCGTTGCGACCGTGCATGTACTCGTAGCCGAGCGCGAGGCTGGACGCGTGGTAGCGGTTGTCCCAGTCCCGCGAACGCCTCTGTGGCCGGTAGTAGGTGCGACGACTGTTGATGAGCATGTTGTACAGGCCTTCCAGCAGCCGCGTCCCGCGAAACACCGGCACGTTGAGGTTGTAGTACTCGGCGATCGGGGTCAGGTTCTGGGCCGTCCCGAAGAAGGTGAACTGGACGGCCTTGAGCTTCTCGACGGCGACGACTCGTTCGACGGGGTCGTACCACGGGGTGCGCCTGGCGACCATCTGCAGGTGTCGGTTGAGGTCGCCGTACACCTCCTGCACCTCGGCGTCGTAGCGCGTGTCGTACCGCAGAGCGCTCTCGGGAAGTCCCAGCGACATCCGAAGAAAAGTGCGCGTGCCCTGGGGATAGACCAGCTCCAGGAGCCGCGCGCAAGCCTGTAGCCTCAAGTTGCCGCTGGGAACCATAGCCGTCGAAACTGAGCGGAGTGAAGTGTTCCAGCACGTCGGGAAGCACGGCCGACAGGTGAACCATCACCCTGTAGCCGACGTAGAAAACGACGCTAGAGGCGTTCGTGCTGTCAAGGAGCTTGGCCAGTTCTTCTAGATATTGTTGTGCCAGGAGTTCGACGCTAACGAACTCCTCTTCGTCGGCCGGAAAGTTCCTGAGCAGCGCGGTAAAATACGCTTTCCACTCCCAGCCGCGGCCGTGTGGCAGCTTGTCCAGAGTACGTGTCCTGAAGGGCGGAGGCTCGAACCGTCGCGTGCTGACGGCCTCCTCAAGCTGGACCTCTAACCTTACTATCTCTGCCGCCTGAACCTCGGCTGCAGACCTCACGGAGCCCATCTGGATGAGAGCTTTCGCTATGCTGACAGGCGTACTCTGTGAGGTTCGAAGACGTGTACCACGTCTGGCTTCTCCTTGAGTATGGTCGCCGGGACGTCGATGTGAACGGCGTACTTGGATTCGTACTCGTTCCTGACCGTTACGTCGACAAGCGGGAAGACGCCTAGAGCGGCGTCCACCCTGCCAACGATTGCCGGAAGGTTGCTGATGTTTTCGGGCAGCTTAGAGGGCCAGCGACTCAGGCCGATGTCCTCTAGGACGTCCTGGAAAGGGTCCCAGCCCATGCCATTGCGGCTGTACACGGCCGTGCAGTTGGGCAAGAAATTGGCCGCTTGATTGATGAACATGCTGGGAAAGTCCTTGTAAGGGTCCGCTGCACGGTACGCCTGGAACGTGTCCTGGAGGTTGTTCAGGAGCGTTTCCGTGACCTGTGATTAAATGCCTTTAAGAGTTGATCATTCGTCGAGTATGAGAACTTAACTGCACATTTCATAGTCAGGGACCTTCCCGATTAGTTAAAGCGCGGATATTTTAACAAGCATGGCGAAACACCGCATACTTGTGGCAGTGTTTCCGGTTATATTTTAAAAGATCCACCCATCTGATTCTTTTCTTTACAATCTTGTACATTAGCCCCTGGATCGTAAATTAAAATGACAACGCATAATCTTTCTTTATTGCGTACGTAAAAAAAGAGGAAATTGCTCTGCTACGCAATGCATGTGCACGTCGTTTATTGATTGCAGATTCGCCCTTTATTGGCATTGCCTAGATTGGGCGACCTGTTCTCAGTCAATTTTATGCGCTGGCAACATTCGCACTGTATAGGTGAATGTGCTATATCTACAAAACAAAGATAATTGCGCCGGACTAAATACTACACGTAGGTTTGTAGGATATGCTACAGCGAAAACTAACGGCTTAAAGATCGCAATGAAAGTGACGACAGGCGATCAGGATACAAGTGAAAGCAAGCGAACATACGCAGGCAAAGGTTATAGCAAAGCGTTAGTCGTACTTCACTGGAATGTAGCCTGAAACTACAAAATGAAATAACATGTGATACATGGTTTTCAGACTTAGCGCTTTAACTTGGATTATCTAACGTCTAGGAGATCGAAACCATAGCCACAGCCACAGCCACATCGGCAACGTAACTAGGTGGCTGGGAAATTGTACTGTAACCTAGGAATCAAGACTGGCAGGTGAGGCTCAGGGAATGGGTAAGATGGAACAAGCTTTATGTCTCTCGCGGATTTTAGTCTTACTGATTATCCGCAGGCGAATAAAACGTGGTGGCTGCAAGCACCTAAAGTCTTTATGTAAAGTGTTGTGTGATCGTGCCCCGTTACATGTCTTATTGATGCAGCGATCGTTCCGTGTGTGGTACTTGACTCCGAGAACATAAACCGCGGACCACCGCGATGTTCAAGAGTGACATACAACGTCAGCTAAGGTCGGCACGATACATATGCCCCAAGCACATCAAATACCAAAATACAAATCGATTGATTGATTTATGGGGTTTTACGTCCCAAAACCAGCTGTGATCATGAGAGACGCCGTAGTGGAGGGCTACCGGAAATTTTGACCACCTGGGGTTCTTTCACGTGCGCTGACATCGCACAGCACACGGGCCTCAACCTTTCGCCTCAATGGAAATGCAGCCGCCGCGGCCAGGATTCGATCCCGCGACCCTCGGATCAGAAGCCGAGTACCGTAGCTACTAGACCCCCGTGGCGGAGCATGAAGCCTGTGATGCAACCATGCAACCACATATGCTCTACATAAGCATGCAACCGTCAGTCGGTAACCGCAAGGGCCAGCGTGTGCAGAAAGTTGTTACTTCTCCGCGTTGTTTGATTTATGCCCAATGGCTGATAAATCTGAAAATTGGCAACGCATCAAAGCGCCAATCGGGATTAACTGGTTTAGGTAATCCGAAACATTAGCGGCACCTAAAAAAGGCGTACCACAGGAATTAAGAACTGTGGACGGGCTCTTATTGCGTCGCTACGGTGCAATGCGGGGATGCGTTCTAATTAGCTAAAGCAACTTGCCTGATATATGTAAGACCGTCTGGGCGTGTCGACTTCCCTGAGCAGTTCTCCCTCCCTGTCCAAGCCACCGGTGCCGCACACGAATTCGTAGAAGTCGTCGCAGGCGTCCAGGCGCGGTGCGGTGCTGGCACCGCGCGCAGTGCCCGTACCGTTACCAGTCTCTGGGAAGTCCCGCGACTGGCGGTGGCTCGGGTCGGCGGCGTGTAGAGCTCCGTCGGAGTCGCGCCAGTGGCGGTGCCGATGGTGGAGCCCGCCGGGAGCGTCGGCCGATCTCTCGTGCCCATGGAACTCCGCGTCCATCTTGCGGTGGTAGCCTGCTCAACGTTGAGGGAATGTGCTTTTTCATGGGCACCGTATCTATGCCTAAATCCATGTTTAATGGTACCCGGTATGTTCACACAGGGCACTGTCTAGGGCTAACTACAACGCCTCTGGTTGTTACAAGAAATAACGTACATTGCGGGAACTTGAGCTGTCCTGCCTTTATGAGCTGTCATATGAGCCATTATGAGCTTATGAGACTATGAATGGGACTATGAGCTCTCTTATGAGCTCTTAAGAGCTTATGAGACTATGAATTAGACAGCTCATAAGAGCAGTCGAATTCATAGTATTTAAATGCATTTTGCTTGTGGCTATGCCAAGTGGCCTTGTCTCAATGGAGAAGGCGTCATGATCCGGTGGCGTTGTTTATGATGTAATATCCCAGAGCGTTGCTCTTGTTAACAATTATTATTTGACGCATGACTTGCTCTTACGCAAATCCTACGGAAACTATGCTAATAAGTGAAGAAACTGTGTCTAACTTTCATAAACTAGACGCCAAAGCACCAGCAGCAGAAGAAGGAGGCAGGAGAAAAGAGCATCACTTGGCGTAACTGGTTACTTAGTGCAAAAATTTTCACACATGGATATAGAAGGGACACAGACGAGCGCTTTCAACAAGGTTTTATTTCAGAGAGCGCAGACATATGTAGTCTCAAAAAGCAAAAATCCAGCGAAAACCGCCCAGGAGGCACAAAACTGTCATGCAAAGATCATATTACAATATCAATAATTTTCTTCTCAAGAATCTCTTCTACAGTCCTGTGTGAAAATTATGCGCTAAGTAACCAGTTATGCAGGTACCAACAAGCCGAACTCCAAACTTCTGTCACTTGGCGCTTTGGGGCTTCCGTGCCAAGTTGATTGCCAAGTTGCGCGCTTTAGCATGTAGTCGATTCGAAGCAATGTAGGAACTAGCCAGCAACGAGTTATAAGTGAAGCGTACGTGCAGCCCTAACACGCACCGAAATCACAATGTTTCTGTTTCATAAGTGCGCCTTGTGATTTGTCGAATGGCTTCGGTAACTTGTGAAATTATATTGAACGAACGAACGAACGAACGAACGAACGAACGAACGAACGAACGAACGAACGAACGAACGAACGAACGAACGAACGAACGAACGAATGAATGAATGAATGAATGAATGAATGAATGAATGAATGAATGAATTTTCCAGCATCAGTATTGGCTGAACCATTCTCTTAGGGCCCCCTATTAATGTGCATCTGGTTATGTGAATAAGGTCCAAATCTTTGTGCAATGCGCAGCAGCCACTTCTGCACCAGCATTGTTCGCTATGCCAAAAAAAAAAGAAAAAAGGTGTATACGCGGTAGACTTAAACAACGCCATTGCAGGAACAACCAACTATAGGCCAAATCCTTATTGATCAAAGGTCCTGCGTGCTTGAGGCCCACATTAAAGATTAATTTTCGTGGTTTTCCTGGGTAAAAACCTCGATTACATCACGAGAGCTATAAGGGGAGGGGGGGGGGGGGGATTGAATAATTTTGACCGCACGTAATTCTTTAACGTGCATTGTATCTAAAATGCACGAACGCTTCTGTATTTTAGCTCAATCCAAATGCTGCTCCTATGGCCTCGAATCAAGGCTATACGTCATTGGTCTTGGCATTACCCACGTTACGCCGTTACGTCACCATAGCTATGAGTCGGGCCTCATGCTCACACAAGCGCCTTATTTTAACCTTTTTCGTAAGTGAAATAAGTCAATCGTGATGTTAGACATATCGTTAGAGAAACCAGTTGGCCAATGAAAAGAAAAGACATAAATCTGAAGCTTTGTGAATTCAGTCTCCAGAGGTCTTTTTGCGCTGCTCATTGTGCTCTTTGCTGAAGTGTTGTTAGCCAATGGCAAGCTGGCTTAGCTAATGATATCCTCAGTATCACGATTGCAAAAGCACTAAGTTTGTGAGCGTGGCCGCCGGGCTCATATTCACAAAACGCACTTGCGCTAGTGTGGTTCTTCAGAGAACAACTCTGCCAAATGTGATACTGATAATACGGTTAAGGAAGGCAGCCGATGAATGGCACAGAACAATAACGAAAGAAAGCTGTGCGAATGCAACCCACAGTCGTCTATGCCCTCAGCAAAAAGGTCGTCTCCCCCAGCTTGCCAAAGGAATACCGTATTGAATCTGTGCCCTTAAAGGTCCTACCTTGAATGTCTTGTGTAATGCTCTAGATATTTCGTTGAGCTGAGGTACATTGCGAGTGAAAGGCGATTTTGTGAAATGAAGAATGGCCCTCCAAGGCATCACTTGGCATCATCGTGTCGAGTGTATGTTCGAGTCAAGGAGTGTTTGTAAAAGCGGGGCACAACCTGAGAGGCTCACCTTCGAGTATGAGGAAAGCCAGAACGAACGCTGAAGCAAAGAGGACAGCCGACGCGAAGGTCGACATGACGGACATGCACTGGTGGACTATCTTCGGTAGTTTCAGCATCGTGGTCTCTTCTTCCAGGAACTGGAGCCGGAAGCAGCTGGGACAAATGGCCACGGTTTGCCGTTCTCTGTCTTCTTCTGCGTTCCGTCTCGTGACGTCGGGTTCACGGACCGCGTGCGGTTCGTGTCGTTCTTTTTCGTCTTTTCCTCTGTAGGCTGGCACACGCGCAAGGCAGGGGATTGGCCAACACTGATTTGACTGAAAGATTGTTTTTATATAGGTAGTTTGAGGAAGCACACATGGTAAAAATTCGCATAATGTTCTTTTAGTTTCAATTAGAAATTTCATTATTGCAAAACGCACATCCCTGTGCTGTACCCCAAAGTGTACTCCAAACGAAAGAAAAGTCATTTCAGTAAACTCGAAACCTAGGTGATGAATAATTGGTTAGAGACTTTTCTTTCGCGGTGTTTTGAAGCAGGCACAGTATCTGAAAAAGTTGTGAATCGTTTCCTCCTCATTACAGAAGGGCATAGTGGGGAAGAAACAAAAACCGAGTGGCGCGTAGTCGCGTACATTGTCACTTCGTTTCGTTTCGTACGCCCTTTATTTTTGCCGCGTGCCCACTGCGGAGAAACGGCCAAGCCGTGGCCGGATGTGGCCGTCCTTGGGCACCAAAGATCCAAAGATCAAAACTCGCGTCTCGTTGACTTGGCGCACACCAAAGCTGGATGGAAGGGTGCAGACGTACGAATAGCTTGATTGATAGAGCGTGCAGCCAGAAACATAACGTATTTGTTACCTACGTCACGATTGGCGCTAATATAAAGTGACGTGGCACGTGCCGGTACTCCTCGCCTGGGAATTTGCAGGTATGAACGACGCTATTTAAAATGTGATTGATTGATTTGATTGATTTGTGGGGTTTAACGTCCCAAAACCACCTCTGATTATGAGAGACGCCGTAGTGGAGGTCTCCGGAAATTTCGACCACCTGGGGTTCTTTAACGTGCACTGACATCGCACAGCACACGGGCCTCAAAATTTCGCCTCCATCGAAATGCAGCCGCCGCGACCGGGATTCGATCCCGCGACCCTCGGATCAGCAGCCGAGTGCCATAACCACTAGACCAGCGTGGCGGGGGCACTATTTAAAATGTATAACCTTTACAGCCTATGTCAGGCTACAATCACGTGATGCCATGTGCGAAGAATGTTTGTGACAATGTGGAATGGCTATCGCTGTCAAGTCGTCGCTTTAACCTTGATCGATTTCTGGGGTTTTACGTCCCAAAACCATGATACGATTATGCGAGACGCTGTAGTGGAGGGTTCCGGAAATCTCGACCACCTGGAGTTCTTTAACGTGCACTGACATCAGGCCTCAACATTTCGGCCTCCATCGAAATGCAGTCGCCGCGGCCTGGATTCGATCCCGCGACCCTCGGATCAGCAGCCGAGTAACAGAGCGAGTAGACCGCCGTGGCGGGGCTGTCAAGTCGACGAAGCATGGCGGTGAGATTCTTCTTCCTACAAGATAAACTGATAGGGGGCTGATGCAACGTGCCAGAAAGCAAAACAATATGTGACGTCTAGAAGACCTATTATAAATTTAAAAAAAAAACCGAGGAGGACGAAGGATTCGAAAAGTGAGAGGCCTCCCGAAAGAAATCGTGGGAGGCTTCTTTTGTTGCCGCTGATCTCTACTTTTCACTTATCTCGAAGTCCCGCTGCGCGGCCCGCTTCGTTGCCCTTCTCTATAGTCTGTTTCGGGAGTTGCGTGCAGCACTGCGGAAGCTACTGGCTCCTTCGGCCAATCAGGAGGGCAAACACGTGTTAAACGTATCCCTTCGCGCCATGGCATCTGGCACTGGTGGACGCTGCAGTGGCAGGAGACACCTTGGAGGAGGACGGAGTGTGCTCACAGGTGCGTGTACGAACAATGACATTTCTTCTCGCCTCGGAGGAATTCTGCGCTCGATGGCCTCGTAGCCTTGGCTCTGCTGCACGGAACTGCTGAAACAGACTATATACTTCGGCGCCGGCAAATCGGTGTCAGGGGCGAGACCGGAAAAGTAGCGCAGCGGCTGTCGCGAGGAAATAAAAACACACACGTCCACAATCGAAACGACGTGCACCGGTCGTGCGCATTTCGATAATTCGTTTTGCGTATCGTCGTGCCTTGTGCCGAGATGAGAGGGGATGCCACCATGGGAGGGAATTTCGCAACACAGCCATTCCTTCGGCTCGACTTAGCCGATCTGCACGTCGTGACTCGTACTTTAAAATTACTTTACGGTGCATGATCGTTTCTGGCGCGCGGCCGTTATTGATAGCGGGATTTTCGTCCGCTGTGTGCTCCAGGAGCGACGTAGTCTTGAGCTGCGAAAGGTTGCGCAGAGGCGAACTCGGGCGTACAAGATATGCCCAGTTGTTTAGATAAGTACTGGCTGTTCGAGTCAATATATTTCGGATCAGCGCCCTAGTTCCCAAGCTCAGAGCCTCCTTTCCTTCGCGGCGGCCTAACCTTTCAACTATGGCGTTATCTGCGACATCTTCTTAGTCCTGTTTCACATTTTGATATGTCCCATGTGGGGAAGGGCTTTTCACATACATGCTTCGCCTTTAGGAGTCGCGGTTGCCGCAGGGCTGGACACTGGATGCTAAGTTTATTTTGTTCAGCACTCTTATTTTGTACCAGTAGGTACATTTTGTTGACGAACAAGTAAGTCACAATGAAGGGATGGCCCCCGGCCTAGCCTTTTGGTTACTGTCTCTCTTGTACACTGGTGCCGCACGATGGTATCTATCTATCTATCTATCTATCTATCTATCTATCTATCTATCTATCTATCTATCTATCTATCTATCTATCTATCTATCTATCTATCTATCTATCTATCTATCTATCTATGCGTCACGAGTGTGTCGTGCTTTACAAGTCCTTGTCAGACATCTTCTCCAAAGTACACATCACGGCTCAAGACGCCAGCTTTATGTAATCGTCATCCTAGGTGATAAGCAGTAAATACTATGCGCAATGTTGTCAAAGGTCACAACTCAAGAATGAATTTTCCAGTGCCACCTTCGACAACGTCCTGTGTATTTCATACCCGTACCTTTCCGGGTAAACCACTGGAACTCGACGCCGATCGGCGTGTACCTTATAACACGTGCGCGAATGTGAGTGGGAGGGCCATTGCAACAAACCTCTCATCTTTGGGCAAGGGAAGTGTAACGACACACGTGCTCCCTTCAATTTGGCATCAACAGGGCACTGAAATGACGACCTTTCAGAGCTCCCGTCTGCCAGCTGGTTCGATGCCTTCGTGCGAAGTGGGATGAACCTTACTCCTGGCCACAGTGATCCAATGGCCTGCTTTGGTTAGAAGTATGCAAGAAATGACGACTTCGAACTATCGGCGAAACTCGTAAAATTTTGTGGTTGCTGCAGGAAGGCCGGTGAGGAAGGTTTAAGTGGAACGTCGGTGTCACGAGTTCCGAAGCTTCATATCGCTCCCACACGTTTTCGACCGAGGGAGGCAAGGGGTCATCTTTGGCACGCGCGTAAAAACACATGACGACTTGAACATTCCCTGCTGCCGTTCGCCATCCTCGATTGGTTCGCGATTCTTCATTTTCGATTGGCGTCCCACAGCCTACACACGACTCTCCGGCGTCTTCATATCGGAATTCCAAACAGCTTTCAGCAAATGTCGTCTCCTCCCCTCCTTCCTTCTCCAGCGCAAAGTCGTAAAAACACTGCCCTGTAAGTCCGCTGGGTATGTCGGTCTCTCGGTCGACGCAGAACCTTTGCTGTGGTCGTTGCATTTTTCTTAGGTGAATTGAGAGAATGATTCATCGTGAAAGAACCGTCGTCTTGGTGCCCTTCGGGGCAATTAAACGTTGGCGTAATGGCGTTCGCAATCACATTTCCCGGTGATTTACGTGACAGGCTTTCCTTTGAGCTGAACGGGTTGCGCGATTTGGGACTCGGGCGCAACAAGTTAGAACAGGTTCGTTTGCTTTTCGTATGAGAACGCATGCAGTTTTAAACACAGCGACGGATAGACGATACGCTGTTATCGGAACTTGACGCTTTGGTAAAGAATATCGAGAGGTTAAAGTCCCTGAGCTCTTCTATGTCGGATAACTAGAAAGCTTTGATATGAAATTCCTTGTCATTTACGACTGCGGATGTTGCATCGGTTTTCAGGCGGGCTGCGTCTGATTTAGCCACCAGACCAAGGGACTTCCCCGTGTGTGTGTGTGTGTGTGTGTGTGTGTGTGTGTGTGTGTGTGTGTGTGTGTGTGTGTGTGTGTGTGTGTGTGTGTGTGTGTGTGTGTGTGTGTGTGTGTGTGTGTGTGTGTGTGTGTGTGTGTGTGTGTGTGTGTGTGTTTTAACGTGGCATAATTGTGACAGTAAGGTCATCGGCCTTCGTTCGTGACTGCAGCGAAATAAAAACAAAAAGAATCGATGCACAAGGTTCGGAGCCCAGTCGTCGAGTAGTGGATGTGACGTTACATCTATCTATCTATCTATCTATCTATCTATCTATCTATCTATCTATCTATCTATCTATCTATCTATCTATCTATCTATCTATCTATCTATCTATCTATCTATCTATCTATTTATTTAGTACATACTGCCAATCCCATTAGGGATTATTGCAAGAAGGACACAACTCACAAGTATATAAAGGTAAGAAAAAAGGCATACATTGCAAAAAGTACAAAAAAGAGATACATTGCAATGGTAGTTAGTGGCATGTGGGCATTCCTCTTTAACTTTTCATTGCGAAATATTTCTGCGAGCTTATGTTGTCTCTACACTTTCGCAACCTACAGGTTCGACTACGTAGCGATAGGATTATTGCATCTGGCTCTCTTGACAGTTAATCTTCAGTTTTGCTGAAGACGATCAAGATGTTATGATTGCTTGCATGTATAGATTGTGTTCAGTTGAGTCAGCCCTGCAGTCTGAGCTAGTTTTTCATTAGTTCCGCTATTTGACGGGCCGAAACCAGGATGTGTTTATGAGGGAGACCGCATCGGAGGACTCCGAATTAATTTTGATCTCCTAGAGTTCTTCGATGTGCAGCTGTAGCTAAGTGCTCGTGTGTTCTCTCGTTTCTCCCAGATCGAAATTCAGCAGCCGAGGCCGGGAATCAAATTAGCGCGCCTTCGTGATTATCAGCGCTATTTGGCAGATTAACTACTTCGGTGGGCATACTGAGGTTACATGGAATCAAGATAATTAATTTCAGCTCTATTATTATTATTATTATTATTATTATTATTATTATTATTACTACTACTACTACTACTACTACTACTACTACTACTACTACTACTACTACTACTACTACTACTACTACTACTTTCTTGTGCCTCAAAATTGTCCGGACATGCGCCTTCTAGTGCATTTTTCTTTCCCTGTTGCCTCTGGGTTACGCCGCCTCGACTGTTCCAGCCACTGTGCAATTTGTTACGATGCGGCGTTAATGTCCATCGACATCTGCTAGGTGTCGGCAACGAAAGCCACATCCTTGAGGTGTCCTTCGCAAGGGTCAAGGATTTCTCGACGTCGCGTCAGGACACCTCGGCGCTTTTCCTCATTCCTTTGTGACTGCGCGAATCAGCACATTCTTGTCGAGCGTGCCAGGTATAACCTTACGTACGCCGCGCCGAAAACATCCGCTATACATCCTCCCGCAAACCGCCTACACATGTACCACCTTAGATAAGCGGGAGGCCGTTTCATTTTGGACCGTGTAGATTCATCATAACACGACACTTTTGCTAGGTACGCCCACAGGTGCCCAGCAAAGACTTACGTCACGCATATGTCCTCGTGGCTTCTCCTAAGCTTAGGTTCGGTAAGCCGGGTCTATAACGTTAGAGCAGGGTTATTCCCAGGAAATTCTCAGGGGTGATGATTGATTGATTGATTTTTGTGGTTTTTTTCGTCCCATACCCACGATAGAGTGTACTATAAACCTTTTTCTAGTCCACTCTAGCCACGATATGAGTATGAGAGACGCCGTAATGGAGAGCTCCGGAGGTTTCCCCCACGTGGGGTTTACCTAACGTGCACTCACATCGCACAGCACACGGGACTCAACATTTCGCCTCCATCGAAATGCAGCAGGCGCGGCCGGGATTAATTTTGGGGAGTGGACATTTTGAGATCGGAAGGGGGTGGGGGCCTAACTATCACTTGGTTTTGTCGAGTGCGTGATACAGCGGCGCGGCGACGCTGTGAGAATTGCAAGTTTCTGCACAAAATAGCGCAACGAAGTGGTGAGAGACGCGGTGTGCTGACGTTTTGCACTTAATTGTTATTGTCTGTCTGTCTGTCTGTCTGTCTGTCTGTCTGTCTGTCTGTCTGTCTGTTTGTGAGACGTGCATTTGAAGCTTTAAAGGGGTTAGTCGGGGTGGTGGGCAGTCTATCAAAAACGGTGGGCTGTTCACCAGAACGGTGTGCGGCTAAGCAGAGAGATAAGTGGTGTCCACCTCCGCCCACTCTAAGTGGACACCACTTAGAGTAAGCCGAAGCTTGCGCTCGAAAGCTTGTGGTATATTCAAGCTCAGCCCGGCATGTTGAACGTGGAGAAGAAAAAGAAAAGCAGCGTACGGAGTGGCACCTGAAGGCTTATCGCCACTGTGGCAATTCCACATCGTTACGACGTTGTGTCAGAGACGACGTTCACGCCCTGCAACACTGTTTTCAACATAGTTCGAATACCGTGCGGACCAGTTGTGGATGCTTTGGCGAATTTGTGAGCACTACATGCACCAGGGAATTTCCCCGTTTTTGTTTAAAATACAGCCGGAAACCTCCCTGTCTGCTTTCAAGAAATTATGTCAGCAGGAGCACCTAGTTAATCCTTCTTTGTTCTTTATTCGCTCAACTCAAAACGAACCGCATTACTGAGGACATTCTCGAGATCAGGAAATGAGCGAATGCCATTTCTGCCGCAAGCGACGTTACGTAATATGTTGAAACAAGAGAGGGTTTTTTTTTTTTTTTTGCGCTGAATTTAAGACCAATTGCAAATTCTCTGCTGTGTGCAGCGCAATAATGTTTCGCTCACGTGTTCACAGGGCGCGCTTCCCAACTTGTCTTCACCATTTCCCGGTTATGTTCAAAAAGTGTTCAGGACCCCTTTAAGAACAGTTAGATACACATCGCCTACGAAGACCTGGTTCCTCTCGATCACTCTGATAGGTCATGTATTATCATGCATAGAGATTAGAGATAGCTTTGTTCCTTTGGTGTACGCGGACGCGATAAATTTCAGAAACGTTCGCTACGCCATTTTGAATACAAACCGCTACCTGCTTTATAGTCACGCCTTGCACGAACACACCTTGAGCGTACATTTATTCATTTCATTACTTATTTCATACAAGTATATAAACACACAGGGACTCAAGTCAAGGAAAGAAGAGGCAAGGTGACAACTGCCGCCGAGTCGGGCGCAACACGCCTGCCTACTCATTCAAGAGGCGAAGGGGGGGGGGAGTAAACAGAGGAACTGAAGACTGGAGAACAAAGAAGGAAAAGAAGAGAGAGGAAAGGAACGTACACAACACACACGTACCGACAGACCACTCGTCCTGAGCACGCATTTCAAACGAACAACGAGCATCTGTTGCTCAAGATAACCCTCCAGGTGCGCACAAGTTGTTGGCACGGTAACTCCGACGGCCGCTCGGCCCGTACACGTTCTGTATCACGCATTCGACGATTGTCGAAGAAGCCCGGCGAAGCACTCAGCCGCGGTCATTGCGTGATCCGAGCTGGCTGTATTCATTAGACGCACCGTTGATCAAACGCCGCGTTGCGGTTGCCAAGAAACGGACGCGTGGGTACGAATAGGTATATAGTGTGGCACCTGCCGCTGCGGCTTCCGAGGGGGCGTGGGAAGAAGGATTAGTCGCGGTGCGCCGAGCCTATCGTTATTTCATTTGCAGAAAGGCGCGAATGAAGAGTTACGCAATCGCGGATGTAATTGGCGCTGTCGTCATCACTTCGTCAGGAGGAGCGGTGACAATGTGTTCGAGGCCACACACGTTCACGAGGAACCGTATACAGTAACCGTCCGGGGAATAAGGAGATGAATGTGTTCAGAATTAAATATGGCGCAATTGATTTACCAACCTCCCAAATGAATTTGATCAAGAATAAGACTATTTGGTGATGACCATGTGCTCTACCGTGTTACAAACTCACCCTGATGATTGTTCTCAACTTCGCCCCGCCACGGTGGTCTAGTGGTTATGGCACTCGGCCGCAGATCCAAAGGTGGCAGGATCGAATCCCGGCCGCGGCGGCTGCATTTCGATGGAGGCGAAATGTTGAGGCCCGTGTGCTGTGCGATGTCAGTGCACGCTAAAGAACCCCAGGTGGTCGAAATTTCCGGAGACCTCCACTACGGCGCCTCTCATAATCAAAGCTGGTCTTGGGATGTTAAACCCCACAAATCAATCGTTGTTCTCAACTTCAGTCTGCTATTGACAGCGTCACTTACTGACGTTCGCTATGTTTTGTGAAACCGAACGTCAATAATTTCAAAACACTGAGAATCTCTAGAACAGTTATTGAGTGACCTCTCCCAATTTATTCCATTACTAGTTATCGGTTGTGGCCTGTCGATACTTACAAATACCCGTGAGTGTCCATATAGGAAATTAATCATGGAATACTCGTATTAGCGACGTGGTTAACAATGCGAATAGCACTCTTGGGTTCCTCTGTCGCAGGTTTTCCTCGGTTCCAGTTTTCCTTGAAACGTTTTCCCTATAAACACTTTAGTTCGGCCTAAACTCGGATACGCTTATTCAATGAGGTGTCCTCGCAATACGACACTTGTGAAGGCACTTAAAAGCATCCAAGATCGTTTAGCTCAGTTCATTGCTGCAGTTATTATCGCCGTGGAGCTATTACTTCAGTGGAGAATTCTCTTGACCCACCTAACACTTCCATCAGGACGAATCAGGCCGGCTGATGTATCTTTCACAAAAATGTTTTTTTTTTTGTTTAAGAATACTCAGCTGAAACGCGCCGTGTGATCTCGCCATCTTGTTACCTTTCGTCTTGCGTTCATCAGAGCACCAAAGTTTAAGAAACGTCCTCCCAGACCAAAATAAACTTCGTGTGTGCCGAAGACGTCATCAGAATGGAATTACCTCCCCGCCTCCATGGCTACTAACCCTGATCATACATCACCGAAGACTGCTCTCATGAGCTTGTAACCCCACTACTCACTGTAACGCGGCGTTGAAAGTACTTTGATAAATAAATAAATAAATAAATAAATAAATAAATAAATAAATAAATAAATAAATAAATAAACGTTTCTCTTTTTGTCAGGTTACCACGATCGAGAGCGTTAAGACATTGTACAAGGCGCAAACAACGGCGGCGCGTCGCTCTTTCTTCTATCCGGTCACCTGGGGTGCTCAGCTAAACTCGCGTATCACACTACCGCTCATTTCACAACTGTCACGGTCACTAGCTAACGTGAAAGCCTCTCTAGGCTCTCTCTCAAGCCTAGTTCTCTAATCTCTAGTTTCTCTAGTCTCTCTAGTTTCTCTAGGCAAGACCAAAAGATAATGAAAATAAAACTGTCGAATAGCGGATTCCACTAGAGCAGCGTGCCGACAAGTGGACTCGCTTTCGTCCGGGTATTGCTCGCGTTATACAATCACTGCATTTTGCTTGACTGATGCTCTATAAAAGCCGGAAACGTGTGCCCTACACCTTACCGTTTCTTCGCGATGATGTCTTCCACTGCAGAGCCTTCGGTGCGTTATAGCGCTAAATAAACGTGCATTCATTCATTCATTCATTCATTCATTCATTGACAGAATGGTAACGGGTAACAAATCTAACCTATTAGTACAACGTGTAGATCATGCGTCTTGTTTTGTCTTTCTTGTTCCACGTGTCTTTGTACACAACCCACTAGTCAATCTATTCCTATGGTACACCGAAACACACAAATAGAAACCTCAGTCTGGATGTTCCGACGCCGATAGTTTATGCATACAGGCGTCTCACTCACCGATATGCGTTACGTGAAGGGCAGTGTGTGCTTTTGGCATGCACGCATAATGCAGGCGGCGGAGATCGCCTGCCCCCTTCTGTGTGTCTACATGTCCTTGCATTAGACGCACGTTCGAACATGCATGACGTATACAGCTCGCATCGTGCACGCGGGTCCCCCCGTCGTGCACAAGTGCTAGTCGTCCCTCGGACCAAAGACGACTGTGTTTATTTGGCGGCGTGACTTTCGCCGTCGTGCGCTTGGCAATGCTGCCGTTCCGGTGGTAGCAGTGATCATGTGTCGCCAACCCTTCTCTACTTGTCCTTCTGGTTTGTTTGTTTGTTTGTTTGTTTGTTTGTTAACAGAACTTTTTGTTGGGCTAGTAGGTATGGATTCATATTTGCTTGAAAGCGCCAAAAGAAAAAAAAGACATAAACTACGAATGAGTACAAAGGACAGAGCGCTGATAACCTACCTGCGCTCAGCCCCGTCTCTTGTGATTTATGTTTTTTTTATTTGGTGCCTTCAAGCAAATATATTTTGTTTGCTTAGTCGTCTGCCAGCCTGCATCCCTGTCTGTCTGTCTGTCTGTCTGTCTGTCTGTCTGTCTGTCTGTCTGTCTGTCTGTCTGTCTGTCTGTCTGAATAAGTCCCTTTTCTTCTTTTAGTCTGTTTACCAATACGGCACCTGCCATATACTCCGATGGTGCAGGCAGGGCGTAGTTGATTATTTCACTTTTTTAATTATTAAATAAAATGCTCCTAACTGCAGTTGTCCTCGACCTTCAGGTGACCTTGAGCCAACAGTGGGAACCGTTATCCGGGCTTTCAAGCGAGAACATCCGGGAATTCACTCGAGAACATACGGGCATTTGAACGAGAACATCCGGGGGGCTCGCACACGAGGACATTCCCAGCGCGCTTGTTGCCTAAAAACTGGCTCACTCGTTGTTCTAGCTCCTTCATAATCTATTTCGTGTTGATGTTGCTCTCGCGTTCCTCGTATTCTTCTCTCGGTGCGTAATAACTCGCGGAAGCGTACCGCACGTGGAGGGTAAATGAAAAAGAACACAACACCGTGGCTCTGATAAGCTACCGGCACCGCTCTCATGCTAAGTACGGACGCAGCTCACGTCCAGGCTCTGGGGCACGGGGGTATCTATGAGCCGCCGTGCGCGAACAAAAGTATCGCCCAGACGTAGCCTTCTTCTGTGTATATTTGCATGGTTTGCGGGCTGTCCAGCCGACCTCTTGCTCGTGTGACGTTCATTGCGATTGTTTCTTTGTTTCTCTCTGCCCGAGTTCATGCGGCCTCATTCGGCTTCGTCCACCATGTGTCTTTGCTGCTTAAAGGCAGGAAATAGATTTGGTTCCATGACACTGATGTAACGTAAGTTGGTTTTGTAAGGTCCCAGTGTAAGTGTGTATTTTAAGTAAAGGCGGAGATAACGGAAGGAAACCTGTGCACATCGCTTATCTTACTGACACGGTCACGTGACTATGCTGCCTGGATTGATTGATTGATTTGTGGGGCTTAACGTCCTAAAACCAGCCCTGATTATGGGAGATGCCGTAGTGAAGGTCTCCGGAAATTTGGACAACCTGGGGCTCTTTAACGTGCAGTAACATAGCACAGCACACGGGCCTCAACATTTCGCCTCCATCGAAATGGAGCCGCCGCGGCCGGGATTCGATTCCGCGTCCTTCGGATCTGCAGCCGAGTGCCATAACCACTAGACCACCGTGGCGGGGCAATATGCTGCCTGGAGGTGGTCTATCGACCACTCACCAACTATTTCGAAGTCTTGAGTGAGACGATTGGCCGTTTAGTCTATCTCGAGTGATTCACAATCAACTCCCGCTGTCTGCCGTTGCACAGAATTGCGCGAAAATACAAGTGTGTAGGAATTAGACAAATATACGACGGATGCAAGAGCTCGTGGGCAGTCATGGAATTAAAAAATCTGCGGAAAAGAGCATGCAAATCTGCTTTAGTTGGTTTCTGTGCAGTCTATGACACATGAAGGCGACAGTAAGGCATTCCAGCAAAGCTGTTCGTCAAGTGTCAAGCGGCCTCGGCGCTATTCTGAACTGGCGTTCGTAAGTGACGGGTCGGTACTGCCCTTACCGGATCTTATGCCCATCAGGAACCTGGCCACTGTCTGCGCCACTAATATCTGCGGTTTGCAAGCGACGCCCACTGCGAACTCTTGGCTTGTTGGGGGTTTAAAACCCCAGAGCACCACTTAATCAGTTATCGTCTACACAAGTTGGAATTGAGCTTTCGTTCTCTGTTCGCTGAACATGTTCTTCAGCGTACAAAATTAGTTACGAGAAAAAACGACACTAAAGAAATTAAGAGCGCAAGCACTACAACGCAGATGACATTATTTCACGAAGCAAATCTACGAAAGCTGTAACTAAAGCGGCTAAAGCCTTTAGTTTAGGCGCTATTTTTCAAGGATAATCAGCAATTCGGCGTTTTTTCCTAGCCCGGGTCATGTAAGCTTTCTTTCGCCCGGTGTACGTGTGTCATGTCTTGTATTCGGCCTGTGTGGCGATGGCCATACATACGGCAAAGGCCGTACACCACGTGGGCTCAGGGCCGTGGCTTCGAAGCCTCCGGACAGCTGAGGTTTACGGAGATGACACTGGACAGCAGAGCCATCCCAATAACGACCTTTACTCCACCGTAGCCTAACGTCGACTGACGGCTCGGACCCAGCTCCCCGCGATCCAGGCTGGTGGCGTGTAGCACGAGCACGAGGAGCCCAGATGATGACGATGATTGCAGTTGAAGCGCCGCCACGCAGCCGTTTCCTCATAACCTTAAGACAGTATTCATGTGGGCTGTTTGGGTGGAGACCAGCTTCTTAAGGCTGGGGTAGGGGTGTAACAGATATTCAAGGAAGTTGCTCTTACCAATTATAGACCAGTGGCAAGACCTGGAAGGCACCTTTGTGCACGGCGAGTATTCATGCACAATGGCGGCAACGCCCGCCGATACCGCATTTGTTAGGTGCAGCATGTATAGGGTGTGCTGGCACGCATGTTCTTGACTACCGAAGACACCTGCATATATCTCCTCCATTCCATTTTTTACGCTCTTTAGAATAGTTGCGATCTATTTCCCTACTGAAAAAGTCCGTTTCCGTATTCCAATAATTCCATATTTTCCATACGAAGTCCATAAGCTTTCCATATACTTTCCGTATATTTTCCATATTTTTCCATATGAGTCTTACGGAAACATACGGAATTATTGGAACGACCATACGGAAAGTTTCAGTAGGTTTGCAGCACAGGATTTCGCAGAAGCTGAACCACCCACTCTGTAAACCGCAGAGAGGACGTGCGCCACCGCCATTGTGCATGAATTTCTGCCATGCAGGAAAGCTACCTTGTTAGTGTTGCAACCCATCTATAGTACTAGGCACATAGTCCGAGATAATTGGTGTAGCCAATCCTAACAATCATCTGCCATACGTGCTTGCAGCCCGAGGCAGATTTTAGCCCGCGTTACCTGTAGCTCTTGTGATACTTGCTGGCCCCATGATCATTTCAGTGGTTTGCTGCTCGTTATTCTTCAATGTTCTATCGGTAGGGGGCAGTAACTTTAACCATTTAAACAATTGATTGATTTGTGGGGTTTAACGTCCCAAAACCAGCTCTGATTATGAGAGACGCCGTGGTGGAGGTCTCCGGAAATTTCGACCACCTGGGGTTCTTTAACGTGCACTGACATCGCACAGCTCGCGGGCCTCAACATTTCGCCTCCATCGAAATGTAGCCGCCGCGGCCGGGATTCGATCCCGCGATCTTCGGATCTGCAGCCGAGTGCCATAACCACTCGACCACCGTGGCGGGGCAACCATTTAAACGCTGCGATATAAACCAAGGATCAAAAGGATGAAAGTGATGTCTGCATTTCACGTAGGTCTTCCAAATTATTCGTGATAAAAAATATAGACACATTAACAGGGAGTCAGCACGTTTGCTTTTTTGTATTTTCCAAAAAAAAAAAAAGAATGTTCGCACAGAACTCTCAAAACTAGAAGGTGTAGAAGCTCTACCTTTTGGTTTTATTACAGTGTCTGGAAATCGTCAACCATCAGGCCCATATTTTGGTTCTGCTTCGCTGGTCGTTAAAAATTCGAAAAAAAAATTATGTGCAAAGATGCAAAGTATACTTTCTATGTACTGGCGGACTTTTAAGATACATCCGTTTGAAAATGTCCATTTACTGTATCTAAATTCGTTGATATAAAAATACGATTGCCACGTCTTCCTTTACAACAAGCGGGTGTGTGAGAAAAAAAGAACTAGAATGCATACCATAACAATTAAGCACATAAATCACTGTTCGCGCGTTTTGATATTGATAAACTTCTGAAAGTAAGAGGTAATCTGTGAAAGATGTCCAACGAAAGCATGCGAATTTGTCAAAATTGTAGCTCGGATATTGCGAATACCTTTGAAAAAAGCAAAGAAAAAATAAGAAATGGTTCGCGACCGCACGTATACAGGTGTCAGTGTAAGACCACGTATACAGGTGTCAGTGTAAGACATACGTATACTCCGTTTCACACATCAGGTGCAACGCTGTCAAAGCTATAGCGCACGTGTTTACGCTGCGTGCTTCCGCCACGACAAAGCGGCGCGTTGTATGCAGTAAGCGAAAAGCAGCAAATGCCGAGCTGGCAGCCTTAAACCGCGATACAGTTCCCATCAGCTTGACAAAACACGCTCGTATTGCTGGGAGAACAATAAAAATATACGAGTTAGCATTTTGTGTTTGTCGTTTGTTTGTCGGGGCGATACACCTTTCTTTTCTTTTTCTTTGGGGACTACACGTGCACTTTTCACAACGTCGCATCTGATGTATTTATTTTATTTTATTTAGTACATACTGCCAATCTTAATAGGGATTATTGCAGGAAGGACACAACTTATAAGTATATAGAGGTAAAAAAAAGGCATGCATTGCAATGGTAGTTAGTGGCATGGGGGTAGCGGTGGAAGTTATAAGGGAAGGTACATCAAGAAGGAATGGCGCAAAATATTTGTAGTTTTATGTTTCTGTATCATGTAAGTACTTTTTAAGTAATGATTGAGAGGTGCTTGCTGAGTAGGTATTGATAATAGTGGAAGGTAAGTTGTTCCACTGCCTTATGGCAAGCAGGAGGAAAGAGTATTTAAAACAATTAGTATAAAAGCGATATTCATTTAGGGTGTATGAATGCTTTAGTCTAGCTATTCTTGTGTCTGCAATAGAGATGTATTTAGAACTGTTAGCATTTAGCTTGTTATGAATTAACTGATGAAGCAATTTTAATCGGGCGAGCGTAGCGCGGTTTCCAATTGTGAGTAATCCGGCCGATTTAATTAAAGCACTTGGAGAGTGTGTGAGTTGAGATATAAACGGAGTATAGTACAAGGGCTGCTTCGAAGAGTCGGTCCAGTGCATCTTGTAGGTGACATTGCATAATCATGTGCAGGTCCTTCCCAACTAAACTAAATCCTGTGTACATGACCCACTACTGTCGATGATTACATATAGCAAAAATGAGGCTACATTCGAGGAGCATACGCGGCAGCCATGTTCTCGTCCATGATTTGGACCACACAGACCACCGTTCGACTTCACCCAAGACAAAAAAAAAAGTATACATGTATACGTATAGCATGCAGGTACGTTTCCAACCTTTCCTGCGACCGAGCAGTATTCAAAGTTAACAAGAGAATAGTGCACTCCGTTAATGTCTTGACGATGTACTCTTCAGTGACGCTGTCAGCGTTCCCGGCCTTGGCCACTCTCGGTAGCTCTTCTTAGGAGACTGCTTCAGTCGCCATACCTGGGGGTGTTTGCCGCCCGTCCTTGGCTAACTGCCGTAATGAACGTCCTTCACATTACGTTCCCGATATGACCCCAAGCACCGTCCCTCGGTACGGGCTTTTTCTTCGTGGACAATAAAAACCGCAGCTCTGTACATGTACGACCGTAGTACGCTGTGCAACCTTCCCCGAGGAAGGTCTATAAACTAGCCGGCTGTTTTGTTCCACTTTCTGGGGTGACAACGGTTAAGCCAACAGCTGGAAACTAACCGTCACATTTTCCTCCCCTTCTACGGTGCCCTCTAGTTTCCTCTGGCCAGCATCTGGTGCGAATATTGCAGTGCAGGAACGGGTGCAGGTCTTCTTCCAGGCGACTGCCCTAAACTGCATCCCCCACTCGCCGAGCGCCCACGACGGAAGAATGCGTGGCAGGTCGCGCCGCCTGCATGCCTATCCGTACTACGCGCAAGACCGTTAACGGGCCGGATTGTGTGCGCGCCTATATTTAAACAGCTGCTGCGTGCCGACGTCAACAACTGCCGCCGTTCTAAGGGAGAAGAAGAGTCAGTGGCAGCAACGAAGAAGAAGAAGGATAAGCGACGTTCCTCGCTTTCAAAGACGCCGGATTGTCTCCGGGCACGGAACTGTTCTTCACTCCAGAAGGGGAGAGTTCTTTCTTTTTTACCAAAACACCCTTTCCCACCCCCTCCTCATGCCACCTTGATGACGCTCGCTAGCAACACTTGACGTTCCCGCGAGCTCTGTGCTGTCGCTTGAAGACCGCTTGTTGTCTTGTAGCGCCGGGGAGAGGGGATGCGGTGTGAGAAGACGGCGGTGAGAAGGGGCGATGCGACACCTAGCGAAACCCTTTCCATCGGCCACCGGCAGTGGTTTCCCGTTTTCGACTCCAGGAAGGTCGAGGCGACGCAGAATGACAGGTTGGAGACCTCCCACCCTACCCCTTCCAGAACGACTGTTTCCGAAGTCGCACAGAAATAAAAAAAAAAGTGCCCTGCAATGCCGCCGCTTTGTATTAGTGCCGCCACTAGTGCCGCCGTCTCTGCTGCATTGGCCGTACATCCTGGTAGCCGCTGAAGCTGCTGCAACAAGACCCGGCACCAAGCGTGGCAGTTTGGAAGCGGACACCCGTACGTAATGCGTATGGCCAGCCGTCCGTCCCTCCGCCATCGCCTGTTAACCCCTTCTGCTCCAGAAGTATTTCCTTGTTGGGACAAGCGTGGCGAAGCAAGCTGCGGGCGCTCAATTACATTTTGGGTGCAGTTCACGGGCTCGTTTTTGGCTATACTGGCTCTCTCTCTGCACTGGCTTCTTGTTTGTTCACTCTTTAGGTCGCGCCATGTGGACAGCTAGTACGAGAAACCGAGCAACAGAAGACGCCCTTAAGAATGAACGAACACCAATTAGCCCGCCTCGTAGCTCAGATTGTTTGCGTAGACAGCCAACGATGACTACAAGGAACGTGTGTTTAAATGAGTCACTTGTAAGAACTCGGTCTTTCAGACGTCGGTGTGCGTGGTTCAGTGTTGGCAGTCGAAGCGAGGTAATTGAGAACAGAAGGAAAGTCGGCGAAGAACAAAAAAATAATAATGAAGCAATTTAAACGCGAGTCCTTCGAGGTAACGGGATCGAATCCCGCCCATGGTGGCCCCATTCCGATGGAGGCGAAACGCGAAAAAGAAACAAAAGCAAAAACGAAAACAGAAGAACCGAAGAAAGAAATAAAGAAAGAAAAACAGTAGTGTATTTAGGTTTAGTTGAACGTTGATGATCCCCAGGCGGTCAAGGTTACTCCTGAGCTCTCCACTATACAGTGCGCGCCTCATAATCATAGGTGCATGACGGTGGCACATAAAACCTCATCAATTTTTCTCGTTAGTATTATTATTAAATTTAAACCCAGAGAACACAAGATGAAGGCTTTAAATATATGCTCGCGTTATTGCCCTGGCTAATGCCTCGAATACACCTGAGTCAGCATAGGTGACTGGTATAGTGCACACATCGACCACAAGAACATGAATAACATACATGGACCACAATAATACTGACCCGGAAGATAATGGAGCCGAGGAAGGCATGGAGGGTGTTGTTTGTAGCTTTTCGTTGAAATGTAGTGAGAGAGATGAACAAATAACGCAATAAAATAGAGCAAGAAACAACTCGCTGCCGTCGGGATCCGGTCGCACAACCTTCACGTGCAGGGTCGTGGTACAGGTCACCAACAAGTCTTTTTGCATCGGTACCCTTGAACTAAGTTCACAAAACATTGGTTCCGTAATCTCCCGTAATAACCGGGCCGGAGTCGACATTGTCATCAACGACATAGCGATTGTTGGCGCTAAAGTCTCTAGATTTATCGGTTTTAACGGAAAATATATATGTGTCTAGGGACATTAGTTGGCGCGTGCTCCTAGGAACGCATAAATGTCTCCCTTGTTTTGCTTTTTATTCGTGCTCTTCTTCCCTCTATCTTATCTATTATAATCCTCTCACTCTCCCCAGCTGTAGGGCAACTGCTCACGTACTTGTTTAACTTCCCTGCCTTTCCTCTTCATTTCTCTCTCTCCCTCTTAAGAACACTCCCTCTGTAAAACATTACTTTCGGAAAAGCAGGCCCAATTACATCATGTCCTTTCACTTACGGCTGCTGACCAAGATGGTGTAGGTGGTATCGTAGGTCCCGCACTCCACCAGTCAATGACAAAGACCACAAAGTCAATGACAAAGTCAATGACAAAGACGAATATGACCGCCGCGATATAGGGCAAGAGAGTGCTATAAGCATAGACGGGTCTCCTATATGACTGCATGTTTCGCTCACTGCGCCTTAAATCTGTCCAACTGGACATCGGTCCAACTGGTCCAACTGGACCGCATGAACATTCCGGCTGAACGTAACGAGGTGTCAGCGATGCCGTTGTCGGGTCAGTACAAGGTTTGACAGCTCGTTGTTTCCTTAAAGGGCAGGAAATGTACACGACATGATGAGCATTTCTTTTCGCCATTCGCCCGGCGCGACCACTGACGATTACCTGTCCCCAAAGGGGAGATGCTGCTCAACGGAACCAGGCCCATCGAGTGCTATTAACGTTCCTGGAACGTACTGTCCTGGCGTCTCATTTTATACGCACATTTTCTGTGTTGTGTTTTGTCTGATGTATCCGTCCGTTTTTACTTTTTCTTTTCTTTCCTCTCTCTCTGTGCTCCACTTCGTTCTTTCTAAACAGTATAGGCAGGCGTTGTGCCCCTCTCGGGGGCAGTTGTCAGCCTGCTCTCTCTATTTCCTTTATGTGCTTGTGCGTGCATGTTTCCATAACAAATAGATAATAAATAATCGTAGCGTGGCAGCTGTGGTCCGCAATTGAAGCCGTGACATAACGCTTATCAGTAGTCCCTCGCGCTCGAAATGGGTGTGCGAGTCGAGGAAGCGGCAGGCGCGTGGGTGCGGCAGATGACCCGCTTCGCCGCTTTCGTGCCTCAAATTGGCTCAAGGAAAACGCACTCAGTCCCTTTTGGGCTCAATGTCGAGCACACACTTTCCGACAGCTTTTGTGACCGGCGTTTGTTACCGCGACTTGAGCGTCGAAACAGCTGCGATATGATAATGAATGAGAAAAACAAGTTGAGTGATTGACTTCTGGGGGTTTTACGTCTCAAAAACCACTCTATGATTAAGAGAGATGACGGCTCGAGAAATTTCGGCCCACCTGCGGTTCTTCAACATGCACTCACATTACACATTAAACGGGCTTCTAGCATTTTTTCAGCGGCCCGTGTACTGTCGTTGGTTGCTGGGTTATTGGTTTGGATTGTTGGTTGCTGCTAGAGAGGTCTCGGTTAACAGATTGTTCCAATAAAAATACTAAAACTATCCAAGGTGTACTGATAACTTCCACCGAAGCCCTGGCGTGATTTTCGGAAGTCGGAAATGGTGGGGATTAAAGTATTTCTTTCTTTTTTCCGAACGAGCAGGGCAAACAATAGTACGACGCGCATCTTCACGCATATCCAGCGGCATGAGACAAAATCAAGCCTGGATGTTCAGTTAAGGCCCGACGATTCGGCGACGTAGGAGACCTATGCTCCAGATTATACCCTTCTCAGGCGCACCACAAAGCCGAGCCAAGCACCCTTACGCACATCGACCAAACAGAAACGTGGAATGCGTAATCAAATCGAGGGTTGCCCGCTTTACCGCGGTGCGCAAGAGGGCGTTGTACTGCGCAGGCTTCATGATGGGTGACCCGTCAATGGACTCGGACCCCAACAACCTATAGAGCAAAAACTGAATTCGGGGATTGATTGATTTGTGGGCTTTTACGTCCCAAAACCAGCTGTGATTATGAGAGACGCCATAGTGGAGCACTCCGGAAATTTCGACCACCTGGGGTTCTTTAACGTGCACTGACATCGCACAGTACACGGGCCTCAACATTTCGCCTCCATCGAAATGCAGCCGCCACGGCCGGATTCGATCCCGCGACCTTCGGATCAGCAGCACAGTGCCATAACCACTAGACCACCATGGCGGGGCTGGAGCAAAAACAGAATTCGGGGGGTCCCGGTAGTTGACGTGGGTGGTGGATGAAACAATATCGAATAAACTGCCAGGAAAGAAAGAAACAACGAAAGAAAGAAAGAGAAAGAAAGAAGGAAAGAAAGAAAGAGAGAAAGAAAGAAAGAAAGAAAGAAAGAAAGAAAGAAAGAAAGAAAGAAAGAAAGAAAGAAAGAAAGAAAGCTATCCAGTAAGACAAAGCAGGTATTCAAGGGAGGGGGGATGAGTTGTGCGGAAGGAAAAGAGAGGATGAGGGAATGAAGAGAGAGAGGGGGGGGGGAGAGACAGGAGCAGCAGCAGCAGCAGAAATGAAGCCACGACGGCACACAATGGGTGCCCCCTTCGAAATCTGGGTCGGGCCTCGAGGACGGCCGGGGCTGCGACTTTTGACCTCCCCGAGCCGCCACCGCCGACGAGGTGCATGCTTGCTTTCGGGTGCGCGTTTTGCTTTCCCACTGGTGCTCTCTTCGTCGTCGGCAGCCGGCGGTTATTTGGCGCGGAGGGGGTCCCAAGTAAAGGGGGGGGGGGGTGCTTAAGTGGCACCGTGCTCGAGTATGTGCTCGGAGAAGGTGGAGAGGCCCGATGCGGGAACAAGGCCTAGAGGAGAAGCTCGTTTCGGGCGCGTTTGCTCGGCGGAGAGCGGACGTCCGATGGATGGGACACGCGTTGGCTATGGAAGTGTTGGACCTGGTTTCCTCGGCGCTACTTAACGCGATTTCGCAACGAGGGAAAGAGGCGGTTGCGAACGGTGAAAAAAAAATCAGTAAGCGAAAGATGCCTGGAGGATGTAGATCGTAATTATCTTGTTTAAGTGGATGATGAAATCACGAGTCGGCCGCATGCTTCAATAGTCTTCAAGTATCTGTCTCGGGATCAATCATCATCCGCTGCAGTTAATGGCGCAGGCTTGCATTTAAGGATCAAAATTTGTATGCGTACATCAACTCCCCACAACGTGCACGGACATATGAACGCCACGGTGGGTCGAAATGCAAAGAATCCGCGCGAGTCACTACAAAGACGCGGATTGAACTTACTCGACCCTTGGTCAATGCGGCGGTGTAGGCGTGTGTCATCGTCCACTGCAGCTACGTATAACTATGCGTAATTGTGGTTCGGTTGAGAAAAAGACGCTATTTTCTGCAACCCACGTAAGGCGCCCGACTCAGCAACCGTAGGGCCGGGGGATGGGAAATGAAAAAGCAGAAAGGTGATAGAAATGTCAGTGGAGGGCTCGGAAAATTTGTAGCCGACTGGTGCTCTCTGAAGAGCACCGAAGTCGCACAGCAGTATACGCTGGCCGCCATCACTTCAAGCCTTCACCGAAAGTGCGACCGCTGCGGCGAGGTTTGAGCCCGTGTCCATCGGATCTTCAGGTCAGGCACCGTAACCAGTAGACCACAGAGCGTCACTTCCCTCATGCGTGAGCCGTTCTTTTTTGTTTCTGTCGACATATGTGTAGGTACAAATTAAGAATGATATCATATAGTTTCCTACACGTTTTATGTCTTGAGCGTCTGTTTTCTTAATTGTATAAAGAACGTAGCTGCTCTCGGATCCCCAATATACATTCTTCACAGTTATCGCGTCAGAATCTGTGCAAGCCACCAGCTTCTCTATAACTTGTCTCGTTCGTTTGAAATCTAATCTCAGACAGCACTGTTTTCGACGACAGTTTTTTTTTTTTTAAACGTTCCTGTCAGATTTCGAGGACAGCAGAATCAGTCCTATCAAAGAATGCAACTGATGGCAGGAGGCGCCGTGTGGCTGTGAATATGTAGAGCTTATTTGCATCTTCTTTACGTCAAAGTACCGCGAAGAGCCATTGCATAAAAAGGAGGATATACAAGACGTTGTTGCTACTTTTCGGACGCATTTAAACGCGTTAGGTTACATGACCACCGTGGTCGGGACAATAAAGCAGTGCCCAGAGCGAATCACCGCCCAGAACAAGTATAGGACAGGGACAGCCAGTCCCAGCGAAATCGCGTGCTATCACGCAAGCGAGAACCAGCTTTCGAGGACAATACACGCGCGCCGCTGTACCTCGGTCTACCCGTCTTACGTATGCATACACACTCCGAGAACAAACATTGCTCCATTGCACCTGACGTCTTCGCACGCGGTTAGGGACCACGCACTGCAACGGTGCAGCAACACTTATGGTTTCTTACGAGAAGCGGCCGGCCATTATGGCCGCCTTCGGTTACGTATCGTACCGAGTGACTGTGTACTGTATATACTGCAGACGTCAGCACTGTGTGCCGTATGGTCTTGTGCCGTATGGCCGACTATAATGGCCGCCTACTTCGGTTGCATGTCGTACGAAGCGACTGTGTGCTGTATATACTGCAGACGTCAGCACTGTGTGCCGTATGGTCTTGTTGCGTCCTTCCCACTGAGCCTGTGGAAGAAGGTACGGATTGTGTGAACGACACCGTTATGTTCTAACACACGCGCCATCGAACCTCGTTCACTATATGCGTTCTGCAACGGGTTTCATGTGGGCAGACTTTCTCGATGTATGGAGAGAAAGAGTGAGGTTGGTGGCGATGGTGGCGGCTTCGCCGTGAGGAGCAGGCGCCCCTGTTCGTCGCGGTCATTGAATGGCCTCAACGGTTTGCGCTCCCCAGTAATGGACGGCGTGTATGGTGATTCTGGCGTGTCTTTTCCACTTTGTTCTTTCGATGGATTGCAAAATTAAGCGTAAGGCCCACGCGAGTGGTTGGCCATTACGTAACTTTTGCGTGTTTGTGTGTGTGTTGGTGCGCCTTTCTTAACTCACTGGAAGGACGCGCTGAACTCGGGTTTTCAGTCGTCAACCACCACCACCACTCATCATCATCACCATCACCATCCCGTCTAAGGCTCACGGCAGCGAAAAGGCCTTTCCCATATTTGTCCAGTTAACCTGCAACAGGACAGAAATGGGTTAGTTGGTACATTTGCATCTTCACCGCTCGTCCAGTGTGTTCTTGTTTTTTCTTGTACACGTCATATTGAGCTGCTCTAATCATGCATTTAATCGCTCCTGCGGTAACCGCGCTTATCTTTTCCCCGTAAACTTCCTGATCTCATCTGCCCGCGTAGTATCTGCCGCCCTTTGCCACGCTTGCATTCTCTGAAAACCCATTCTGTTGCTCTTAATTGCTAACGACTATCTTGCCTTCTGATTGCATTCCCTACTAAATCCTATTTATTTTTCTTGATTTCTACTAAGGTGTCATTAACACGTGCTGCTTTCCTCGACCATTGTGCTCTCTTCTTGTCCCTTAACGCTATATCCGCCATCTTCCTGCCCGTAACTCACCTCGTTGTCCTCCAATTAAGCTGAACACTTTCTCGTGGACATCTAGATTTCGTCCCCCTTACGTAAGTAGCTCAGGATGCGACTGCTATACATTTCAATGCAATACTATCTACAAGCATTAACCCGTCATTGCCCTCGGATTCTTGGGAAATTCATTAATTTGGCTCTGTAAAGCTAAATACTGGTTCGGCCTGAACTTGTAATGAAAATGTTAAAAAAGTGCCTTGATTAAAGGGACATTAAAGAGACAAAGTGAAGGGCTATAAAATTGTAACTTAATGCTTCTAGAACGAGACTGTCGTTAATATTTTCATATCATGCTCAATGTTGAAAAAGAAAGTGCATGTGAAGTTTTTAGTATCGAAATTAGCCGCGGAACATCGGCCTCATGACGTCACAACGCTTTTTTTTTTGCATTCTCGCTAAGTTCGCTCCTCGAAATATTCTGAGATTCCTTGTGCTAAGTCTCTGGCTTCCCTAGAACACGATGTGTGTCTTCCTTACCGATAACTAGTTACGTAGGCCTTAGTAGACACCATCAAAGATCTGTGACGTCACGCGTTTTAGTGCTGAAACTTCAAAGCGGTGTCGCCACCCGCATTTTATTTTTTCGCGTTTTCAAGCTTACCGAGGGTCTTCCGCTCGCAAGACTAGTGTTTTCGGTATTGTGAAAAGCTAACCTACCAATATGAGAAAAATTGTATTGCACCTTAGCGTCCATTTAAGCGAGGGCAGCAGCGCCACAAGATATATGAGTTACGCTTTGTAACCTATTCTCTTGAGCAACAACTGTAACGCCCCCGGGCTCTCTTTCAGCGATGCATACTGCGTCCTTCGCACGCGCCGGAATGTTTAAAGGGCGCCAGCGAAGAAAGACGGCGATAAATTAGAAAGAAGCGTCCGCCCATAACTGTTTCCTCAAAAGCAAACACTTGTAAGCGCAAAACATCTATTCGCTATCTCGATTCATTCGTCTTGTTAGAGTCCATGACCTACCGCAGTGACCGCGCACACCTGCAGAGAGAAACCGCAACGTTTCTCATGCCATCATGTCCTATCAACCGTATTGGCTGACCTCCACTCGAGTAATATATATCACGTTGTTCTCTTAGTGGCGTCCAGTTTCTTGTTTTCGTTCACTGTATATGACTCATGTCCTCTGTGGTAGTCGCCATTAATTGGGTGCGTATTTTCAAGAACACAGCTACAAAGTCCGTAGGATGTGCACCTACATTTTTTGTTGCTCGTATGGTATAGAGCGTAAGCTTGGCCATTGCGGTTGTCAGGGTACCTGGCTTTACATGGCAGAATAGACCTCTTAAGCGCCAGCGGGAGGTCCAGTCACTGCAGGCCTGGGTATATTTTGTGCGTCGTAATGTAATATGTCCCTTGACTTTAGTACTGCTGTATGTGTGGTCCACGTGGACAATCCGAGCAACTTTGCGGGACGCCCAGGAGCAGACTGTAGAAAGCTCTCGCTTACAACTGCCCGTAATGTATGTACCGCACGACGTAAAGATTGCTTTTTGCCGTTCCTTGCTAAAGAGAGTCACGCACTCTCATCTCTTCATTGCGCATGCTTCGCGTAATGACCTAAATAAATCATAGCAACGACGTTTCGTAGTTACGGCGCAGTGAGTGAAATTTAAACTCTCGAGGCTGCAGGAACGAATATCCTTTGTGCGAATCGCTCCCCGAATGAAATGATTAATTTATTTCTGGGGTTTTACGTCCCAAAGCCAGCCGTGATTATGAGAGACGCCGTAGTGGAGGACTCTGGAAATTTCCGCCACCTGGGGCTCTTTAACGTGCACTGACATCGCAAAGCACACGGGCCTCAACATTTCGCCTCCATCCAAATGCAGCCGCCGCAGCCGGGATTCGATCCCGCGACCCTCCGATCAGTAACCGAGTACCATAGCCACTAGACCACCGTGGCGGGGCGAATGAAAATGTCGTCAGCGTGTCATCCGATATCGGAGAAGTGCCGAACAGACTTGACCCAGTGGCACAATTACACAGAGTCAGATGAGCCAAGACTATTTCACGCATCCGTTTCATTACCACTGTGTTGGGCTGTAATGTTGCCATTTCTGATCTGTAGCAGCTAAATGAATGTTACCAAGACTGATAACATGCATGAAGGCAACTACTCCTACGCGCCCGACGTGTTGTGATATTGTTAGTTTGAGGCCACCGCACGCAAAGCTGGCAAACCCTTCGTGCAACAGTCCAAGATGACGCCGACCACGGATCTTAATACGTAAAATCGTCCGAGAGACGACCTCACGACCGCCTATCCCGGCGTGAACCAATCTGAAGGCTGATGTTGCGGTTGCGCAATAAAACTCTGCATGCTGTCTCGAGCACTGCACCTAAGCAACTAATGCAGTGATAAGAAACGGTGCGTTCAGCTGTGAACGACCTTCGTATAAGGTAGACAGACGCAGGTGCGATCCCTTAGTGAGAATTAGTGGTTCTCAGAGGTGGCATCGCAGTGAAAATGATGGTATGCAGTGGTGGTTTGTGGAAATGTGCTGTCGTAACGGATGTAAGCAATTGCTGCTTTGTTTGCTAATCGAACACCCTTGAGCTTGTCTACGGGTTGCAGGTCAGTGTGTGAACACTGTACGGACCACCATGGTGAGGCTACTATCCTCTCCTCTTTTCAGGGTCTATGCAAATCCCCGCGGCAGCTGCACCAATCCGAACCGATTCCCTTGTGGATTTATCTGTATCTCTTCTGGCAGCACCGTTTGCGTGTTGAATTCAAATGATCGCGGGATTTGGCAGCGGTGAGGCGTTCCTGACTGCGATCCGCTACCTTTCAGTGACCACAGCTTAGTTATTTCCTCTTATATTAGGCATGCGCGGAATCCGGATCAAAGTGTTCATTTCGGTACTATTGTATTCGATACTAAGTGTTCACTATTGTGTTCGATACTAAGTGGTGGTATTGGCCTATGGGTCCCGGTCTACCACTTCCACTATAATTAATCTTCCTGTCAGAGAACGCAAGCGCGGCAGAAGGCGGCGGGAAGATAGGTGGGCAGATGAGATCAAGAAATTTAGATAACGCTGGCCGCAGCTAGCACAAGAACGGTTAATTGCACAGTTATCGGTGAGGACTTTGCCCTTCAATGCAATGGGCGCAGACAGCACGCCGCCGCCGATGCCGCTACTGCTATTCATGACGATGATGCTGATAAGACCGACATTAGTGATGATTGAAAATCACGTTTGAAGGTAAAGTTCTAGCGCGAGAATTTTTCCCTGAATACGAGCCCAGGCCGCTCGAAATTAAGGTAAGGGCTTTATATATTTTACCTGCGTCTTTGCTCATTTCTGAAACTATATTTTTTTTTAGCTTCCGCTTTCCTCGATTTGATTTAGGGATACGAACAATTTCCAGCACGTTAGCAGGACTTAACGGTCGATCGGTCCCTTTTCGTGAAAGTGTTTCTAGGACACTGTTCCGCCGTTACTTGTCGGCCCACAAGGACGTAAGCGACATTTAGCGCTTTTTTTTTTTTTTTTTTGTGGACGACCGGCCAGTGCAGAAGTCTCCGCAAACGCCTCCGGTTCAGTCCCACACGTGTAAGAAAATTCGTCGCTCATTATTCCCTCAATGAAATTGCCCGAAAGACGTAATGATAAGTCTCTGGCTTCTTCTATCCACAAATAGCTACGTAGAGCATAGTAGACACCGTCATAAAAGCATGACGTCACTCATATTAGTGCGCGAACCCGCCAGCCGGCGTCGAACCATGTATTCTCTTTTTGCACATATTTTGGTGCCTTTGCATTGGTGCCTTTGGCAGTGTGAAGAGGTAATTTGCCTATATTACAAAATTTGTACTTCGATCTAGAGTCCGTTGAAAAAAATTGTTACAGGGCCCCTTTAAAGAACCCCAGGTGTTCGAAATTTCTGGAGCACTCCACTACAGCGACGCTCTCCTTACTGCTCTCTCACTCCATCTCCCCTACTACCACGGACACTGAGCCGTGCTCCGGACAACAGAGGTTGTGTCAGGGCTCCGCTCCACCGCGATGGACTAGTGCACCTTATGGCGCTCGGCTCCTAACCCCCAAAAACGTTGGTTCGATATCCTGGCCGCAGCGGTGTTTTTTTTTTTTTTTCTATGGAGGCGGAAATGCCAGAGGCCCTGGTACTGTGCGTTGTCAGTGCACATTAAATAACCCCAGGTGGTCAAAATTTTCCGGAGTCCTCCACTACGGCGTTCCTCTTCTTTCTGTCTCGTTTCATTTCCCCTAGCCCCATGACTCCCGACATGACCTGCAGAAAATAGTACATCCTTCCCTTAACCGAACCAAACTATTATTAGCGCTATTTGCGTCCGACAGTTTTCTTCACATTCGGGACCAGAACCGCCCCTGAATACTTTACTTAGCAAATGATATTTCCCCGCTTTTTCGATCTGATATGATCTGATTTTTTAATCTGACAATAGTTAATAGCTGGGGTTTTACGTGCCAAAAAGCACGGCACGATTATGGGCATGCCATAGTGTAGCGATCCGAATATTTTAAACACCTTGGGATGTTTAATGGGCACTGGCATCGCACAGTCCACGGCGCTCCAGAATTTTTGCCTTCATCAAAATGCTATCCTGCGTGTTCGAGTCGGCAGCCGAGCACCGTCTGACCACGGCACTATCACGGCAGCCTTTCCATCAAAGCGTGGCTTGCGCCAAATGGTAACATGTGTAAAAAAATTTACCCGGTGAAATTCGGCCTTGAAAAAGAAAAGAAGAGCAAGAACACATGTTGCAAGCTATTTCTCTTCTGAATAACAGTGAAAAATTGATCCCGTAGGAAATCACACTCCTTCTGTTTAAACATGCTGCAAATGTCTGACCATCCGTACCTATATATACTCCAATTTTCGCAGTCAAAAAATGGACCAAGAAGCGCTTCTTAGCTACACTGATCTGATAATTGGCGCACTTTGCAATGCATGACTGATATGGCAGTTCTATACTTAAATTAAGGCTTGAAAGGAAAAGAACAGGAAGCAAGGAATCTGAGGCGGCTTCCCTCCTTGTTAAGATACTTATTTTCTTTTCTTACTGCCACGCTAAATCTACAGTCTTCAACTGACCCGCTGAGCAATGACTATTAGTGTAGTACGTTTAGAACACCTGGGGCACCTTCAGTGGTCATTTTGCTTCAAGACGTTTTCATATCGCATGCTTCCCACTCTCTCCTAACTATATTTAGTTTACTTGTAGTGGACCCCCCGCATTCATTTGCCTTCGAGCAACTCTAGCAATAACAAATACTATGCTCAAGACGGCATGATCGATGGCAATGTGGGAGTTGAAGACGTTGGAAGTTCCCACGTGATCTTTAAATTTGTTTTTCTTTGTTTAACTTGCGAGGGCTGATGCGGGTATTTCACATCTTCTAGCAGGTTCTCCTTAGCCGCGCTTTCTTCACCCACAGAATGGAAAAGAAAAAGAGCATCCTCTTCTCCCACGTCAAGCGTCGGAGCCGAACGACCCTTGGCGCAATCGACTTCACCTCATTTACCCCGCCGTATACTTACGCAATCGATGTGTACTCGTGTTTCCACCGGAGAGCGACAGTTCTTTTCGTGTACGCTGAGCGTGCCACGCCGGTATCGACATGCGCCATGTAGGCGCTGACACGCGGGAGTCATTGTTTCGTGTCACTCGGACGCATCCTGCCCTGAATTCGATGACGTTTCCGATGTTCGCCGCGAGCACACGAAATCCCCTCCCGGCCGCCGGAACGCACGCCGTTCGAACACGAACGGATTTCTGCAACGGGACCTAAGCCAGATGGCTGGCTTCGTCGTCTCTTCTTCAGGCCCTGACGATTACAAGTCCTTTGTTTCTTGTTTTTCTTTCTCGCTGCTTGTCCGTGAGAACACACTAGAAGTACACGGGAGCCTGCGGTGGTTCTGGAATGTCTGTGCGAGTGTATTTGCACAATAAGTACACGCGTGCAAGCGAGCTTGTGAACGCGATTCCTGCGGTGCGTGCATCCTCGTGAACCGCCACCGCGCGCGGTCGGGGTCCTTCCTTCCTCATTTCGATAATGGGCGTTCCGAGAGTGACCCCGCCGACTGTCGAATGGGGAGGGGGTAGCACCGGGGTCACCCCGCGACTCCACCGCTGATGGATAATTGGGTCCTCGAGAGTGAGAGTGGGAGAAGGTGTAGCCGTGCCAACGCTCTCCCTCGGAGCGCTCGAGAACGTGCAATTCGTTTCGTGGTGGTGTCGGCACGAGTATCTCGATTGACTCCGCCAAGCATCGAGCACGGGGACGATGAGTCCCTCCGTCGCGTTCTTCCAGACGTTGCACTTCCAATGCGATGACCCGTTGTTTATGGCGGCGTATGCTCGGCGATCACTCTTCGATGTCCTCCTCAACGGTCATCTTCATAAAGACATAGGTTATGAAGCGCTGGGGTCTGTTGAGCCCTGCCAGCGAAGTGAACTTGTACTCGGAGGTGTTGTATAGAGGTCGTGCGCTAAGAATTAGGGCGGTAAGTGAACACTAGAATTGGGATATAGCATGCACGGATGAAGGAAGTTACTCTGAGTATAGAACTAGCGACACCTTCTTGACCGATGTTCACGGCGGGAAAGTCGTTCACAACGAAATGTCGTTCGATGAATTGGAGAAGATACTGTTAGGATCAGCTTGCCGAAGATTGAGAAGATTGACCGCAGTTGTCAGTATTCAGAATGCTCCAAACGGGTTCCTTCTCTTCGAGGGTAGGTTCTACCACTTCTCACCGGCCATAGAAGGGCAGTGTCTGGATTGCGGAGAAGAGTATAGCTCTCTAGGTAACATGCTCTGGCAATGCCCTGCGTTACGCGATGTAGAATTACACAAACGTGAAGACTGGGAGAAAGCCCTGAAGAGCGGCCATCTCTCAAATCAACTCCGGGATATTCTGAGGGCCTGCGAAAGAGCAAAGGGTCACGGTCTCCCTGCTCCTGCATGGGCATGCATGGACCGCAACTACCCAGGATCCCCCTTGCCAAGAGGGGGAGGGTCCCTAAGTGGTTCCTTAGGACCGTATAAGCGTTCTCTGTCTGTCTGTATGTCTGTCCTGATTTGTGGGCACCAGTAGAGGAAGAATCAGGCTTGGCCCACCTGAAAGTGATACGCTAATATAAACGCAGGCAAAAGCAGGAATTGCAGTCCATTATGATTTTTAACAGCGCAGCTGTTTAAGCTTTTCTTTGCGCCGTCGAATGCGAACAGAAAGCTATCCTCACCACGGAATATGTTGCCGTGCAATTATATAAAATGCACGGCATTTGCGCGTTCATGTTTCTTCTCTCGCGCTCGTGCCCTTAGCCCACCAGTACATAAAGGCGGAGCCGTTTCATAGCACTGAGAGAAAAGCACTCACGGACAACATGCAAAAAAGAGGGTTTCCACATGCGAGCACTGAACAAATTATATATCCGCGAGGTACACGGACGGTTCGCAAGAAGGTGTCAGCCCTGCTTGGAACATTTCTCCAAGAGAAAGGATTGAGTGATACGTGGTGGCTAATGCGACATGGACAGACACGCTCGGGCGGAGCAATTGCCGGCCAGGTCTGCCAGGCTAACACTGCCTGTAGCCCTGGCATCACTATCACTATGACTATCCGTTTGATAGCATAGCCTAGCCTTGTTAGTATAGTATAGTATAGTATAGTATAGTATAGTATAGTATAGTATAGTGTGATATAGTATAGTACACTGTAGTGTAGTATAGAATAGTATAGTACAGTACAGCATATATGCTGTACTGTACTATAGTAAGGTGATGGTGAAATGGATATGAGGGTGAGTGGGAGGGGGAGGAGGGGAGAGGGTGAAGCATAGCGTAGGCGTCCGCAATATAATATAGCAAAGGTGGGAGAGGGAGGGAAGAGAAATCGATGTGAGTGAGGACGAAAAAATAGTAGGAAGGATGAAGCATAGCAAGGTCTTGTACAGAGTAGTGTAGCAAGAAACGGGAAAGGGTAGTGATGGTGAGAAGGACAGAAAAGAGGAGAACGCCACTAGCTGCGCTGTGTCCTGAGTCTTCGCAGGGCCAGCGCGTAGCTGCGCGAATTAATTTCTGTTCAAGAAGTGATTTCCTTGCTTTAAAAAAGTTTTAAAAAACATTTACCCTCGTATTTACTTAACGTTTAAATAATCTTCTAGTTTATGCTGTTCAATCAGAATTCTTTTGCCCATTATGTTTGTTCTATATTATACCAAATTCATTTATATTCATGTGTCTGAAATTGCTGCCGCTTTGTGGCATACCATTTTTGTCCTTTTTTTTTTGCCTATTATAAATCATCACATGTGATATCTTCTGTAGCAGTATTCTGTTCATAACTATTTTATTGTTACCGCATGGTAGCATTTGGACTTGATTGTTGCATTGTAGTTTGTATTAACCTGATTTGTATCGTTCGCTTTTGATCTCACATGTATTTTAGTGTATTTGTATATCGTGTTTTAGTTCATTTGCAGTCAAGTGTTATTGATTCATTGAAACTTATTCTTTTTGCCAAGTTGCTCTGCTTGATTTATGTTCTTTTGTTTAACCAGCACAGGAGGTCCCCTTGCAGCCTAGAGCTTTGGGACCTCCTTCTGTATATTATTTCTGTTATGTATTATCTCTTCGAATCAATAAAATCATTTCTTCTTCTTCTTCTTCTCGCCGTGTGTACTACAAAGCACCCCACCAGTGGAAAGAGGGGTTGGGGAGGGGCGTTCTGCTGTAATTCCTATAGTTCGGCATTAGCATCCAACAGAAAACATAGCTCCTTGATGTGGATTGAAGTCCCGTCAAGGAGATGATCGACGTCGATGAAGCAGGAGGCAGGTTGGAGGTAATGAACTTGAAGGTATATTGTAGCAAAATATTTACAGTCATATGTACATCTTGCCGAAGCACACTGATGATAACATAGACATCAACAGCGTCTTACTCTTCTACTTAACTTTTCTTAAGTTAGAGCCTAGAACACTGTTACTACATACAACGAACTTAGTCTCACTGTTCGACCACCGAGTGGTTACGGCCCAGACAGAAGTTGCATCGTACGGAGTCTTACTGATCGATCAGTTAAGTGATTACAGCCTAGACTGAAGGGAAACGAATCCCGTCCAGTCTTTAGTACCTTACGGTAACAAAGAAAGAGGGGAGGTGGCCACTGCTGGTCCGCCTCAACCTTCTGTCATCCAATCTGTTTATCCTCAGATTAAGCCACTCCCTAGTGGGCTGTCCCTAATCCCGACAGCAGCGTCTTTGCAGTTTAAACAGGCATTTTGGCATTCTTTCCCATCATGGCTCTCCCTCTCCTTATCCCACGCTCTCAGATATTCTCACAATCGAAATATCGGTATCGTAGCAGCCCTGCGGCATTCGGGCCATCTCCCACGCTCATCCAGTCGAACCCTGTCGTTCCAGGAAACACAGCGTGTCTTCGCCATTCCCGCAGTTCGGACCTTGCACTGCTGCGACTCAACCCTTTGTTCCAGTCGGCGCGCCGAGAGCGCATGCCGTCGTTAAAGAATTGGTTGGGCCAAGGGCATTGTCGCTTCGAGCGAGGGCGCACTTCTCATGCATTGTCCTCCTACGCGTCCGAGCTGCTCTTCCCCGAAACGGCCACTGAGAGGACAGTAGTACGGTCGCGCAGCCGCGACCCCCCCCCAGCGACGTTCGGCGAAAGGGAAGGGTCCTCGTACAGGAACCACTGGGGGCCAGCGTGGGAGACCAGCCGCTCAATGGGAGCAGTTTGCTTTCCATTGATAATGCTGTCAAAGACCATGCAGAGAGAGAGCCGAGAAAGAAGCTTTGTATAGCGTACGGTGCTACGCCGTCGCTTCTGCACGATCGCCTTATGAGCGGCAGCATAACAGCACCCCACCAGTGGAAAGAGGGGTTGGGGAGGGGCGTTCTGCTGTAATTCCTATAGTTCGGCATTAGCATCCAACAGAAAACATAGCTAATATTACATGTCTTCGCTTTTTTCTTACATGAAACTTTCAGGTATGTAGTATATCAGAGCGCCGCCTTGTACCTTCGCAATAGGGATTCACATGACGTCAGCGTGCGTAATTTTGTGGTACGCTTCACTACTGCCACTGTGTTTATGGAGATAACCGGTTCGAGAAAAAAGCGCAGCCTTTCACTGAGCTGGCTGGACAGCAAAATGGCTGCCTCAATGACGTCAATGAATAGCTCCTATTGTGTACCCCGGCTAATATCGCCAGAGCTGCCTACTACAGCTTCCGAAAAAGCCTTTTCCGTAAATGTCGCACTTGGCGAGCACGTAATCGCATTATCAAAGTACGGTACTTTCTCTCTCTCTCTCTTTCACCGTAAACTTTTAACAGCGGAGCTGTTTAACCTTGACGTAAAACCGTACGAAGCGGTGAAAGCCAAGAGCGGAGCTCTCACGTAGAAGGGAAAAGCGGACGCGCTTTTGCCCTTGACCTACTGCGCACACCGCTACACGGTAGTGCACGATTACGCAAAGGACAAGAAAGAAAGAAAGAAAGAAAGAAAGAAAGAAAGAAAGAGAAAGAAAGAAAGAAAATACTCGGATTGCAGAGAAGGAAAACGCAGACCTATGCTTAACCTCCACCCACTGTTCACACATTCGCCCTCAGCCTACTGCATAATGGCAGTGATAGTGACAGCAAAAGTGCTAAATAATATTGATAGTGAACCCGACACCCTTGCGCAAGCTCCGCTGTTTAGTCAGGTTTCTCGGGCGCGGAACCGGCTTCACTTTTCTCTTTCGCCGTGCGTACCTGCATACTACGGATCATTACTGCACGCACGCTCTGCAGGACTCGTTTCATTAATGCATTGCAATCCGAGCCCCTTATTATACGAGAATATTTGTCGTGGCCTTCTAACGGCCCCTCAGTTGCTATCCGCAAGATCGAAGGTTATTCCTCTGTATGTCTGGGTCAAAGCCACCCAAGAGGTCTGGCTTAGAAGGCACTGCCTGCTCTTTCCGTAAAGAATGCTCTTCTGAACGAAATTGGCGGTTCCTTTTATCATACACGGCACGCTACCGTTAAGTGTATACGGCGGAAAGGGGAAGATCAAGGAAGTGCGCCGAAGAACTGTTGCACGTTCTGCACGAGGTCACGCGCTTGCTCAGTACATTAGGATTCGACCGCGTATTAAACCACATGCAGCATGTAGTGACGTACACGGGCCAGCCGAACTGTTCTTCCTCGCGAGCATACGGCCTTGCATTGGAGGAAATAAATTGGACACTGCCGTCGTGCGGCCCATAGGTGAAATATGGGCAACGCGCTTCACTTCGATGGTCCGTCCTTCATGGTCACAAGCATTTATTTCGAGACAAAAGAAGGCAGCACGGGAAACGTGCTGTACGCAGACCATGAATTATTTTGGCGGGCCCGGCATTCGCGCGCACATTAGAGAATTGAACGGGTGAAGTGCCTGTGTATGATAAAGCGTCGCAAGTGCAAGAACAAAGGCATAAATTGCCGTAGTCTCAGCCATGTGCAAGCTCAGAGTACACATCGGCGAGACTTCGACCTCCGAAGTACCGACTGACAAGCAGCATCTGTAGTAGTGCTTTATCATCGTGGATTATCGCAGTGCTTCGATCACTGTTAGACATGTTTTCCGTGCTCATGTGGAAGCTATAGTCACCATTACCTCAGCCTGCGCGAAGGGTACAGAGTGCTGCGAGCCCGACAACTGCGAGCCCTGGCCGAGGCCGCGAGGCCTCGCTTAACACTGCCATTTTGCAGTGAGGTCATAGACGCGTTGATATTAAAGTGTGAGATGGAAGTCCCGAGGTTCCGCATCTAATTCTTCCTCACGTGTGCGGAACAGAGCAATGTTGTTAATCACACTTAGTGTTACACGTCCTCAAAACTACCTCGTATAGCGTATGACAGCGAACCGAACGCACATTCTGGTTGACCTTTCAGCCTTTCCTTCCCTTGGTCCTCCTTAAAACCGTGCGCTACGCTTCGGTAGACTTCGTGAGAAAGAACATTCTACCCTCCGTTAGAAAGGAAGAAAGCACACCGGTTGAAAGGAAAGTCTGTCTGCACTTCCACGAATCCAGAGTTCCGGCAGAAGAGATGAACCACCCCCCCTTCCTCGCCAGGTGGGGCACGTGAAGTACCAACGGCCTCTGATGACTGTACCGTGGGGAAAGGACGAAACAGGAAAGGGTAGGCCGTAAGTTTTTTGGATCACGTCGCAGGCATCTTTTTAAAGGAGACGTGGGAAGAACATACTTTTCCAGAAGGAGTAAGCCTACCGGCATGCCCAGACTAGGGCCTTAGTTCTCTTAGAACTAATAAATGTTGTTTTGCTCCCTCTCGACCTGTAAACTCTTCTTTAACGCCAACCGTGACGTGAAGTCTGATGCTAGCATTAACAAGTTCGCGTCCCTGTACTTTGTCCGTCAGCTGCACGATGCCTTTATTAGGCGTCAATACAAGAGTTCTAAGAAGAAGCTTGAAGGGGCCGCCAATTCTCACTTTGCGGAAGGAAGCAGTCACGAGAGCTATCACGGAGCCCGCGGCAAGTGTGAAAAGTAAAAAAAAAAGAAAAAAAAAAAGAGCAACGGGAGAGGCACCAGGAAGGCGTTCTTAGTCCGTGCCCGTCACACGCCGCGTTCACACAATGACACGTGTGAACGGAGTCGCCGAAGAACGTGTCGAGTCGGGGTTGTTGGGGACTCACGTACGCGAGTCGAAGCTGCATTCGTGTTTACGTACAGCGGCAGGAGCTCATTCAGTTGTTTATTTCTCTCTCTCCCTCGAGCGCGATTCAGTCGTCAAGTGTCAGCGATAATCTCCTAAGAAGCGGCGCGTACACCTGTGCGAGCCTTCCCTTCTCCAGTGACCTAATGGCGGCAACTCGGTGCGACTTTGGGAACCCCTTGGCCACGCAGTGTTTGCGGCCCTTGCGGTCGTGTAACAGCGCTGCCGCACTAACGCGTTTATAAGCAGCACGTAAGTAATGTGCAAGGAGGTTTGAATTTGCTATAAGAATGAAGACAGCACCTTAGCGGGTTTCACTATGTTAACTTAAAAGCATAAGAGCGATTGATAGAGGTAAGGCAACATATGAGGCTGAATAGGGCACTCGAGTTAACAAGTCTGTATAATCGAGCAAGCCCTTGGTAACGCGATCCCTAGGTAATATACAGTACATGTAAGGGGTAGTGCAGTGCATTTAAGCAATATAGCGCATATGATAAGTGCACCATGCATAGGTTACCCTGCTTCAAGAGAATAGGGTTGCCGTGTATTACTTTGTTAAGCAGCGCTTGCAGAACGTACGACGATACTTGGTATGGGAGGGAAGACTACGCTCCAATGGGCTACAGTACATTAAAGCCATAACATTATTTCATAGAAGCTCGACAATATGTGGAAATGGTTAGGGTACCCCGGTTTAGGAAGGCATAGAGATGAGCATGTCATACGACTCATCACTAGCACGCTTAAGCACGAGTAAGTGACGGTTCTCGATACTGACAAAATCCACAGGCAAAAAGGACGCTGCAGTAAGCCACACAGATTCACATAGCTGATGGCAGGGGTACAAACCAAGCAGAGAAATATGGAAATCCGGCCGCTGGAAGTCTAAAGCTACTAATGAACACAGGCACCCTGATCATGCATATACTAATTCGCATCTCTCTCTCTCTCTCTCTCTCTCTCTCTCTAGTTTTTCAGAACGTGTCCGGGTTGACGAAAAAATTACAGCATATCCACGGAGTGAATGATGATGAGTGGGCGAAGCTCGGGATGTGCATCGTAGATCGCGCCGAGTTCCGGATTAATTTAGTTAACGCGCATGCTACGAATCCTCACGGTTCAACTATGCACAATGCACAAGTGAAATCTCCCACCGGCACTTCATTGCAAGTCAAGATCCAGTGTATATATATATATATATATATATATATATATATATATATATATATATATATATATATATATATATATATATATATATATATATATATGGGTTTTGCCGGTGAACGCTTCTCCAACGCGAGCAGTCGGTATTTCTCAATCAAGAAACTCGCTAGGAGACGCTGCCTGCGCCAACGTTGTCCCTCGCGATTGCCGGGGCAGTGTCGAGTTTGCCGGGGAGCGCGTGGCTCCCGGCGCTCGCGGCGAGGGCGAACGCCAGGTGCCACGCGCTCGCCCTCGGCGCGTGCGTGCGCTCCAGCAGGCACGCGCCGGTGGCTACCTACTACTAACTACTACTACTACTACTACTACATACATCGGGGACGCACGAAATGGCTGCTAATGGGGAATGAGAGACAGAAGAATTCGGCTTTTAGTTAACGCGCACGCTGCGAATTTTTTATTGTTCAACAACGCACAGGAGAAATCTCCCACCGGCACCACCTTGGAGGTCAAAGCGTAAGACTGGTTACGCACTACTACGACTACGACGAGGGACGAACGGATGCCGCTTTAAGGAGCTTCGCCCCTAAAAGTACGTGGTCAAATCACGGAGGATTTTCAATCAACATGGATGCTCTGCTTTTCACAAAACAGTGTACGTTCCTTTCCTAGCTTCATACAATAAGCGAGTGGATGATGGTTCTTCTTTTTCCAACATCTATAGGATTTGACAGAACTGGCTTGCCATGATGTTTTCGTATGAGACTAGAAGACTGCATTGGCGATAGGGCTCTCGTCAAGATAGACTGCCTTTCTGGTGAAGACTTAAAAGCACTCCAGCATGTCATTCAACCTATCGAGATGCTGCGACCATTGACCTAAAGAGACAGACAAAGCTTGCAACCTCTGCTACTGAATCGCTAACAAATGTTTTTCTTATTTTCTTGTTAGCTAGAAGCTATGGCGTGGATCCCATGTGGACAGTCAAGTCCTCGGAAGCGTTTCGCGCGCCGTCTAGGCGACGCTGCTAGGAAGCAGTAAAAGAAACGATGCCACTAACAGCCATTCTCCTGGTCCCAGCGAACAAGGAACATACGTTAAAGGACACTTTTGTATGTTGCGCCCTTAACCTTGTTTCACGCGGTCATGGCCGAGCCTTGTAATGGAGCTACATTTCCGCGTCCTATGCTAAGCACGCCTTAACCATACCTTAACTATGACTTGGCGGTCCGTTATTCTCGTGTACATAGCTACCCTTGTCTCTAATCCCTGTGATTTATGTATCTGGTAGATTATGTTACTAATAGTATTATAATAAAATATATTCCCTCCTACATCTTCTTGGGTTGTTGTAGGTATGTGCGTCTGTCTGTGTGTGTGAGAGCGAGAGCACTGAATGATTAAACGAAGTTAATTAAATTAAACGAAATTAAAATAAAGCAGCTTTTTTTCCTTGCACCTATTTTCGTTTGGTCGTTGTATATGCAAAAACGGAAATAAAGCATTGATTGATTGATTGATTGATTGATTGATTGATTGATTGAAGGAGGAGGCGAAGGAAAGAAAAGGAGACGTGTAAAATCACGCTATCAGTCATAAACTCATAAGCGCCTGCGTTCGTTGAGGCCGACGGCTTTGTGGAGACAAGCAACCCCATGAACACAACTGGCTCACACTACCGTTGTTTCGCTAAAGCAAGGTGCAACTCACTATAGCGAAGCAGTTTCTTTCATTTGGTGTTACGTGGCTGAAAGCGCAGGAGTTTGGCTTTACTTTGGACATGACACTCAGCTTTATTAACATGTAAATGCTGAAGCACGTGATTCGCGGCCCTCGGCCGTGAGGCTACCGCCTCAGTCGCTACACTATTCCTAAGGTTACGAAGATAGATAGATAGATAGATAGATAGATAGATAGATAGATAGATAGATAGATAGATAGATAGATAGATAGATAGATAGATAGATAGATGCACATTCATGCGTGCGTCCATACATACATACATACATACATACATACATACATACATACATACATACATACATACATACATACATACATACATACATACATACATACTCTCTGCTGACATATCTCTGACAGCTTCGAACCGCCTCCCTAGAGTCAAGTAGCAAGTTCTAGTCGCAGCACTTGACCAATACCTTCTTTCTATACAGTTCAAAAGTCCATAATACCATAAAGAGGCAGCGAATGGAAACTGCTGCGGAACGCGCAAGACACGTCACACTTCCATTATAGAACGGCGCGTCCCAGTTACAAGCGAGACGACACGGTATTTCGGCAGGTGCGACGCGCACGTATCCCTAACGCCCGCGTTTCTGCGTTATGTCCGCATACGACGCCCGCCGCTGCCTCCTTTACATTGACGTCCGGGTACGTCCATTAGGCCATTACGCTCGCTTCGCTTCAGCCCAGCGTGCGAAGAAACAGATGCATGGTATCGTACACGAAGCCAGCCGTTGTTCGCGTGAATGCACGAACATTGTTGTTTGCGTAAACACCACCGCGAGGTGAACAATAAAAAAGTGCCAGCGACTATGCGGCCCCATCGCGATGTCGGCTTGACTTTTCTCCCACACACGAGAGGCAACCGGAGATTTGCCAGTCGTGTCTGTATATACTACGGGCTTAATCTCGTGGCAGCGAGCTGACGCGAACACAATGCACGGCATTGCCGCGGACAGCTCATTGCGATGGCGTGCAATCTTTGCGGACCGCAAGCACGCAACCCGGCTCGTCCGGAGCGGCTGTCATATTTGGACCTTGCGTGTAGGATGCTCGCGGGACTTGTTGCCCTCTAATCTCCAACATTTCGTATCGTGGGACTATGTTTGTCTTGAGTGGTTCGTAGCCGGAGCATTGGAGAGTTGAAAGACAGCTCTTTCTTGTAGAATGATACCCGAGTAATAAATTTGTCCGGTCCGTTCTAATATAGACCCGTAGGGCCATTGTCGTGCCTGTGGCTATAATGGCAGAGAAGCGGAAGACAAAGCTTTGGCCTTGTTTAGCTCTTGTGAATGCTTCTTATCATACAATAGATTCGTCCGTATGCCAATATATTGATCGATGCGAAATAATTGCGTGTAGATCAGCAGGAAACAGTATAAATGACGTGCGTATGTGCGGCTGTTGCACAGCCGGTGTGACGAAACGTCTTTAGCTGCAAGTGTCGGAGGTGATAGTGACCACCGTGACGTTGTGTGGGCACATCCTTCACATTCCTCTCTCCATTCTTTTGTTCACCACTTCCCTTTTCTGGTTCTTGCGTGTATTAAAAAACAAACTTTTTTTTTTCATCTGAATAACCTCCACGGCTCCGCCTTTCTTCTGTGTCCCTCTCTGGACGTACAATAATTCGATCGGAACAATAAAGCATGCGTAGTCTTTTGCTCACGATCGCGCATCGTGAGCTGAGCTGCGTGCTTACTACGAAACAAACGCTAGTACATGCACTCGGAGGTTTGAAAAATCATGTAGCATGATTACAAAGGCAGTAAGCCCCGCCACGGTAGTCTAGTAGTTGTGGCACTCGGCTGCTTATCCGATAGTCGCGGGATGGAATCCCGGCCGCGGCGGCTGCATTTCGATGGAGCCGGAATGTTGAGGCCCGTGTACAGTGCGATGTCAGTGCACGTTAAAGAACCCCAGGTAGTCGAAATTTCTGGAGACATCCACTACGGCGTCTCTCATAATCAGAGCTGGTTTTGGGACGTTAAACCCCAGAAATCAATCAATCAAAGGCCGTCGGGAATTGTACGCACTCGTAGGAAGCGTACAGCAGCACGTAACATGCGAGGAGCACAGAAAGCACATACAATTTTTTAAGCGCAACAAGCTTTCGCGAGCATGTAGAGCCTATTAAAAGTTGTGTTGTACTGTAATAGCCTACCTCGACGTTGATCGACCTGTACTCGTCTCTACTCTTTCATCTTAGCAGCCTCCTCCCCCCTTTACTTACACCAGATCTCGCGCGAGTAACACCGCGACCCGGGTCCCAGTCAGGATGCAGAGCAGAGGCATCCGTACGTTCGTTTTAGATGCGCAGCATCTCTTGCTCGCGGGTATGTCACGCGTCCGGCGTCCGCACTCACACTACGCATGCGCAACTCTCCTCTCCCTTCCCTCTCTCCAACAGCTGCTGCAATAAATAAAGCGGGTAGAGAGCGCGCGCGCGCGCGGCGTCCATCTGCACTCACACTACGCATGCGCGAGTTTCATCTCCCTTCCCTCTCTCCAACAGCTGCTGCAATAAATAAAGCGGGTAGAGAGCGCGCGCGCGCTTCGCTTCAGTAGTATCTCCTCCTCCTCCGATGAAAGAAGTTGGTGGTGTTGTGTGATGGAAGCAACAGTTCCGTCAGCGAGTGGGTTGACGCAAGTACGCATCAGCATCAACCCACACTCTGACAACGGTCACGCGATGCGTGGTAACGAACCAAGTTAACAACGTAATAACACGCAAGGTTCACCGCAAAGGTAACACCGAAAACACTGCAAACCTGTAAACACCGCCGTTAAATGCACCGTTTAAACTCCCAGCGATGCTCCGCATCACCCCATGGTCCCCTTCGAGGAGATGGTGTAATTTTTTATTACCCTTTCTGCCTTCACTCTCCCTCTCATCTTCCTATTTTTTTTTTCAGACAACCCATTAGTATCAGCGCAACAGGCAGAAGGCAGCGAAGGGTCGTGTTTTAATTGTCACATTCCATAGCGCGTATTGAAGAGTGCAGAAACACTGAATTTGCTCATTATGTACCATATTTATGTCTCAAGATTGAGATCAAGCAGATCTATCTATCTATCTATCTATCTATCTATCTATCTATCTATCTATCTATCTATCTATCTATCTATCTATCTATCTATCTATCTATCTATCTATCTATCTATCTATCTATCTATCCGACTTTACAAAGACTTGCGTCTCGGCCTGTGCGAGCATACCAATGCAAGCTGTTGATTTTTACACTCTCTGATTCTCTGATTTGCATATTCCGAAACCTTTCGCTGACATTTTCCGGTGCAAGATACTGCACGGCATACGGGATCCGGCCTCGTTAGCTTGGCAGCGTTGCCCCTATCTCTTCCACACTTTCGTTCATAGCGTGCTATACGGCGAGTCCGCTTCGTTCGCACGCTGCGGCGTCAACGACTGACCGGACGCGATCCGTAGACGTGCCATAACGCTATCCGTAACCGCATTTCACGGACGTTCGCGCCGCATCTCCTGGGAAACCACGCCTGCGCTTCGAGCTCTCGCGGCCTTGAACGTTTGCCCTGGGAACAGCTGGGACGCGCAACCGACGCTCCATAAAAGTGCGTATAACTCGCAGGCGTCCACCCCTATAACCTCCCCTTACCTCTCATTCTTCTTTTTTTTTTCCATTGGTCGATCATCGGTGGACGTAATGAGGCGGACGACCTCGCCAGTGACGAGTCCGTGCACTGCGCCAGGTCGCCCTAATTGTGACGCCCGCACCGGCCATAGCTCAAAGCTGCGATGCCATTCCGTTACTGTCCCACGAGCTCTCCGACACGTGCAGTGCGTCGCGTGTGCGTTGCCGGAGCGCTGCATAGACTACGGCTCGCCCTGCAAACGGCAAGGCGTAGTAGATTTGCATTCGTGGCAAGACCGAAGTGCGAAGCACTTTAGGACAGATCGTTCTAATGGCGTACGTTCAAGGGCAGCTCGGGCCGTTCTTCTCTCCACCGCAGACAAAGTGCGATAATAGAAAGGAATAAAAGATCTTGCATTTTGAGACGTGTATGCGTGCATTAAGGTCGGAACGGCGAGACAGCTTGCCAAGGCTGTGGTCTGCTCATTAGACAAATAAAATAATAAGCCACCGTTCATGGACCCCTTGCAGGTGGTAAACCAGCGAAGCTGAATTATAACAAGATGGTGAGATGGGTAGTAAGTGAACATTCATCCTGGAGCAATAGCCTTGAAGCGTATTAAAATAGGGACAAAAGATAGTAGACAGAGTAGCGCTTGCCTGTCAACTTTCCTTCGCCTCTGCCTTAGCATTCTTCAATGGTATCGCTTCAGGATGAAGCTGAAATATGCGGCCCCAGTGTTTCTCACTGGGTTAAGACAGACGGCCCACTGAAGCCTTTCCCAACTGTTGATTTCTTCGTGTTTCTTGATGAGGCTATACACACATTTGGCTTGGGTTTATGGAAGCGTTCATTTCGAAAGCCGCGCATCCGTCTCCGCATATAACCATCATGTAATACTGGGCTGATCGGGACAGTGAGCCCAGCGAATGATGGGGAAGAAGTGCGTGAGCCAATGTCAATACCTTTTGTTTCGAAACGTTTGAAAAGAACAGAAAAAAAAGAGTATTTGTATGGAACCTAATTGCTGGAATTGTGCACTTCGAACCAGACAGATATAGTTCACGAAATCTACTCAATGTAACTCTTGGCCGATCCCCTTGATGGGTGATCGCCGTATGTATTCAGGATCATCATCATCGTCATCATCATCATCGTAGATCGGAAGACGAAAGATTGCGATCGTTTTCTGCGTGCGTTGGACTGGCGGATCTCCTTTTCACGTTGCTAATATGAAGCTTCTTTTCAATAATGATTTCTGGGGTTTTATATCCCAAAGCCACAATACGATTATGAGAGACGCCGTAGTGGAGGGCTCCGGAAATGTCGACCACCTTGGGTTCTTTAACGTGCACTGACATCGCACAGTATATGGGCCTCAACATTTGGCCTGCAGTGAAGGTTTTCTTTAAGAGTATGTACAGGCCCAGGATGTATAGTGATCCAAATGACTATTGTCTTTGCGCTTATACGTTCCAGAATTGTGCGGGATATGCGATGCATCTGGCGGGAACTCTGTGATCGTTTACACGAGCTAACAAAAGACATACCGCAGGCTATGCGGTGAGTAGGAACAGAGGATTATACTCGTGTAAAGTGATTACATTAAAAAAAAGTCCAGCTTATATAGAGCAGGAAAGTTTGAGCCAGAAAGTGTCCTTGGGAAAGGGCGCAGCAAGGAAGATATGTACTTTCACTGTGGAGCATTTAAACATTTAAGGAATGCTTAAATCGATGAACAGATCGCTAAAAACGATGTAGAATAGGGAATGTCGCAGAAGCCAACGTTTCGACAAGTGGTCTTTTCGTCAGGACGGCGACGAAGACAGTTCCACTTGTCGAAACGTTGGCTTCTGCGACATACCCTGTTCTACATCGTTTTTAGCGATCTGTTCATCGATTCAAGCCTCTATCTTCCCCTGAGCTTCTGTTCTAGTAAGGAATACTTAAGCAATAGCTGCTCTCGCAAACCACCATTTCATAGTTTTGTGCCTTAAAGAAAAATATGTGCGGGATATTACATCGAATAGCTTTTAGTCGCTTCGAAAGTTTATTATACCGAGAGCATATGATATATGGGTGGGGGAGAACTAGCCCAAAACTTCACAAAGATGCATGGTGTGCAGACCTGCACAGTGCAGAACTGAAGCGGTGCTATCAGTACGACTGCGTTGCTCTCAGAGAAATGCAGAAGACACTTTAATAATTCATGAGGACTGTCAGGTATGCGGCATGGAGCTTAATATAGCGGAAGGTCTCCTGGGAAGTGTTTTCTAAGAATTTGCCTAGCATTTCTTCTTGTTTTCTTGTTTCCTTTACAACATTTCGATCGATGAACTTGAATGCAAGTATTTAACACTCAGACAAACCGAAGCGCTCTCCTGGTGAGCATACATTCAAAACGTTTGCAGGTATGTGGTTTCTTAAAGCAAAACTTAGGCCTGAAACTACCGAAATCAGAATAGATAACAAAAAGAAAAGAGGAGAAACATTGCTCTATTGCGTTTATGGGGTCTCGGTGGAAATGTATTTATCTAATTTGCAAGCGATATACTGGAATATCGTTTATTAAGCAAGAGAGACTAGTAAAAATGTTGTAATGTTTATGGCGAACGATTGCTAGTAGTCCTCGGAGCTGTGACCTGGAACACTGTGCCTCTAGAAATAAAAACTACGCGTAATTTCAACCTTGCTTGTAAACGCCTTTTCTTGTCTAGTGAATTGTAAGAAAATTCGCTTCACAAGCAAACTTGTAAACTTTGCGTCTTGCATATGTGCAAAACCTATCATTCGATCACCAATCATGTGCGTTGCTAGCGCCTATGTGATTTCCATGTTGGAGCAGCTACTAGCAACGTAAGCTGTTTGAAAGTGTTTTGTAGGAATTCTCTGTAATTATGACTTAGTAAAACATATTTTCATTTGATTTCAGTTGATCTATATCTCCTCATTCACCGACAGAGCTCATGAAATTAAACTAACATAAAAAAATCTAAGAAGAGTTGTCGATCGCTCTATCATGTTTTCAAGAGATGTTTCTATAAATGTGCTACACTATTTAATACCTCCTCTTTAGTATAGGCAGAGAAGACTCAACCACACATGTATGTTGACTGGCTTGCAACTTTTGCTCGAAATAAAGAAATTCGAGAAGTTCCATGAAAGTTAGAATGATTGGAGCTTTCAGCCCCGAAGTGTTGGTGAGTCTGATAACATTGCTAGTACGCTTGATATGATTTATCAAATGTGCTGGTAAGCTTCAAGGAACGCGAGCACTTTCAGGTAATGTCCCATTTTAAGAGGTTTACCTATTTCTTTTCTTTTTAATTCCGCTACCCGCATATTTCTGTTTTCGTTTTGGAATTTTTTGTGTAAGTGTTTACAGTTCGCAAATATTGTGACCACCCAGTTATTACCATTTCCTAGAGGTACATGCAGATTGCTCCTAAAACAAACGTTTATAATTTGTATTGACCAAGCAGTGTGTATTTTTACCACTGATGATGATTTGATTTGTGGGGTTTAACGTCCCAAAACCAGCTCTGATTATGAGAGACGCCGTAGCGGAGGTCTCCGGAAATTTCGACCACCTGGGGTTCTTTAACGTGCACTGACATCGCACAGCACACGGGCCTCAACATTTCGCCTCCATCGAAATGCAGCCGCCGCGGCCGGGATTCGATCCCGCGACCGTCGGATCAGCAGCCGAGTACCGTAGCCACTAGACCACCGTGGCGGGGCTGTATTTTTACCACTAGTGTTCCATTCATTGCGTCACTATGCCTCTTCCAGTCGCGCCTGCTCACTCCTGTATAGGTGTAAACATGTCGGCCGCATGTAAGATCGGATAGCTGCGATCGTAAATCGGCAAGCTCACTCACGACTCCACCCATTCACTCTTTGACCAGCCAGTGGGTACGAATTTGAGTGAGTCCAGCTTAGCAAAAATTTCATGAACTTCAGACGGAGTGAGTACGGCTGCGCAAATATCTCGTGAGTTCGAGTTTGAATGAGCCTGGCTGAGCAGTATATTACTGAGTCTGAGTCCCAGTGACCCCGCAGAGTTGAGCATTGGCGGTTTTGAGCCCGAGTTGTTCCGGCTGAGTAAGATTTTGGTGAGTTTGAGTCTGAGTGAGCTCGGCGCCGAAGGATATTTGGCACTCGTGAAGGCGTTGGCCTGACCTCGAATGCATCCGGCCGAGGTGAATATTGGCGTATTTGAGTACTAGTGATCCCAACTGCGTGTAATTTTAGGATGTCCGACTACGAACACGTGAGCCATACACAAAAAGATACACCTGTCAGTACGAGGGATTTTTCAATGGAGTTTAAATGATTTTGCCGACTTATGCCTGCGATAGATTCTCACAACCGCGACGCCATGTTCGAACGCCTGCTTAACATTTAAACAAGCCATGGGCTATTTCAGTGAATTGTCTCTGTTCGCTCTGGCACAAGCACGTGACACACAGACGCACCGATGCTCCCTATGCCATTGATACCGCATTTAAATTTTTTGGTAACTTTGCGCACGTGTCAATACCACGTTCCGGCTGTTACGTACTCGGCTTAATAGGGGCCTGAATCATCAACTCCGACCAGTTGCTGATCTTTAGCTCTACACTTCGTTCCCAACTATAAGATACTGAACTATCGAACCCTCAACCTCGTACCAGGCAGCCGCAACGGCTTAGCCGCAAAGCCACCGCGGCGAAGGTCCATGATTTTGCCGAACAATCTCGGCGCGTGCTGCACGAAAACAGATTGACCCAACACCAGCGGATCACACCACGCAACTTCAAAACTCGTCGCGACAGCGCCTTCCTACCAAAGCGCCGCCGTCCTCAGCACGACAGACTACGGCACACGGTGTTGGTGTAGGAGCCCGCGTTCGACCGTGACACACCATCGTGTTTTGGGCGCTTGGCACGGGCACAATGGAAATCGCCGGCGTCGACCATGGCTCGTTTGACCCGCGCAATTCGGCGACCGTGCGCGGTTGCGAATCGAGTGGAATAATGCGCGAGATTGATTGGTTATCGCGGCCTCCGGCGATTATAGGGGGATATCGCATTGTTTTTTGTTTTGTTCGTCTCTCAGCAGCTACCGCGGTCAAAGATGTGGCGGCGCTCTTGTTCGCGCTGCCGCTTCGATAATGACGCCGCCGTGGCCGCGCTTCGATCGTGCGAAAATTATTGTCGCACATGACCAAACGCGGCCTTGTCCTGGCATCACCTACACGCGGCCGTCGCGCCTGCGCTGCGGGAACGATGGTTACGAGGGTGTCGAGCGCGGCGGGACGCGCTCGCGATGGCACCGGCGATTAATCGGTCCACCTAGGTATAACTGATGAGTCTCTGTAATGGAAGGGATGCAATTATGTTGTCGAGATATGTGCCAACCGCTTGCTGCAGCTTGGTCGGTTGGTCACTACGGCGCCCTGAGGTGCTGAACACAAGGTCACGGGTTCGATTCCCCGACCTTGGATGTAGAATGCCGGTGGTGATCTATGCAATGTGGAGCATGCCCTGTTTGCGTGCATTCAGCATTAGTCTGATGAAACCTAGCTCACGTTTCAAAATTTATGAGGATTCCTCTAGCACGGGGCCCATGTATTGGACTATTACGTAACTCTGGGACAAAAAACTCCAGTGAATTACTTCTTTTCCGAAATGGGCGTATCAGCTCCGTGCAGTCCAACGCATGCTACACAGACCTAAGAAGACAACTATTACGAAATTGCCATACGTGACTGTACAAGGCATTCGGCTTATCGGAAAATGTAAGGCACGTGTCCGGATGTGTGGCCTTTGTTTCCCGGTTGGTCAAACGGCAATGAGAGACACGAGAGTTGGCATATGTGGATCTGTCGCGAATTGGGGAAATGTGCCTACATGTGGTGCGTGAAATGTGTACATCCCGATATACTCGGTTCGTGATATGGTCATATGTGGAATTTTCGTAAAGGAACGATTTAGCGAGCACTTAAACGACGTCCATTGCTTGGTAATTGCGCAAAGCACTTTCCTCTATAACGGAAACATACTGTAGGCAAACGCCTGATCTTGGCACTTTGATGAAAGAACCTGACACGGGTTCAGTCGCTGACCACGAGAGCCGAATTTTTACTCGGATCAGCAGCCGAGTACCACAGCCACTAGACCACTGGGGCGCGACATGGTGGTTTAATAGGTATGGTGACGAAATGCTCAGGCATAAAAGAGAATCAGCTGGCGTAGTACAGTGCGTCTTCAAAAGTGCCTGTGCACTTTTGACCGGTCAGAGGAAAGCAACAAAATAAGATAGAAACACGAAATATTTACCAAGCAAAATGAGGTCTCTATGTTCCCATAGTGTGAGGTGCAAGGTAGTGGGAATGGACGTGACGACGCAGCACTACCAACCGCGCCACACTGGCAATTAGACCGATCCTCAGCGGTGAATGGGCAGGCGTACTGACGAGCCATGGCCACCGCAGTCACAGGTTCTGTTGTTGTTTTGTGGGGTTTAACGTCCCAAAACCAGCTCTGATTATGAGAGACGCCGCAGCGGAGGGCTCAGGAAATTTCGACCACCTGGTGGGGTTCTTTAACGTGCACTGACATCGCACAGCACACGGGCCTCAACATTTCGCCTCCACCGAAATGCAGCCGCCGCGGCCGGGATTCGATCCCGCGACCCTCGGATCAGCAGCCGAGTACCATAGCCACTAGTCCACCGCGGCGGGGCGTCACCGGTTCTGACGCTATTAGACTTTTACTTATAGGGTTATGTGAAGAAACGTGTCCACAGTCAACGCATCAACGACATTATTCATTTAAAACAGAGAGTGGCAGACCTTGTTCGCCCTGTCTCATCAGAAGTCCTTAATCGTGTGTGGGAAGAGTTTCAACATGGTTTGTGTGTCATTCCCATGTTCCCTAATTAAAAAAAATGGTTTGGGTGCGCGTAGAACAACAAATGCAGGCCCCATCAACCAGCACTGAGCATGTATAAAACTTGAAGAGGTTTATTTCTATTTGGTGAACATTTCAAATTTGTACTTTGTTTCATTGATTTTCTGTGGCCAGTCAACAATGCTCCACGACTTTGAGGACACACTGTGCCGTAAGATATATACCGTAAGATATATATGGGAGCGGCCTTAGTCTTGTAACGGACACAGGACAATCCATGGATGATAATGTTGATGAGTAATTTCTTACATAGGCCATACTGAAGTCAAGGTACGTTGGGACAGGTGACCGAAATCAGTTTAATCCAGTGGCTATATATTTATGCAACTAAATGCTATATACATACAAATGCCAATACTAAAGGACTAAGAAGCTTGATTCTTTTTACGTTTAAAATATAGTATATCATATTTAACTGCAGAAGGGTAACATGTGATACTACCCTTCGCGGCAGCCACGCTATAGTATACATAGCTTACCGTTCTTCGCCGGAGTTAATCGTTTCACCGAGGAACATGCACTTTACGCCATCAAGGCGGTGTCTGAGACGTCACACATAAATACGCACTTGCCGCATCCAAACCACCATCAGAGACGGCATATTCGAGGCACGGCACGAAAAAACGCCCATTTTTCACACCAGAATGCAACTTCGAGGCAAACGCGTGCACTGCGGAGCCTATGGCGCGCCTAAGCGTTCGACAGATCTGGGCCGAACTTGCAGGGGATACGCTTGCTTACGCCTCGCATATGGCTCGTTCTGGAGACGTGCTAAAAGAAGTGCTCCCTCGGCTTGCCGCTAGTTGGATGACAGCGCCATCATCGATGATGCGGGCAGAAAAAGAAACAAATAAAATGCGGTCAAAGGCGAGCGGCTACGCCGAAAACGGACGGGCAGGTCGAGATCTAAAGGTAACAATTCCGAATGACGGAAGCTGCCGTCCTTCGCGTTCTCTCGACTATACGGGAGGAAAATAAAAGAAAAAGAAAGAAGCATGCACGTGTGTCGGAATGGCCCATCGGTGTCTATAAGGCGTTCGCTTTTAACAAGAGTCAGACTGAGAGAGAAGGAAAGAAAGAGAGAGAGAGACAAAGACAGCTTTTGCCTTTCTATAGTTGGTTCACAATGTTCACGTCCGCGGCTTCCATGTGCCCCGACTGGGAAGCATATATCTTTGATGAGCGCCGTCAAACACGTGCTACCCTGTCGACCAGGCACGGGAGACCTTTTTCACCCGATCCAAAGCTTGAGCGACGTGACGACCTTGCAGGGTCGCACCTCACTCGCCGAATTCTGTGAATCGTCTCGAACGCCCTATACCGGGGCATAAAGGTCACGAGATTGTTCTTTAAAGGTGACGTAAAGAAAAAAAACTCGTCACATTACACGCTAAGCCAGTGCAGGAAGGCATTTTTAGAAAAAGCCGTTTGAGAAGTATTTTCGCCCAACCCGACGTTTACGAGCAGAAAGACTCTTTTTCTCGGGGTATAGTCACGTTTTAGGCGTCTCGAGTCTTTCATTTGTCAAGAATATAGTTTCTTTTTTCGCTTAAGTTTAACGCGAACGTTCAGGAGTGCCGTGTGTTACTTTTTGCGGTATTGGAACGCCGGTGCATAAACACAAAAGCGCGCAAGCTGAATTCCGCTTGTTTGCGTGTTAAAACCGCGGACATGGCTTATGCCCAAATATTTAACCAAGAATGCGGGTTATAGCTGCATAAAGAGCAATATCTACTGTGCCGACCAATTGGAAAGCCTCGTAACAAATCCATGAACTGCGCAATCATATCTGAAAAGTAGTGAAGCGCTTTAAATTCTCGCACTCTTTCTTACCTGCCTTCTTTCTTGTAGGTCTCACTTCATCGTATAAATATGCTAACGAAGATATTTGCTGGACACCGCCAGTTGAGCTACGTTTCTAACACGAGAATAACGCATAGATGAAAAATAAGATACAAGAAGTTGATATGGGGAGTTCGTTATAACGTTGCGTAACAATGAACGTTCCATTATCCTTAGGAATACGCAAAATTTTTTTCCAAACTCTATACAAACAAGTTTCTTTTCAAGTGTCTCATTGCTAAACGCAACGCTCACGGGGGCCAGTGTAATAGTAATATGATTGTCATTCGGTTAAGAAAAGGAGGCTATTTTTTGCAGCCCTCATAAGGAGCACGGCTCAGTGTCTGTAGGGGCAGGGACAAGGGAATGAAAGAGTGTAAGAGAGAGTGAACAGCCGCATGTAGTGGAAGGCTCCGGAAATTTTTCGCCATCTGGGGCAACAGGCTTGAACTGCAGAAAACGGAGACACTTATCCCTACAGCGTAACCATGTGCCTTACAGCAAGTGTTCTTCGAAATAGAAAAGAAAACAGTGTCGTGACCGGAATACTTATGAAAGCGAATGTATGCGATTCTAGAACAAAATAATTAAACTCGGGAAGTGGCAAGGAAAAAGGAAAAAGACTCCCAGGTCTGCACAGAGGGCGCAACGCAGTGACCAAGGCCGCAGCACAGACTTCTCTGCGTGCCATCTCATTCTTCTTTCAGTCATATGCCGTTCCTGCTTTTCCTCCCCTCTTCCTGTTGCCCTCTACTGTCGTCTTCCTCTCCTTCCTCGTCGTCGTCGTCTGTTTTCTATTCTTTCTTGTCTTCTTCGTCATGTAATTATCGTTGTCCTCCGTCTATCCTCTTCTACCCCTTTTGAAGGTTTCTTCCTCTTCTTCGTATGCTCTTGTCTTCTTCATCATCGTCTTCCTCCTCCTCTTTCTTTCTCTCCCGCCTCCTCCTCCGTTTATTCGTCTTCATCTATGCAACAGCAGCGGATGGCTGACAACACAGTGTTCAACCGTATATAGTGAGTCAGGGGCGGACGCCACTCCTGCTATTGAGCTCGGTTTCAAAGTCGCACAGGCATGGATAATTTATTCCCTTGTCGTTAAATGTAGCGGTTACGAACACCATCGCCAAAAATTTCGGCCATCTTAAGAAGCCCTTAGCAGCCTTGCGCTGTAAAATACGGGGATGCTTATGACTCTATAAGGATGTGAAACAGAAGCCCGGTTGGATGTGGTGTATGCTATGGAACTTTCCCTTGAACCACCTGCTGATATCCCGTTGAACTTTGCGATAAACATACTGCTGATGTCCTACGTACGGCGCATGTCCGCTCGGTCGTTTGGGGCTGGGGCGTGCAAGTGTGCGGCGCATGTGGTCGAGTGTAGCATGCGGTCTGGTGTACGTCTGTAGCGTTACGTGATTTTTACGTGACCTTGAAGCATGGAGATATAAAGCTTTCACCTTAAGATGTACCACACTGTCCGTTTCAGTACGTACTTATCTCTTTCTGTCTTTCAGAGAAGCGTTTGGTTCAACTATGCTCCAGATAGTCCACGTCGCATATTGTGAAAAGAAACGCCACACGACTTCTTTCTTTCTTTGTTAGTTCGTTCATTCCTTAATCTAATTAAGACAATATGCGTTTACAAAGACAGCAGGCTTGGAAGAGCGATGGGTCCATCTACGACAACACCGTTACGTAGTGCCAGGGTTATGTGTCCCTACAGCCGCAGGTGCGTTCAACAGCATTCACACGCGAAGGCGGCTGAGACCTGCGAGCTACAGACGTCGCCTCGTTTACACGCTCGTGTGCTAAGAGAAGCGCCGTGCCCGCCGTGAAAAGGATGCGCAGACCGTCCGCAATCGCCTATTATGCATACACAGACGCCACACGCACGACGCGCTATAGCTATATAGCGAGCGAGAGTACGTACTACAGGCGGCGTCGCTCGCGGCGCTAGTTCCTGTACACAACGGTGCCACGGCCACTGAAACGTGTCCGTCTGTGCGCGTGTTTGGAGAAAAAGCACGAACCTGGGCATATACCGCAAGTTCGCGCGTATGGTCAGCTTCAGGGAGATCTTTACGTCTCATGATCAGAAGAACCAGTAGCTGGGCGAGTTGGTTCATGATTGGTATCGATAAGCAGGCGGGAGCGCGTGCACAATGGAGACCTTTACGTGCCACTATCAGCAGAACCAGTAGCTGGGCGAGTTGGTTCACGATTGATATCGATAAGCAGGCGGGAACACGCGCACGCAGGATATCTTTACGTGCCACCATCAGCAGAACCAGTAGCTGGGCGAGTTGGTTCACGATTGATATCGATAAGCAGGCGGGAACACGCGCGCATGCTCTGGACGCGCTTGAACACCCTCCTCCCTTATCAGATCATTAATTCGCGTTCTGAGGTTTGCGATTGCGTGGGTTCGCGCCTGCTCATTAGTGGCAAGTGTACGAGACAAAGCATATCATATCGGGTACACAATCGCAGCCGATATCGTAGCGGATGTTATAAGGAAGAAACGGACACAGACAGGCCACGGAATGGGGAATATCAAAAAACCAACAGTCCATTAGGTCGACGGAATGGATACCAAGAGGGGGGAAAGCGCGGTGGTGCATCAGAGGGAGTCGCAAAAAGAAATTACTATCATAGAATGGAATGAGCTCCGGCAGGACAGCGTAGGACCGTGATCATTGTTCATCCTGAATGGATATAAGATGGGCCCTTTCTTCCACTCTAACAAATTCTTAGGAGTCTTTATACGCGATTGCCCAAGACACGTAAGGGCCAGAGGTTGCTGGCGAGAGCGTTTTCGGGTGAGGAAAATCGCTCCTATTGGGGAACATCTTGAGGCCAAACGTTTCATAAATAAACTTGAACCTACATGTTATTGTTAATTGTGTCGCAAACGGCGAGCATGTCAAGTTATGTTTTAATGAGCGCTCAGCCGTGCTATTCAAACACTCTCGCCCTCCCGCGCCACTTTTGGAAAATATAAATTGAACTAGACACGATTTTTATTAGAGATTTTTTTTCCTTGAAAACAGCCCGATGATAAGCAGAAGAATGTCACCGATGGTGACATTCGGCAGCGCATAATGAAGCTGTTTTCGCCTTTAATATGTAAGCTTAAAGGAGTGTCATAAAGAACGAAGAACAAAAGGCGAACAGTTAAGCGGTATATATAGCTTCCTGAACGGGAACAGTGGTGCTGTTCCCGTTGCTGTCGCAACGTAATTAAAGAAAACTTACGTCTATATACCACAGCGTGCATTCGCCTACATAGGTGTGGTGCATCAGTTGCCCTTTTTGCCCATGACATGTACGATTGATTGATTTCTCGGATTTCACTTCGCTAAATCCCGATATATTTATGAGAGAAGCCGTAGTGGAGGGTTCAGGGAATTTCGTCACTAGGGGTTCTATAACGTGTAACATGTGTTACGTCTCGACTCTGTTTTCTCTTATGGACACTTATTCTAAGTGCTGTTTAAGGGGCTTTGTGTACATTACGCTGCTGCACAGACGTCAGCGAAAGAGTCACTGATTTTCTTTCTTTCTTTCCTTCCTTCCCGCCTTTCTGTCATCTTTTTATATTCCTGTCCCATTTTGCATGCGTGAGGTGCAGGCGCTTTTGGGGTTAACCTGTCCGCGTTTCGCCTTATACGTTTGCTGCCTTGTGTTTGTCTATCGTCTGTGTTTCCTCTTGTGAGTGCGAAGTGGAAGTTGAGCCCACTGCGGTTTTCGGCTTCACGTGGAACTTTTCGAAGAAGCTGCCATATCACGCTACCTATCAAACGGAAACTCACTGTGAAATACCTCAGTACTACACCTTTTCTATCTCTCTTCTCATAGTCGTTACATCTCCATTGTCGGGACACATTGAAGACACCTGTGAAAGCTTGAGGAGTTCGCTCTTAGTGAACCTCACTGTTCCATCCGCTCGACGTGACACTATCATTTAGCCCACGCCATTGCGGTAACGCTATCACTCAGTACATGCACCCACGGTTACACCAGCACTCTGTTCACGCGCTCATGATGACATTAGCAATCAGTTCGGGCACTCATGTTGATTGACACCAACAGCCAGTTCACGTACCCGTATCTACATTAGCACTCCGTGCATACACTCGTGGTGACAGCAGCACTCAATGCATACACTCATGGTGACACTAGCACTGAGTTCATAAACTCACGGTGACACCAGCATTCAGTTCGCACATTCATGTTGACACTGACAGCCAGTTCATGAACCCATGTTGACACTAGCGCTCAGTGAATTCACTTATTGATTTCTGGTGTTTCACGTCCCCAAACCAAGATTTGATTATGAGAGACGCCGCAGAGGAGAGCTCCGGAAATTTCGACCGCCTGGGTTCTTTAACGTACACTGACATCGCACAATGCATGGCCCTCGACATTTCGCCTCCATCGAAACGTATACGTTCCGCGCTGCCGGGGTTCGATCCCGCGACCTTCGGATCAGCAAACGAGCGCCATAGCCCCTAGAAAACCGTGGCGGGGAAGTGTATGCGCTTGTGGTGGCACTAGCAGTCAGTTCATGCAGTCATGGTGACACAAACACGCCGTTCATGCACTCATGGTGACGCTATCACTTATTTCATGGACACACGGCTACAGTAACACTCAGCGCGCGCATTCGTGGTGACACTAGCACTCAGTTCATGCACACGTGGCGACAAACTGAGTGTTATAGCACTCAGTTCGTGTACTCGAGGTGGCTCTAGCAGTCAGTGCACGCTGTCACGGTGACACTAGCACTCAATTCACGCAGTTATAGTTATTGTGACTGTACCACTCAGTTCATGCACACATGGTGACTTTATCACTCAGTGAATGCACTCATGGTGGCACCAGCAGTCAGTTCGTGCACTCATGGTAACAGTGGCAGCGTGTTCACGCATGATACTGACACTAGCAGTCAGTTCATGCTGTCATGGCGACACTAGGGCTCAGTGCTTGCACTAATGTTGACACTAGCAGTCAGTCCATGTTTCCGCGTTTACAATAACAGTATTCAGCGCCTAAATGGTTCGTGTAACAGCAATGCTGCAAAAACAACTTTCCTTAAGTTCGTCTTTTTTTTTTCTGCAGAGACAATTGTAAGTCATACATGATCGGAACTATAAGTAGTAATTCGCCGTGAACGTTCCCTGCGGCCAAGAAAATGCGGTACGGTGCGTGATGTCTTTCGGGAGCATCAGGGTGGATCGCCACGTGTGTCTGTGTGGCCTCTGCGCCGTGAGCGCTAGCAAGGCGCCGTGCGACACGCTTCTTAATCGAAGACCGTACTGTGCGCACGTTTCTTCCGGGCAAAAGTTCGTGCATTGGCGTCCGATGCGTTGTTTGCCTAGCAGGTCCTGCTGGGAGGCGTCACTGGGCGTCGGTCCAGTGCCGGTAAGTAGGAAAGAGTATACGTGCCGAATCGAAGCGTGATGCTCGGTTAGGCCCGCAAAACCAGCTGACAACATGAAGCGCTATAAGTAAAGACAACGTTTGCACGGAGGCGAAGAAGCACGTGCAGGTGAAATGCTTATAGAAAAAGAAAATGAATACCACATGTTCTCTTTGATGTTAGTTGAAGGTGGAAAACAGTGATTTTTTTGTGGTTTTGTTTAGCGGCCTTGCTTTTCAGTGCTTGGCAAACACAAAAGCGTCCTACGCGAAAGGCACGCTATGCACCTGTTCCAAAAAACCAAGATAAGTATCGCATTACTCATTACAGTAATACTTGAGTATAAGAAATCTTTCGGGAAAGGGAGAGAAATTCTTTAATGAAAGGCTATAAATATTAGCCTGGTGATTTGACGCACACGCTATTCCAGATGCTGGGTGGCGATGATTATGGCAACACACACACACACACACACACACACACACACACACACACACACACACACACACACACACACACACACACACACACATTCAGGAGCGTTACATCGAAGGCAAATGGCCGAACCAGACAGGTTAATCTACTTGTTGAAGCAATTCGTAAAGGAGAGAGACCAGACATGCCTTCACCGCATCAGATTAAACGCTTTGGGCAAGTTGTTGGACTTTGGTGAACGTTAAATATCGTCGTCGTCGTCGTCGTTGTTGTTGTTGAAGGCCGCATTCCATCCCGGCAGCTGCGCTCGCATTTTAGACGGAGGCGAAATTCTTAGAGGTCCGTGCGCTGTGCAATGTCAGTGCGCTTCAAAGAACGCAAAGTTTTCGAAGCTTATTATAAGTGTATTTATCCATCTTTAAGACCACCGAAAGAAGTCAACAAAACGCGGTTGATATTCCTGCTGACGTCACTCGCCGAAAGAAGAGCAGGCGATTTCTCGCCATATTTGAAACCAAACTTGCAAGCTCCCTGCTGAGTTCCGTGCATTAACATTTCGACTCGCATATTCACAGCAGCCTTTCACAACTGATCATTCACCGTTTTCTCTTTATTGTGATGAAAAACGAGCTTCAGGATCGTTTTAACATGCACCTATAAGTATACGATATTTTGTTTCTTGCTTTGATTGGTTTGCGGTGTTTTACGTCCCCAAAACCACGCTACGGTTATTGTTTCTTGCTTTATCTATGCGTGTAAGCCTCCATAGAAATTCAGCCGCGCCGTGGTCGAGATGCGATCCCGCGATCTCAGGCTTCGGAAGCCAACACTGCAGTCACTATAATCCACGACGACGGACAATGCAAAATAACTTAAGCGTGCTTGCACTGACTCCGAAGATCGAAAAACACGCTAACAAAATCGAGCAAGCGTCCCCCCCCCCCCGCCCCCCCGCCTGCAACGCATCATTGATCCACCGTCCTCCAGAAGTCCTTGCTGCGACTGTTCCCATGCTCCCTGGAGGTCAAGCAGCCGACAGCTGAAATTGACGCGTAGCCATAGCGTAACGCCGCGGGTCTCATGAAACACTTGCGCGGTGCGCGGCAAACACGGCGCTCTGCCTGCACGTTTTGTTGGTCCCAATGCGATCTGTCCGATTAAGCGACCCAACGGGGTCCTGCCGCAAGAAAGCATTGCAGGCAACCCGCTTCCTGTTGAATGACTCCGCGTGTGGCGAAAATTTATTTGAACAGTCATTCATGCGTGACTCCTTCCGCACGTCGAGTAAAGACGTGTTCGCCTATACGTGACGTTTGCGTGTGCACGTGCACGTGTATGCCTATTTGAGCTCGTGTGTTTGCAAAACGCTGTGTACCTGTACGTGTTACCCGTATACTTAGTGACACAGCAAGGCCTAATTTCCTAAATAAAGCTGTAGTGTACATGGCCCCTTTTTTGCGCTTTCAACGCATTGGCGAATGGACGTTTTTTTTTTGTTGTTGTTGTTTAGATGTTGGAACATGAGAATGTAGGCTACGTGAGAGCCGGCTATCCTATCATCATAATATTGAAGCTGAGAAGAACATTAAACACACATTAGAAAAAAAATACCACAAGGAAGGACAAAAGTACAAGAAAAGAAAAAGAGTATGCACAAACTACGTACAAGCATGATGGATATCATATAAAGAACACGACTAAGTTCAATGCATGCAAAGTGTACACAAACACCATCGTCGAGCCAGTCACAAACATTTCCATTAGCCGGCCTAGAAAATGTCTATGCGACACGCCAACGCACAATATAGAGGCAACAATGTCAATCAGAAACAGTTCATGAAGTTTGTGTCCATTAACAAGACCCGAAGAGCGCTGACTGCACGTCTTTGGTGTTCAGGGTTTGGCCACGGTCCAAGCACTTAGTGTGAGAGGTCGTCGATCGAGTCTATGCAACTGATCTCTAAGTTTTACGCTATCAACGCATTGGTGAATGCATGTACGTATGTCTGTGCTTCTCTGTGTGCTTATATATGTGTATATAGGTGTGTGCATGTGAGTTGTCGACAGGAAGTCTCCGGCTCCTGTAGACATGACCGCATTTTACAACAGGAGACTTCTTTCAGTCCTGCATACAGGCCACGAGAAAAGTGGACAGTTCACGTCGACCGCGCGGCAAGCACCACCACTCCGCCTGCCTTCTTCACCTCTCTGACAGTACCCTACCTGGGCAATCCTATTGATAATAATTTCTGGGACTTTACGCCCAATAATTATGACACGATTGTGACGAGATACTGTATAGTGAAGGGCTCCGAAAATTTCCACCACCTGGGGTTCTTTAACGTGCACCGACATCGCACAGTTCAACGGTCAACAGCGCTTGGCCTCCATCGAAATGCGACCGCGGCGGCCGGAATATTCGATGTCGCGACTTTCGGATCAGCAGCCGAGCACCATAGCCACTCGACCACTGTGGCGCGACATTCTTTTACTACTGGCTTACGCACTTGTTGCTTGTGACAGTCTACATTTTGCGACACCTTCAAGGTGAAGTGAGAGACCTGAAGTATAGCTAACAACCATATCTAAATGTTGAGCTTTGGATATCAAGGAAGGCTTTCCATTGAATGCGGTCACGGATAACCGATAATATATCTCGTGTTCGACAGCCGACGTGCTTTGGGAATCTTAGGCATCAGAACACAGCGAGCTATAGAAGATAAGCTTCGCCGCCTCGATGGACGACCACTTCCAGTAGACAAGATCCTGGCTCGCTGGCCCGCGCGTTCCTGCATGATCAAGGCTACAAAGGCGCTAGTGTGCTTCTTCAAGCCCACGGCACGTTAAGAACGATTGTGAATGATTCACCTGTGCTAGTGCTTCAGCGCTTTGTGCACATCTTGTCACTAACCGTCCGCTTGTTAACTCTTTACGGCCCTCCATTCCTCTATCTTACCTATTATTCCTCTCTCCGCCTCCCCAGGTGTGGGTAGCCAAACGATAACGTACATTGACCTTACTGCCTTCTCTCCCTCTCCCTCTCAAATGACTACAATATCATGTGGAAACTAGCGACAGAAACCGTAGCCGTCAAACGTGTCTAGGGGACCGAAAGGCACGTCTAATTTAACAAGCAATAGAAATACACTATTTATCCGCTTAAACTGAGACATGCTTTAGGATCTAATATAAGTTTGTACAACGAAGTAGAACAAGTATTATATAAAATATCAACAGGCTAGGAGACAACAGGAACTCAATTCCAACATTGTTGTACTGCCTTGCCGGGTCTTAGGCGCAAAACACTCCCTCCACCGCGAAGACACGAAACAGCGATTGTTCCGCAAGACGTCCACAACGCTTGCACCCAGAGGCGCCGCGTGATTCTCGATAATTTCGTTTTCACATCATTCGAAGGTCACCCATAAATGCCAAAAAGAAAAAAAGAACAGAGAGAGAGAGAAGCGCAAGGCAACGGTTATCTCGAAATTCACACGCACCACGTATACACGAACCGTAACAAAAGAACCCCGCACGGAAGATACAGTGTTGCGCATTAGCCATCCAGCTCTTCACACCCACCCGCAGCTCCGTTTCATAACTGCACGTCGACACGCGCGAACACGCCCATCCCATTCCCAGCTTTGGCAGGTTGCCTCAACCGTACCCCCTACGCGAGGTGCGAAGCTGCGAACATACCCTCCGCACCTTCGGTGCGTTCGTCCGCTGTGCGGACTCTTGCACGGCGGTCGCTGGAGAACACAATGACCGCCGCTCACCCGCCGCAATTTTTGTTTTTGTCAATCTACGTACGCCTCTCCGCCGCTCTGCGCCGTCTTTGTCATCAGCCGTCTTCTTGGACGGAAGTTCTTGGACAACAATGAATGGGAAAAGCTCGGCGCGCAAGAAGAACAGGGGGACGCGCACTAGTAATTGGACCGATTAAACCTTTCCTCCCCTTCGTCGGCTGCGAAGAATGTGGACAGGTGGCCGCTCGCGTTGAATGCGTGCCCGATCCCAGGAGGCTTCGGGGGTCTTTTGTCGGTGCATCGCATGACGCGCGTGGGAAGATGCCGTGTGCTCTATCGGTGGAGCGATGACGGCCGGATGCGAGGCTTCCTAGCGCGGATCACTCCGCGGCGGCGCGCGGAGGCGATGCCCTGTCCTGGAGTGGACGGCGTGGTACGTTCACCGCTAAATCGGTGTAGCTTCACGGGAAGGCACGTTCGCGAAGTGATTGGCAGATTTTGGACGAGACATACCTCAGCCTGAAGACAAGTGGTGAACAAGAGCGCAGGAGAGATATTTTGGATACTCTTTCGTAGGCTTTCCAACAGAAGCGCGTCTGCTGGCTCGCATTTAGTTCCATCCTCTCCATGGAACTTTTTCTCATGCTAACATTCGTATTCCAGTCATAGCACGGGGTTACTGTTATGTATTTGCCGGCGAGAAATGGCATATACGACATAGGTTCATGCAGCATTTTAACCATAGCTGAGACGCTACGCGATAGCACAGGAAAGATTGTATGGGGAGGAAAATGTGGGCAGTTAAGTGGCGTGCCTGGCGATCTATGCCATAGTTTTAGCACGTAATACCAGAACATAATAATAATAATAATAATAATAATAATAATAATAATAATAATAATAATAATAATAATAAATCACAGGCGTTTAACGAAAGACCAACTGAAGAAGTGGTGTTAGCGCAGACACAAAGACAATAACCTTTACTCATGACGAGGCGCGCGTTTTCTTCACCCAGGGGTGAGTGACTTCCTCATTCCAGGTAGCCAAGGCATACAGCTGACGTCGGTGCCCTTTACACCAGCATGAGCGGGTCCTTAGGTTTGCGTGACATCAGGAATGCCTCTCGCTGTTCGTGGGGTATTTGATTGACGTTCTGTGTGTCAATTGCTGGAATGATTGTGTCGCCTTTTAGTTTTAGGGGATCTTAGTTTTGGAGGCCAATTTCTCTCTTTTTTTGTGGTCTTATTCTTCTCATGCCCAAGCGTAACTGAAAACTAACAATGTCGTGGTGTTATTTTCTCCAGGTATTGTACAAGTGTAAGATTTCATTCTGTACACAAGAAGAGTGTTGGGAGGAAATTGCTCAATTTGGTCAAAAGGAACTCTGTATTCTCAGGGTTCCTTACCGTTCTCCTAAGAGACGCAAAGGCCAGAGTCACATAAAACCTCTCACACACCTTAATCCAACACTTAATCCACCTTAAATCACTGCACTGCTCCTTTGTCCAACCTATAGTCGACTTTTTTACATCTTAATCCACCTTAATACACCTTGTTCCAACTTAGTCCACTTTTGGTGAAACTTAATACAAGGAAGGCCCTTGGTTCTAACCTAGAAGGTCGAGGTGAGGCTTCTAACAAGATGTGGTGTTTGAGCCCTAGAAGGCATTACGTTGGAGCCCCAGCCCGTCGGAGTTCCAGAGCTATCAGGGCGTGGGATTAACGTTCTGTAGAATATTTAACTCATCTACTCATCGTCAATCGCTAATCAATCATCAATTAACTTTGGTAATTAATTATCAATATCATACACGCCTGGCATAAAGCACTTTCTTTCTGGCGTTGCTGGGGTCGCGTGATATTCCTCGTATCACGCTTTGCACAGCACTGCTAGTGTCGACGCCGAGGTCGTTCAAGGACACTTTCGAATAAGACATGTATGCAAGGCTTTCGCCTTAATAAGCGTTGACAATTATTGCGCCAGTGTTCGGGCGCCTTTCACCTAAAACCGTCGGACGTCCCTTCCGGGCCACGTGCGCGGTCGCAGGTAAAACAATTCAACGCCGGCGTCGCTCCCTGTCGACAGCGGGGTTCGGCCGAGCAGTTCTTCAGTGGCGCGGCCACCGCTCCAATCTGCTCGGCAGATGATGGACCTGCACACCATGCCCAGTATGCGGTGTGAACGCTTACCGGTGACGCAACGGAACTGTGCTTTCGTCGACGCAGTCTTCGAGTTGCGTCATAATCCCACTGGTCCCTAGCGATCGCAATTGGGCGGGTCATTAGGAACGCTGCAATGGCTTTCTAGAATGAACGATGGAAGTTAGAATAAGGTGGAAGGTAAAGGGGGGGGGGGGGGGGAGCAGTGAGACAGTGTCCCGGTAGAACTATGGCGCACGGCGGCAAATTCACTTGTTTTGACTAGGCCTCCTCCGTTTAAGATGAATGAAAGTGCGCTCACAATCGTACACACCCCAAAAACACACAAACGCGCAGACTCGAAAGCTTCGGTTTCTCGGCCGCCAGTAGGAAAACGCGCAGGGCAACGCCGGAACAAAGCGACGCGAAAACGTGCGCGAGCTTCGCAGATCGCTCTGTGATTGACGAATGGTATAGTGCCACTCCGTTTGCCCTTTCCGCTGATGGTGCATTGCCCCCCCCCCCCCCCCTTCCACTCCTTGGTCACAAAGTGCATTCAGTCTGGTTTTGTTCGCGAGCACATCGCGAAGCCGAAAGAGAATCGAGTTGGGAAATCAGTTGTGGTGACTTCCTTCTGCTACATTCTTTAGTTCGCTCTTCTTTTGTATTTCTTATTCTGAATCATTGTTCTCGACAGGCGGTATATAGGCTAGCGTTGACTGACGCTCGCTTTTTTCGCCTCCTTCGTTCGGAGCGTATGCGCATTCTTTTGAAGCAGTGCTTTTGTTTTCCGCAGATTTAAAAGTGATTGATAGTTCCTAGTGAACGGACCTTATTCTTTTCTTTCTCCCTTCTAGCAGCGGCTGTGCTAATTCAGTGTATCACCACGCAAATGCGATTAGGCGATTACTTTCACGCCTTTCAGACAAAATCACAATTTACGCGATGTATGTTCGGGCAGTCACGGTGGTGTAGGTGTAGTGTTTTAGCAGATCTCACATCAAAGGTTTCTGGAGAGATGCACGTGCGTCATTCATTCATTCATTCATTCATTCATTCATTCATTCATTCATTCATTCATTCATTCATTCATTCATTCACAAGACTGCAGGAATTCGCTCATTGCAAAACCGCTACGTAGTCTATAGGATTGCATTTGCAACGAGCTCCGTCGGACCACAGCAGAGAGACGCTGCGCAGTCGTCATTACTTTCCATGTTTCTGTTCTTGTTCCTTCGCTGTCGTCCGGTCACTGACACAAGACCTCGGAGTTAACGATTTCTAGAGCCGCTTCCCGTCTTCCCGATTCGCAGATTTGCCTTTTCGTATTGCAATACCTCGTCTGTCCACTTTATGTGCACTTTCTCTCTGTTTCTCTTTATTTCCTCTCCATCTTTCAGTCTGCCCCTTCCCGTTCCCATGTGTAGGGTGGCAAACCGGTTGTTCTGAACTGGTTAACGTCCCTGCCTTTCCCTCTTCACTGTTCCTTCTTCCTCACCAGAGAACTTGTTAACTTAATTCCCTATCCTTCCTTTGCCTTCCCTTTCTGTCCTCCTTGCTATCTCTCTCTCTCTCTCTGAGCCTTATTTCCATGCACTCCTTCACTCATGGTAAGTCACTAATGCACGTTTGGTATACAATGAACTTTGCACGCATTGAACGCCGAATAATATTTGAAAGTGTCGCCCGTTTATTTCTTACACTTGTCCATTTCCCATTTGACATATCGCACTTTCTTTCAACCAATTCTCTTCTCACCCTTGTATGTCGTTTTTTTTTTCCTGCTTTTTTTTTTAGCTTTTGAGAGAAATTTGTGTTCGTTCCCGCTCGCTTTCGAACGTTTATTTTCGACGTTTAGGATTATTCTCCGCTGAGTTATTCGCGTTCCGCTAAAATTATGAGGTATCCATCAAAACCAAAGCTGTACATTCCCCGCCGATATCAGCCAGGGATGTATTCACTTTTTTTTTTCTTTTTTTGCGCTTAGTATAGCGTCATTAACTATGCCACCTTTGGGCAGCTCGGCCACGAGCTTTGATAACAACGTAACGACATCCTCGGAATAACGACTCATATAACGACAACCCCGGAAGGGATCTACAGAGCTTAGCCTGAAGCTCGTTCGAGATGTCCGGGAATGAGTTAATAAAGCAGCACTTCGGTACTAGCCGTCTATCGCCCTTGCTAAATATACCTCCAGCATGTAAGGATCGGTAAAATTTTTCCCCCTCTCTCACGAACAGCAATACTACAGCACACAAACGTCGCGTGAATGCTGGTCCTGCAGCCTATAGTAAACCGCGTGCAGAGGTGCTCTTCTACTGGTCGGCCAATACGTTGCTGCTATTCAACGCACGGCTGTCTGAGACGGCTCCTGGTGAGAAATACAAAGCGAGCCTTCACGCCTTCCTCTATTAACGCCTGTAATTTCGCTTCGGCCCACGGTGGCGTGCGCGTGCCTCATCACAAATGAGCCTAACCACTGAAGCAAGCCCTGGACTTCCCAACCTACTGACCTTTTCACCGCTCAAACTAATTCGGTCGGCCGCACGCTTCTTCCTCACTCGAAGCCGCAGACGTACACTAACTATACCAGCAATTTAAGTAAGTGCCCCCGCCCAATTGAGTCGTTATATGCTGTGCTTGTTACCGAGTCTATGCCTCACTAAAGATACGTCGCTGTCTTGTTCCGCGTGGAGTCCTTCCCGGGCTTCCGCCACGGTGACCGAGTCACGATTGTTTTACTGGTGACCCAAATAGTGCGGCGTAAAATGAAAACCGCCGGAATCGAGCTTTTTAATGTTTGCCGGGGTATCGACGGATAATTTTCTTTTTTGAATGCGTTCGCGGGGACATTAATGTTCGTTCTTCAGCGTGACGCGCTCGCATAAGTTCTTGTCGACAACAATAAGATTAAATTTTGACACCTAGCAAAACCACGGTACGATTATGAATTGAATGATTTGTTTCTGGGGTTTCACGTCCCAAAACCAGCCATCATTATGAGAGACGCCGTAGTGGAGGGCTCCGGAGATTTGGACCTCTTGTGGTACCTTCACGTGCACTAACATCGCACAGTACACGGGCCTCAACATTTCGCCTCCGTCGAAATGCAGCCGCTGCAGCCGGGATTCGATCCCGCAACCTTCGGGTGAATAACGTTACGGCGGAGTCCCTCTGAAAAGCAAAGCTGACACGGCCACCAAATGCTGCGCTATACAGAAGTAACAGAGACAGGTGAATAACGTTTCATTTCTCTTGGGAGCGACTGCTCCTATACTAAAGCCCAGTGAAAAGGGTCGCAACAAGGTTTCTTGATTGGTCCTCTAGTAAAGGTTCATCTTGTATTCTCCGTCTTCCTATAACGCCCTCGCAACGCAAAGGAAACCCGTGCTACCGATGTACACCGAACACGGTCTCGCTTCTATAAGCTTCCGTCCCTGGCTGACCTAGAGACATTCACCACAACGCAGGCGGCCCGCATCATACGGGGACGCTTCGATATACAACAATGTCCGGCTCTCCATGCGTCGACACCGCCTCTTCCTTCTTTTATACCCCGGGCGATTGTGCTGAGGTCCGTTGACGGGGTCCTCGCTTGCTGTTCGCGATTCAGTGGCCATGTGTTTGTTTTCCGAGCCCGCAGAGACTACCGTCCAAAGATCTCCGCCACCGCATAACGTACTCGATCGCACACACGTCACCGCGGAAGGCCCACCTCACGTTGTTCTTCGCTATAGTCCAACCACGCGTATACGCAGCCTATTCGACGCGGGAAGCACACAGGTGCCCATGTATATCCGTTCAGTCGTGGCATCCGCGCACGTAGTGCCATAACCGTTGAATGGCCGGACAGCTAGCTCTTCGACTGCGGCGTACACACAGAGTGCTTCGGGCAGGGATCGCCCAACGATCGGTTCGGAGAGGGAGAAAAATGAAAAACAATGGACGAAAAGGGCCAAAGGTTGTACCTTATGCATGCCCGCGCCGCGTATTTCGTCTCTTTTGTTTTCCTTCATGAGAGAAGTCTGGGTCGCGGCTCTCTGCCCGTGCCAGCCTTGAGGACGGGGTACGGAAGGTGTAGCGATCATGAGACACAGGAAGTGTTCGTTCGATGGGCGTTAGAGATAGTCACTTCCGGTCGTCGACCATCGGGCGATGTCATTCCCGGAGTTTCTTTTTTGTCTTTCCCCTTTCTTTGTCTTAGGCTATACGGCTTGTCGTTTACGCGTACAGGGACGAACAAGAGGCCTGAGGGCTAATGGAAGCGGCGGACACATTGCCTTGTATCTTCTTCCTATGGTAGAGAGAGTGGGACCCTGCATGGCGTGGTTTGTTTGCGACGTTACCTGCCATGAGGTAATCTGTCTTGCTGGTTTTCTTGCGATTCTTTGTGTCTGCTTCGGAGTGCACCGAAGCAGTTAAGGCTACTCAAATGGTTTGTTAGCTCGTCGCGTTATTTTGGTTACCATCTATCGTGTGATAGTGTGCGCCTGCTAACGACTCTTTGTGGTTGTACACTAGTCGAGTAATCGTTCTCTACGTGTTTTTCGGTCTCTTCAGTCTTCAGCTTTGTCTAAAACTATCGTTTGAGCTGTTAAGCGCGTAGAGCCGTTACTGCGACCCAGCTCACTGACTAGCAAATGTGTAACTTGGAATTGCCAAGGGGAACTGCGGCGCTGTTTCATCCCTGCCGAATAATGGCACCGCAAAATGCGGTGACAGATCCGCATTCAAGTCCTTGCGTCTATTCAAACTGACTTCCGTAGAAAAAAAGGTACGAGAATTGATTGGTTCAAGAACATAAGCTTCCGATTCATATTGGTTAACGCTTACACATTATTTAAACGGTGATTTATTTAAACTACGCCACCATAGGCCAACCGCACAGTGTTGGAGAGCAATATAGAAAGAAAACGGTGCCAATCACATGTATCTCTGATGAAAATGAAAGGCAAAAATTCAAGCGATAGTTCCAAAGAGCTGGTGTTGCAGAAAATGCGGCGCAAGTTATGTTCTCGAGCTGCCGCCGCGTTTCTCGAAGCACCCGACCACGCCAGCCCTCCATCATGGCACAAGTGCGTTGGAGAACAAATTTCAATTCCCCAAAGTAAAATTCGTCAGAAACGACTAAACTAATACCTACACACATGATAGCTCGGGTTGTAACTTGAAAATTATATTTCACTACACGCAGCAGAGATTTTGCAATTTCGCTTACACAGTGCAGCTGAAATCGCCTGCTCTCCATTCAACAAGTGACGTCACAAGAAACACTGACTACGTCACTTGATTTCTCTCGGTGTGCTCAAAGATAGATGCATATGTCTTTCTTTTCATTGCTGAAAAAGAATTACTGAGGACTTTCCCACAATCATTCATTTACCAATGTTAGTCCTGCCTCTACGCTCCTTGTGATGCCATTTGTTGGAAGAATAGCAGGCGTTTCCCAGCTGTATATGGATTGAGATTGTAAATTCCCTGATGCATGCAGTACTGCAGAATCTGTCTCACGTGTTCACTGGGGGCCTCCACAGCTGATCGGCGTCATTTTCTGACCGTGTTCAGACAGCGTTGCCGGTCCTCGTTAGCAACCAGCAGAATGGAGCAGGCTTACTTTGCCGAATCGAAGGTGCGCTATATTTATTTATTTATTTACTTATTTATTATTTATTTATTTGCAAATACTGCAGGCTCTATGCGGGCCCAAGCAGGAGTGGGTACATTAATGTCAGTGACAATATCAGAAACAGAATATGAAAAATGAAATACAAGGTACAAAATTTACGAACATTCTCAACATCAATGAGGAACGTAATTAATATTCAGCAATAATAGCAGTAACAGAATACAAGGTACAATACAAAAATTCACAGCACAAATGAGAAACAAATAATATCTAGCAGAATTATAAAAATCAAGAGATAGGTCACTGACGAGATGGGCGAACGATTGCGTTGAGTCAGCATTAACCACTTTTTCCGGTAACTTGTTCCATATTGAGAGAGCATGAGGGAATTGTGCATGGGGGAATTTGAAATGCATGAACATGAGGGAATTTGAAAGCGATGTATACGGAATAATAAACAATAATTGTGATTCGGTTAAAGAAAGAAGTTCATTTTCTACAGTAGAGCGCTTTGTCGGGAGCACGGCCCAGCATCAGTCGGGGTTGCCGAAAAGGAAACAAAACAGTGGGAAGAAAAGGAAAGCCATAGTGGAGGACCCCCAAAATCTTTACCACCTGAAGTTCTTCATCGTTACGTTACGTTAAACGGGGTAATTAGACAAAGAGATTAAATTAAAGCTAATGAAAAAAAAACTGTACTGCTTCCCGTATAACGAAAACTTCGTTAACGTGCGCTGAAGAACTTCCCGTTATACTTAGTGGCACGGGAAGGGGTACAGTTCATTTTCTTATGAGCTTTAATTGTTGGCTGGCAACGGACAGTGCACTGGTCTTTACAGCGTTTTCGCCGACATCACAAGTTCAACCGTCGCAGCTTAGTTTTAGAGGGGAACTCCGGCGTTTTTTTTTTTTTTTAATCATGTTCCGGCATCGCTCTTTTCCAACGCTCTGACAGTCCTGTAGTAGCCAGGGTGGTTCAAATTGCTCAGACACACCAATAATTTTAAGTGACCGCCGGCTGAACCATGCGTTTAAGGTAAAACCGAAACGGGTAGACGCTTAGAGCAGCGTATGCGACGACGTCACAGCCTCCCCGCCATCAGAAATATGGAGCTGGTACCGGAAAACTGACAGTGGCGAGGTAACCCGACGATGCATTAAGTTGTGCCAGCTTTTCTGAAGTTGACAGTAACAATTTCATCGCCTTAGTATCACTGTTTTGCTTTTGACGGCCCGCCTGCTCGGGCAGGCGGCGCTGAGAGGTAATGACGTCAAAAACACAAGGTAGGACCGAGTGGGAACACGATAGAAATTTTTAAAATTCATTTTCAGGAAATCTAAATGACGACCGCTAGGCATGGCATATATTATTGCGATACTGAGGATAATATATAATGAAAATTTTATTGAGATCAGTGGGCACTGTGAAATCTCCGGAGTTGACCTATAAGCCCGCGCTTCGGGTCAGTACTCGAGCGGCGTAACCACTAGACCACCACGGTGGACACGTGTAGGGACCTTCAATAAGCTGGCAATTATGCATGCCCAACACCCCACTCGCGGCCTAAAGGCCGGTGGTTCACCTTGCCGGCGACCTCGGCGTCTCGGTTGTGAGAATCGGTGTATAGGCGACGACGGGACGTCAGTCGTCGACGTTACGCCGCTAACCGTTTTTATTGCTACCGTCGACACAGCGCGCCACCGTTTGGCGTTGGCATCCGCGAGCCGTCGAAGGCCGGTTCTTTATGGTTGCCGGTTCACGTACGCTACGCCACTCCAGTGCGTATAGCAAACGCATCACATACGCACATCCCACGTGCGCAACGTTCAACGCTCGCCGACCCTGACGACTTGCGCGTTCTTTCCATTCGGGGCCTTGGGGCATGCGTGCTACCGCCACCGGCCACTGTGGCCGAGCTCGGCAATGCTATATAGTGAACATGCAAGGCCACTGTAGGGCAAGGAGCTTTAAATTAAAAAATTCTGGAGTGGAGATTTTGCGCTAAAGGTGGAGCCGGTGGCCGCCATCTTACTCAGGGCATCGATTAACAGCATAGCACAAAGTAAAAATCGTTTTCCTCACGCTTCTTAACCCCTTTAAAGCGGTCAGCTTTGCTAGACAGACACTGCTTAATGTGCCTCTTTGTGCTACGGGTTTTTTTTTTTTTTGGGGGGGGGGGGGGGACTTGACCATAGCGAAAATTTGTGTCCAATATAGTGGCATTGATACTCGGTCAATGGTACTTTATTTATCCAAAACAACGCGCTTTTACATTACAATTAGACTAGAGTTTACTTTAACAGATCAAGAACGCTTGAAATGATACTGGTTTCTGGGCACTCTGGCAAGCTTTTAGGGCTGAACCATAGGCAAACGCCGGCTTCACCCGTCGTGGTAAGGTTCAGCGGGGGTTGCCACTCCATCGTTTTTTTGAGGGGCGCAGCTTCTTAGGGTCGTTCCCTCCTGTATAGTAGTAGTAGTAGTAGTAGTAGTAGTAGTATGTATGTATGTATGTATGTATGTATGTAGCCACCTCGCGCCGCCGGGAGGCTCGCGCTCGCCCTCGGCGCGTGCCTCCCGGCGCGCGAGCTCTCTCATTCTTCCATCTGCTGTCTTCTGAGAGAGAGAGACAGAGAGAGCGAAAGGCGCGCGTTGACTATGGAAACGCTCTTTCTTCTACAAGCTCGCAAAGAAGGAGAATGCGCCCTCACCCGCGAGAGACAACGTTGGCGCAGGCAGCGTCTTCTAGCAAGTTTCTTGATTGAGAAATACCGACTGCTCGCGCTGGAGAACCGTTCACCGGCCACCCATATATATATATATATATATATATATATATATATATATATATATTGTAATAAAGAACGAGACAGACACAGCGCCTTTGCAGCAGGCCGGCTGTTCTAATCTGCCCCTCGTCTTTCTCTTCCTTGTTGCTCTACCAGTCGGATCCAGCGCCGCAGCCCGGGCAGTGCTGTCTTCCTCACACTCGGCCACGCTGCAACGGGTGTACTTCTGGAAGAAAAAGCAAAAATACACACGGCGTTTTAAGTTTGCCGTCGAATACAGTTCTTCAAACGCGAGACGTGCACTGGAAAGTCGTTGCGCTTTCTCTTGTCTGCGCGCGAGTCAAAAGTCTGCGACCGCACACGCCACGTATTCTCGCCCACGCGTTCAGTGATGACGAATGGTCCTTCGAACTTTGCGCCAAATTTCTTCGAAGACGACGGTGCACCACGCTGCACCCACACTTCGTCGCCGATCCTGTACTCCGGCGCCTGTTGGCGGCGGCGGTCGTATCGTTTCTGCACCTTTTGGGCCCGCTCAATCCTTTTCCTCGCATCTTCTCGGATGTTACGGCAAAGCGTCTGACGTGGAATGGAGCGTCCTACTTTAACAGGCGTGTCCAAGCTGAGTGTAGCGCCCAGTCTTGGAAGCTGGCCGTAGACGACCTCATACGGGGAACTACCTGTGGAGCTCTGTACTGCCGTGTTAACTGAGTATGCAGCCGCTTCTAGATGGTGCTGCTCATGAATCATCTACCAGATACAGCGCACAATTCCCACTTTGTTTTGCGAGAAGGAACGTTGTATAGGCGTAAGGTCAATAAGCAGAATGAAGAGCACCTGCTTCCCAACTGCTTACGCCTAAAGATTTTGCGTGCCGTACATGATACCCCCGAGGGAGGCCACGTAGGATATCAAGCCACCTTACGCAAAGCACAAGAGCGCTTTTGGTGGCCGAGGATGGAGAGAACTGTACGTTCCTACGTAGCAAGCTGTGAGGTATGTCAACAATACAAACGGCGCCCTGGGTGTCAACCTGGATACCTTACGCCTATCACGCCTCCTCATACCGTCTTCCACACTGTGGGAATAGACCACATCGGGCCTTTGCCGAAAACTGCAGCGGGTAACCGCTACATTCTCGTCGCTGTGGACTATCTGTCGAAGTTCATAGAAGTGGCCGCCGTACCATCGCTTGCCGCCAGCTGTGTCATAAAGTTCTTGCGAGGCCGCTTCGAATGGAGACACGGTCTCCCTAGCAAGCTCGTCTCTGACAGGTCCACCACGTTCCGCAGCCGTGAACTTCGCACATATCTTGAACGAGCTGGAGTCGAGCACCATTTCGCTTCAGCGTATCACCCGCTAGCGAACGGCCTAACAGAGAGGTCGAACCAAACTCTTCAGGCACGGCTGGCACCGTACTGCAAAAACAACAAGCCCGGGGAAGCAGAGGAAGACGACGTTGAGAATAGAACAGCCGGCCAGCAGCTAAGGCGCTGTGTCTACGTCTCTCTTCTTTACAATATATATATATATATATATATATATATATATATATATATATATATATATATATATATATATATATATATATATATATATATATATATATATATATATATATATATGCACTGGATCTTGACTTGCAATGAAGTGCCGGTGGGAGATTTCACTTGTGCGTAGTTGAACCATAAGGATTCGTAGCGTGCGCGTTAACTAAATTAATCCGGAACTCGGCACGATCTACGATGAACATCCCGAGCTTCGCCCACTCATCATCATTCACTCCGTGGATATGCTGTGGATTTGTTTTAAACCTCCTTGTTGTAGGGGGAACCAACGTTGGTCAGGAGGCGCTGCGGTAGCTCCAGGGTGTTACTGCAACTACCGCAGCGCCTCCTGGACAGCGGTGCGAGTAACAGGAACCATTATAATTACCAGCGGTACCATAACCAGTAACATCCTATTCCAGGGTGTTACTGGTAATAGTTGAAGTAAACTAAATGATTCCAGATTAAGGACGCTTAAGATAAACCAGACTACTATAATAAAATAAAAGACGCACTTACGGGTATGTCGTCGCATAATGAGGTGAAATTAAGCGGGAGAATTTCCAAAATGCCTACAATAAGCACAACAGAAACACAAGGGAAAGAAGAATCCCTGCTACGTGCTTTGTGCAGGCTTGAATGCATTGGAAATGGCTTATTTTTTCTTTTTAAATACTTATCCGGATGATGATGATGATGATTGTGGTTAGGTTTAGGAAAGGACGCCAATTTCTGCAGCCCATGTCGGGAGCACGGCTCAGCGTCCATGGGGGGGTAGGGCAAAGGGAGCGAAAGAGATGGGAAGGAGAGAAAGGCCGTAGTGGAGGGCTCCGGAAATTTTGATCACCTGGGGTTCTTTAACGTGCACCGACATCGCACAGTACACGGGCTTCTAGCATTTTCGCCTCCATCGAAAATGCGCGCTATCCGGTATATGAACACGCGCTGCGCTAACGATCACTCGCTCGCCCCCGTCTGTGTGACGTAATTCGCCGTTGTCCCACGTCATACCGAAAGCTGCTTGCCACCTAACGGAAAGGTGTCGTGCTATCGAAAGAAATGCCCACCGGTGTGCGGCATCGACAACCAGTGGACTGCTGCCTCAACCACATGCACTTAGTTTATGTGCGAATAAATACAGTGTCAATCAATCAATCAATCAATTCGTAATTAATAAGTGCATTCTGAAGTCTAGGGTATGACGAAAACTCGTCTGGCGAGGAAAAACCATGGTTGAGGAAAACGTACACTCGCCAAGTAAAATAAAACAACACAATTGACGTTTCGGCGCCCAGCACGAGTGCCTGTGCTGGGCGCCGAAACGTCAATTGTGTTGTTTTATTTTTTCGAGTGTACGCTTTCCTCACAAGGCACCCGTGCTGGGCGCCGAAACGTCAATTATGTTGTTTTATTTTACTTGGCGAGTGTACGTTTTCCTCAACCTAAGTCTCGTAGGCTCGATGGCACTGGTGGATTCAGAACTTTTCCTGCTCATATTTACCAGCTCGCCTCATCCGCGAGTTGTGCTTGTTTGAGCGTTTCGAAGAGGAGCACATCGACCTTGCTACAGGCCTCCACTGGATTTACTTCTGCATACAGAATTGTATCCTTTAATTTAATTTATGCAGTAGGGCACACAGGCGAAAAAAAAATTACTTCATCTACCGCTAAAGGGGACCATGGGGCGATGCGAGGCAGCATGGGGGAGAGGGGGGTGCACACCGCGTTTGCATCGGTTTGACTAGGTGTGGCGTTTGCATCGGTTTGACGCTAGCAGACGCTGCCTGCGTCAGCGTTGTCTCTCGCGGGCGAGGGCGCGTTCTCGTTCCTTTCGAGATGGTAAAGCGTTCATCCGAAAAAAAAAAATCTACGCATATCGACGGAGTCGCATATCGACTACGCATATCGACTTCTTTCAACGGAGAAGGAGGAGATACTACTGAAGCGAAGCGCGCGTGCGCTCTCTACCGGCTTTATTCATTGCAGCAGCTGTTGGAGAGAGGGAAGGGAGAGGAGAGTCGCGCATGCGTAGTGTGAGTGCGGACGCCGGACGCGTGACATACCCGCGAGCAAGAGATGCTCCGCATCTAAAAAACCTTGATAGTGCACCGAAGACCACTCATTCCGCGTTTTTTTTTTTTCATTTTTTTCTTATTTTGTTTTTGGTAGTGTGTCACAGTGCCGGGAGGACTACCCTTGATCCGCCCCTGCTCGATGGATGCATGGATTGCTGCATTGAGTTGACCTGTTCAGATGAACCGTCTGTAAAGCTAACCGGCCCTGTTTTGTAGGCCGACCGAGTTGTTTGATCCTCCTTGGTTTGACCACACAATCCAAACATCGCCGCCGACGTTCGCAGAATAATGTCTGTAAAGGGCGCGGCAATTAAGGAATCATGACGTCAGGGGAAGTGAAGGCAGAGCCCGGAAGTCTTATAGCGGAGTTACTTAAATGAAGCGGCCATTCTATGTAAATCATAGGAGAATGCACCGGAGAAAAAGGACGTGTTACTTATTTTGAGTGCTTGGATGTCAGTCGGAGAACGGATGGGCATCTAAGAGCGCTGTAGCTGGAATGAGTATGATTTGCTCTACTGTTTTGCATTTCTGATCATCGATCAGTAGTTATTCGTTGAAGATTGCTTCCCTTATGCCACTAGAGCGAAAGCATGGCGTCTTGACTTACACGTTCTACAAGGCGCGCGATGGCGCTCCAGTTTGTCAAGATTCTTGCGCACCTCTCTTTTTTAGATTTGGGCCAGAGTCATGGGACGCGCTGAAGATGCAGTGGCGCTTGCATTGCTCATTGTAATTGCGCCATTGTTTATAACGCTAACGCCGCTAACGAGTAGCAGCTATGCAGGTAAGGGGTCTCGGTGCCGGACATCCCATCCCTCTTACGTAACTGTTCACGGCAACGCATTGTTCACTGGTATAGTTGGGTAACTAAGCGTCCCAAGCATGACGTAAGCGAGCGAACAGGACCAGTCGCAGGGGTCGAGACCCCGAGGTATAGAAGCGGGCCAGAGAAGAAGCTGATAGATGGGTGTTCTCGAGTCTGATTGCTACGTTAGCATCAATGGAATGGAATCGCAGTGGTTAGAGGCGTGTGGGAAAAACGCATTGTTTGCGGCGGCTCAAGCCTTCGTCAAACGTTTTTCCACGAGCTAGCGCTTCGGATGCTTTCGTCTTTTTTTTTTTATGCCGGGTCCTAAACGTACACCGCGATGTTCGATTATCCCACAAAGATATGGCGCGTTGTTATTTGCTCGCCCGAACTATAGCGGGCTTTCTTCGTAAAGCGGTGTTCGTGTTCGTGCGTACACAATGCCTCTTGCCCCTCGGTTGAAGACCTTAACCCACTACAGTGGTTGACGGCTTGAAGTGCGCTGTTCCGCGCTGGGGGAGGCGGCGTAATTGCACGGTTGATCCCCGGCAGGCATCTGGCCTCCTTCTGGAAGCGATAGCGAATTTCGAAGTTCAAGTTGTAAAGACGCACTAGAAATTGAAGAAGCTCCGGAAGAGAGGCACCGCTTCGGGCTTCAAGGAGAACTTCGACTGGGCTTACGGTACTGTTTCCACTTTGCCCTTGAACTCGCGAATAAAAATACAATGCCGATATCATTTCGCGTTTCTCGAGTTTATCAAACACTTTCATCTTAGTGAATTATATCGGAGAATGTAGCTCATGAGTTGCCGAAATAAAGGAGTGTAATTTAGAGGTTGACATGTTTGACGTGCTTTTTTGTACTACAAGACTTCTTGCTGTACCGTGGTATATGTATTCATTGAATTTATTGTTCTTATTTTTTATTAAATATTGCTGTTACTACAGTGTACTGAACTAGCTCGATATGTAATTCTGTCATTGTGTACATTTATCGTTTCACTGTGATCCATTGTTGCCTGCTGTACTCGTGGTGCCAGGAGCCAGTCAGGCGTGTAAAGACTCGCCTTTAGCTCTGGCGCCAAGAAGATTCATGTATTCTCATGTATTGTCGGAATTGTTAACAAACTCAGTCAAGTTCAACGTGCCGTGTTGGTCATATGGATTGTGGCGGCTCTTTTCAAGGAAAACCAGAGTGGAAAATAAAGTTAGACATGCTTGGCGTATACGATTCCGTATATCGATTTGTTTTGATTCTTTCTCGACACACTGGGCGGTTGGTATTATTCCACAGTCCTCTGGGCGCACCAGCTTTCCGGACGGGTTCTGATATGCTACTTTCAAATTACGTACTTTCTGCAGCGCTTTTGCCTCTGAGAGAGCTGTGGAATGTAGACGAAGTTATGTAAATTACGCAGTAAACCGGAGCACTCTGAGCCCACGGCGCCATAACGGCGAAGGTATATTAAAAGCAAATTGCTCTGGCGTTATAAATCTTCGCAGTAAGGCAACTCCGGACAGTCACGAGCGCTGCATTTAAGGACCAAGAAAACAAGGGTTGCCCAAACTTTGAAAACACCAGCAAAAAGAAGCGCTGTAGGTCACTGTATTTTTATGTCGCGGAGGGGTCATGACATGAGTGGCCAGCAAATCTGATGTCTCTTTCAGAACCGGAAAGCAAGAGGTAATGCAGTGCTGAATGCACCACGCCGGCGGAAAATCACGAATGATCGATTGCGTGTGTTGCACTTGCTGGACGAGCACATCGCGTGAGACTGACTAAAGGTAGGAAAAAAAAGAAGAAAGACCGGTCACTCGGCACTCCGGGCAAGCGGGAGTTTGTGAAGTATTTATACACACTATATGCAAATTAATTCCGTCTCCCGGAGGGGTCTTGTCGATAGCTGAAAAATTTTATTGGTTCGTCGAAAACGCGGGAACAATTTAAAGCTTCTTCACGAGCTTATCAACTTTCAATCGCCAGGTTAGACCATGTAAATCGCGTTTCTGTTTTGTAAGCGGCATGTAATGACACCCGAGCGACATGCGATACCTTGTTCGATACGCACTACGGGAATTTAAATTAGCCTCGGTCGTGCATCAGACGAGTTGCATAGCACCTGCCACAGCACTCTGCCCCGCAGTGGGAATCCTGACGAGAGGTTAGAATGCTTGTACTGCAGTGTATACGTCAGAAGCTACTGATATCGAAATGCATCGTCATTTGCATCTTCCCAAAGTATAGTTAATTACTTTTTTTTCTGGTAGGTTCTTGGCGAAAGGTAACCCGAACATGGGCTGGTTCTTTTTGAGAGTTGTCACGCGCTAAGCACGACTGACCTATACCGCGACACGGTTACGGTGTATCACGGTGAAACGACACCACCATGTTGCATTCTCACTTGACATATGTCCGACAGTTGTGGCCAGGGCAGATACGTCTGATCGTCGCAATGTTTGGTCGCTTAGTTTTGCAACTTTGTGAAGGCAACTCCCAGCCAAAGTCGACACTAATGGGAGCGACCGACAGTGCAGCATCATGCGAGGTGTGCAACACCGACGAAACCTTCGACCATTTGCTGTGGCCACTGTCCGCGATTCGGCGCGGAAAGGCAAACACTTGTTTAGACGCTACACCAACTCGACGATCGGTCACTTTCCGTGCAGATGCTGCTTGAACACCGCCCTCGTCGCTCGTCGGCCCACAAGGCACTGAAAGCAACTTTTGGGCTTCTTGAAGACGAGGGGTTTGCCCGAACGCCTCTGACTGATGGAGCCATCATACAACGTCTCTTTCATTATTCCCCTTCCTCTTCTATCCCTCTCTCATCTTTCTATTCCCCCTTCCCATTCTCCCAGTGTAGGGTAGCCAACCGGACGCCTTTCCGGTTAACCTCCCGGTCTTTCCGTTTCTTCCCCTTCCTTCCTTTCCTATGAGTTTGCAACAGAACCAAGGTATTAAAGCCTGCGTTAGAGCGGTAACGTTGCTTGATATGCAGACAGACAGACAGACAGACAGACAGACAGACAGACAGACAGAGAACTTTTTAATTTGATATGCAGAGAAGTATTTTTAAAAATATTTGTTCAATGTTGTGAAAGCTGTCCTTATCAATGTCCAGAGGGTCCAACAGAAGTTATAATCTCCAGTATACGTTATTGTTTCGCGCACTGTCAGCGGTGCCGTAGTTGTGAAATTGCAGGAGTGCACATACAGTGGACTTATCGCTTTTTTTTTTTAATTTCGCATTTATGGCTGGACGCGCCGCCATTTCTCTCGGATATTAGCCATGTATAGTGTAGTGAACGTGGGAGACACGAACCCTTACATTTCCCAGTTACGGCTACGAGAGGTAATGGCTTTCGCTTTTATGTCTCTTTAGCTATAAATAATGACTCTTAAGGATGGTCTAGACCTGGTAACGATATTTAAACAAGTGAGGCTGTAACAAAAGTTTTATCACAAAATGAATACGAAGAAACAAACGTATATATTAATAGGTGGAACGCTATCGCGAAAATATTTGTAGCCATGGACCTCAGAGGCTCACATGTGACTTCCACGAAATCGCAGGATTCGGAAGGGGCATTGAAAACACAGGATACCTTAGCTTAAAACCTGCGTAATCGGCTATTTGAAATTTGTGTACTCGTGCCATACAAATGACGTTGTTTTGCGGATCTACCAAATGTAAGCGATCATAATGATGCACAGGTGAGGTGCTCATTACAACTCATCGAATGCAGAGTGCCGTGCGCTGAATACTGAAATCCTTTCAGAGAAAGGTTCCAACGCACTAACTTCCCGCAGTTACTTAATGCGTTGCTTAATTACCCGCACCCCTGCAAGTAAAATAGGGCAATAAGATAGCCTGCCTCTTTCTATTTCCGGGATTCAATATCGCCCGATTCATAACGCAGCAGCAGTTTGCCCTCGCGCAGTAGTAAGAGATCAAGTAACGTAACTAGTATAATCGTGGAACGTTAGTGGTGCCGTTAATAATAACAATTATTGTTTGTTATTCTGCAGCCCTTGCCGAGAGCACGGCTCGGTGTCGGTGAGGGTAAGGGAAAGGGAACGAAATAGTCGAAAGGAAAGGGACGCCGTAGTCGTGGGCTCCGGGAATTTCGACCACCCGGGTTTCTTTAGCGCGCACCGACAAAGCGCCATAGTACACGGACCTCTGGAATTTTGACTTCCGTGGAAAATGCGGCTCCGCGGCCGAGTTTTTAACCCGAACCCCTTGAGTAATCAGTCGAGCACCATAACTACTAGACAACCGAGAGGGACAATAAATACGCCACCTTGCCCTGTGCAATGTCTTTCCCCAATACGACCATATCACCGCTAGATAAAACAGGCACTGAGAAAAGGCACACGAGACCACTACACAGGCGGTATGTGTGTCATCTTGTGTGTCTTTCATCAGTCTCTGCTTTTTCTTTAGCGCTATAAACATGTCGAATAACGAAAAATCAACTAGGCCAATTTGAGGTCATTCCCAGTCTGCCCCGTTCCCTCGTTTTCATTGCGCTGCGCTGAAATGGCAACGAAATGACAAGCAGCGAGTTGGGTTTTCATGGTTGAGCGTTCGTTGCTTCTTTATCTACTTTGATAACTTCGAAGCAAGAGCACTCTGGAAGCCGAGATCACGTTTTAACATGTCCGGCGCACTGATTTCTGTCTGGATCAAGGTTGCATGCATTTTTTAGTCGTCCGTTCATGTAACACGCACATACGCAGCCGGTGTCGGAGCAGCCTGCTCCTAGATTATTTATGGCATTTTCGGGTTCAAGCACGGAACGTAAGGGAGAAATAAAGCACGTCAATATAATAGGGCTGTAATAAAAGAGAGGCAGAAAAGGAGATACGGAGAAAGGAAAACAAAAAAGAAAAGTTAGACGTCTATTCAACGTTTCTTTCTTTCTTTCTTTTTTTAAGATTCAAAATGTAACTTTGACCTTCATTTCGTATTCTCACACTCCGCGTAACATGGCGAAATTAACGACAACAGTGTTCCCTGAGAATCCATTTGTCAGTCTAAGCCACGTTAGCATTGCACTTTTATGTTCCCTTAAATATTCGGACTGCAGCGACCTAGAGTGTATTGTTCTCGAACGTAGACGCGCACGTTTCTAGCGACATCTAAATAAGCCATCGTATCAAGCAGGCCTTTCTCTATGATAAACATGACAATGATTTCTATAGACAGCCGTTCTGTTATGCCACAAGGCAGCTTCATACATATGGTTGAGGAATGTCCATGCAAGCCTGTGGTTCAGAGGCAAGGCACTTCATACATATGGTTGAGGAATGTCCATGCAAGCCTGTGTTCAGTCGAAGCGCGTGTTTGCACACACCACTAGACACCGTGAACATTCCCGTAAATACGATCGCTCTTCCGATATCGATTTCAGAATCTTTCAAACACGGAAGGCCACTGCGGGCTGCCAAGTCAATATAAACGGATATAGATAGATAGATAGATAGATAGATAGATAGATAGATAGATAGATAGATAGATAGATAGATAGATAGATAGATAGATAGATAGATAGATAGATAGATAGATAGAAAAGTCACTTCCTGCATGTCTGCAGCTACAGCACAAGTAGAGTAATTCCGGAGGGCCAGAAGGTGTGGCAATAACCTGTCTCACTGATGGCACCCCCATGGTCCCGAGCTGCTCACGTCGCGCGCCGTATAGGGTGGAGCGGACAGGCGAGGTTGCACACAGTGTGCAGACCACTCTTGCATCGCCGACAAAAGAAAAAAGAACGCTGCAGCTATGTAGGGAAGGAAGCGTCGCCCAGGTAATAAAGAAACAAAGGCAGCGGTAAACGCGCCGTATAGTGTCGAAAGTCAAAGAGATCAAGCGGAGGACACACAAAAATGGAGAAGGAACCACACGGGGAAGAGACACAGAAAGAGAGAGAGAGAAATAAAGAAGAAAGACAGTTTAGAGGTGGAGCGGTGACGGTTGCCACGGCAACGGAATGCGTACACAAAACGGTCCTTTGAGCATGTGGGTGCCTTGGCGGCCAGCTCGCCGGCACGATGTCGGCGTGCCTTACCGCGGCAGCTGCCGAGGCCTGTTCACCGGACGCGGCGCTCTGGTCGCCTGGACGGCTCGTTTCCATTAGCTCGGACCCGTCTAATTGTTACTTCTCTGTGTTGTCTTTTTGTGGCCCGCGTGGGCAGCGGTTGCCCTATTTTCGTTTCAACACTCGTCACACTCTGTGCGCGCGGGAACCCAGGTGTCGGGAAACGGGAAGCAAAGATAGACACAGCAAAGAAAACCCGAAAGCTGTGACGGCATTCGCTTTCTGCGCGGGCTAGTGTGCCAGCAGTGAAAAGAGCGTACGATAAATAGGGTAGTCAGGCGCTGAGATCATGACGTCGTCGACTGGTGACGTACTTCGTGAACCATCTCCCGCCGTGTGGATTGTGCCAATGGGTGTTGATGACGTTGCGTTATCCGCAGTTCGTGGACTCTGACACGGTGGTATCGTACCTCACTGTTCTTTTACTCTTCTTCGGTGGTGCCTTTACGGAGGATCTTTCGGTGTGTCGTTTTGGTCGTTCATTGTCCATCTGTGCCAGCTTTACTTCTGTGATGACTTATTTGGTGGGCTTCCAGCAGTCTTGCAACATCTTTTCCGAGTGAAGTGATTGCGTCACCGTTTTCGTTTAAGTTCTTGCTCTGTTCTCAACAGTCGTGGATAAGCAACAGACAAGGTTAGTTCGTCACTGGCATCGATCGGTCGTTTCAGTGTTTCCATTGGTTGAGCGAAGTCACACTCGCAGCTCAAGTCCACGGTGCTAACGCGCAAATCTCTCCGGACTGGAGCCTGGTCCTGAATTCGCTGTTGGCTTTTAAGATGACCGTCTTTGAGACTTTATGTAGTGGGAGTCCGTTCGAGAGCTTAGCTTAATAGCATGACCGTTTGTGATCAAAGTGTACTTAGCGTTTGTAAGCGTATGATTTCAGGGGAAATCCTGAAAGTATTCTTTGACTGCATGACACCATTTCTTACTTCAGCAGCACCGTGAACCTAAGAAGATACATCGTTGGTCAGCTTACGCCAACCCAGAAAAGAGCGTTTGATTAGATTTGTGATTGCATAGTCTTCAGTGCCTTCTGGACCTCGTGGCAGGAAGTGATGTGTGTGTGTGTGTGTCTTCTTGATACATGACCGACACCATTCTGCGTTTGCCACCGTCGTCTAACAAGGACTTGACGCAAACTGTGAGATTGGGGGCCCTCGCCACAAACTGTATTTGAGAGCTTGCGCTGAAACTCCGCACGACAGGGTCTTCTCCACCACACACTTCCGAAACGCTCAGGTAAGCCCTTGTGTAGGCACCCCTTAAAAAGAGATGCTTAGGTTCGAATTTGCCCTCTTGTCGTCGAATGAACTTGTGTTCAGTGACGCGGTGCACTTGCGCCGGTTTTGAGTGCGCGCTTCAACTTATACGACGATTGAGCCTCCTGTCAGAGCCAAGAAGAAAAATAACTTCATTGATTTGTGAGGTCTAACGTCCCAAAACCAGCTCTGGTTGTGAGAGACACCGTAGTGGAGATCCCTGGAAATTTCTGGTACCTGGGGTTCTTTAACGTGCACTGGCATCGCACAACACACGGGCCTCAACATTTCGCCTCCATCGAAATGCAACCGCCGCGGCCGGGATTCGATCCCGCGACCTTCGCATCAGCAGCCGAGTGCCATAACCACTAGACCACCATGGCGGGGAAAGAAAAATAACTTGGTGGACAAGTTTTGATCACATCACAGGTAGCGCATGGGTTTCTTCATGTATGAAACTCCCGCCGCGTCCTGGGCCCTCAATCGGTTTGGACTTCTGATGATCTGTTGAGAAACGGTTATATGTACGAGGACAATGCGTGTGCCGCCACGCCACAATGTACGCGCCCCCGATGCATTGCCGCATTCGTCCCTACGACACACGATACCAGGAAGTCGCACACATTTGGTACCAACGATTTGCACTCACGCACAGGCAGTCACAAAGGTTTATACTGGTGACCAGTCACACTCGTTTGCATTAAACTACATTTGCGGTGTTCTTCACTGTCGCGCACTAACACTTCATGTGCAGGTCGCTTAACTTCATCTCACACTGATATTGTGATGACCACGTAATGATCATCCTCCCGTGCGGGAGAAAGCCGCCAGCCTCACTGCCTCTGGTCATATTTAACAAGTGCATAATTACGTGCACTTCAATATATGTCGATTTAATTCATTCAAATCATACTCCATTTCAGTTTTTCAGAGACGTTCATTCATGTTCATAGTTAGGCTCGCTTACCTATCTGAGGTTTCCTATTGGAGTTAGGCTCGCTTATTCGTCTGAGGTTTCTAGATGAAGTGCAAATAGCTTCTCATGGAAGAGGATGTGACGCGTGTTCGGGTAGCACACGATTACGTTCAACGACATCACTAACAACAGCGAAGTGCTGAAGTACATTATTGAATCGTGTTTGTTTGGTGATACTCCTGTGCATGTCACTCTCGAAAATATGGGCACTGCGTTGCTTGACATTGCCTATACGCTGTGACTTCGTGTGCGACACTTAGGCTACTGACCCACTCTTTCTGCATGTGGGCCATGCATATTAATGCACTTTACATTTACATGGTGAGCGTGACGGAGCTACAGTGAGCAACAAAAAATTGCCGTTGTGAGAAATATTAGGCTTTGCGACAAGCGCATTATCGGTTATCAAACGTGGAGCGAGCGTTTGTAGCCTATAGCTCTTAACGGAATGGGAAAACCAGTTCTGGCCAGCAGGGTCTCAAGCTATACATTAGCTTGAGCAGTGTGTAACCGTAAGCATCCTCACATTTCAGACGGTATAGACTATACAGCGAAGGCTTGACGTCCTGGAAGACGAAAGACGCCTACATGCGCAATCGCTAGTCATGTCCTGATGCGCCCTACTAATCAACCTTTACGCCCGTGCCCTCTGCGAGGAAATAATGCCCTTTTGCGGCTGGGCAGTGTCGCGATACCGAAGTGTCACGATAGTATCATTGCGATACTTTAGTATATTTCTGTATCGATGTACATTTGAAAATTTTTATTTGTACCTCAGTAGTGAAATACTTTTACGGTGTGTGTACTGTATCGCGATACTTTGCATGACGCGGGTATCTCATTACATCTTTTTTGGAATTATATGACGCGTTACAAGAGGGAAGGCAAGATTTGTGGTGTTGTAAGCCATGCAAAAGCGCGCCGTCAGCTTTTACGTGTTTGCAGATGAATGAAGTTCAGCTTCTGAACGATCTGAACCAACCTCCGTTGTTTTGTGGGATTTAACGTCCCAAAACCAGTTCTGATTATGAGAGACGCCGTAGTGGAGGGCTCCGGAAATTTCGACCACCTGGGGTTCTTTAACGTGCACTGACATCGCACAGCACACGGGCCTCAACATTTCGCCTCCATCGAAATGCAGCCGCCGCGGCCGGGATTCGATCCCGCGACCCTCGGATCAGCAGCCGAGTACCTTAGCCACTAGACCACCGTGGCGGGGCACCAACCTCCGTGACAACGGAACTCTTTCGGTATTTTGATGGCCCAAGAAGAGATATCGCCATCCAGTAGGACTTTCTCGCCATGAACAATGTAATAATTTGTCACAACGCGAGTTTATCTTGGGCTTGTCTACAGTCGTGGAGCCTTTCGTCGTTCGCGATCCTTTTGCTGGGGCCGAACCGACGCTGTCTAAAATACGACATGCTTGAGAAGGTGCTGTTTCTTAAGTGTACTCAAGGTCTTATCAGCAAAACAGTGGGCAAAATAAATATATTTTTAGCTCAAGAATATTTGTTAGTGATCCAAGCGATATGCTTGACTTGCAAGTTTCAGTGAGGTGCAAGGTTGCTCACAATATTACGCTGCATTTAATAAATGCATGCCATTGCGGAGTGTCAGAATCCCCGAAAAAAGATATAGCGGTATTTGTATCCATGTATATGTATTTCTGTATATGTATTCCAGAATGCTTTTCATCTTATTGCGCAAGTATCTCCGAGGCATTGCATTACGCCATACAGAAATCGGTCTGAGTATCCGTATTTCCCATTCCTGCCACGTGTATTTCGATATCTACATACGGAATACTTTTTTTTTTCAGTATCTCTACCCAGCCCTGCCTCTTGCATCCTCCCATGCCACTACTGATTGTGACGTCAGAAGCTAACAATATCGGACGTAGCAAAGGGTTTGGGCCAGTCGGCGCATACCTTAAAGAGGAAGAGCACGCAAATTCGGAGAAGAGAACGGGGACAAATAGAAGTATGGATCAACATGTGCGAAAAAGTTGCCGGTGAAACGATTGGAGCCTGTGCTATGGAAAACTAAATATAACCTGCGCGTTGGTGAAATCTGATTCAAGTCTGAGCATCGAAGATGCAATGAACGACCATAATGACAATGGCTGGGGTTTTCACGTGCACGAAATCACGATATGATATTGAGGCACACACACCGCTGTGGCACTCTCATGAACAATTTTGACCCGATAGGGTTTTTTTTTATTGAACTGGTGAATAGGAGAGGTTGGTGCCTTTAGTACGGCACCGGCTACTCCTTCTCACTTAGCAATCCCAGCAAATGTTCAATAAAGATGTAAAGAAGAAAAGTAAGAAATAGTTTCACAAGACGTGCGCACTAGTAACACTAAAACCGTCGCGCTGTATACAATTCAATAGTGCATGGGTCAGAGTTCTGTGTCGCCGTTCACATAGGAAGAGTTGGTACACGCGTGTACGTATGTAATTAGAATAGTTCATATGAGCGTCTATGCTAAACAAACACACAGAACACAAGTAATTAGACATAATCGGATCTTTGACAAGGACGTAATGTATGTTCACCGGTGCACTTGCATTTTGTCTCCATAGAAATGAAACCGTCGTGGCTCGTAATCGCACTCGCTTCTTCCATGTCAACAGCTCTACCCCTTCTGGGCTGCCACGGCGGGCATGATTCCATGAACGAGAAACGACCCCTCCCCAGAACGACCTGCTTTTGTCCTCTCCACCAGTAAAACGCATTCAGTGCAGCGGCGCCCGGATGCTTTGTCGGCGGCAAAGGTGTGATTCTATCAACGCGTGATATATGCGCCTTTATTTCACGCTTTCTCAAGTCTTCTGGCGTACGTCCCTATTGTTTCTGAAAGAACGAACGAATATTTCAAGTCCATTGGCCAAAGCCTTGAAGCTTCAACGGCGGCGTTACCCCTCTCTTCAAGCTACGCTGGTAAAGGTTCAAAGGTTAATGAGGTCGACCACGGCCACTCGGGTTTGCGCGTCAATTTCTCTTATCTGGTCACGATCGACTTCCGTGCTACGTCCGCGAAGAACAGCGCCGTGAATGCGCCTCAATGGGCAATTCATCTGTTCCCTCACGCACCGCAACGACGGCTGTAGTAATTGAAGTTGCAGAGCTTCACACCTCTCAGTGATTAATGTTGGTGACGAAAGACGACCTCAGGTGAATGGGCTCGCGTGCGTGTGGGGCACTTGGATTCCTTAATTATCGCCCCATCGCTCGCTTACGAAGTGCGGAGACTGCTATACCTTCAACCTTCCTGCCCCGCACTTGATGTTATTATTAAGAGTGGTGGCCCGTAAGGAATCGCCTTTGATGAGCCCCCATCTGATGGTACCAACATAGGTCCAACAAGGACGACGACCGGTTTAATGCAAACGCCTTTGACCAATGGTGCAATCACACAATCATAATCATCATCTATTATATCCACTGCATGACGAAGGCCTCTTCAATGCTGTCCATCCTATTCTGTCCTGTTAACTTTCAGAGAGGTAGAGGCCTATGCAACACCGGCACAAAGAAGAGGCACAAGAAAAGAGTGTCAGCACATTCACTGCGTATTTCCTTCTTCCTCTCTCCTTTCTCACTCATCTCTCTGTTCCCTTTCCCATTCCCACGGTGTAGGATAGCTAACCACACGTCATTTCTGGTGTAACCTCCTAGCCTTTGTGTTTGCCTCCTCTTAGGCCAATAAGTGTCGTCGAAGCCAACGTCTTGGCAAGAAGACTTGCGCTCCTGAGTAGTTCGCTGCTACGATGAACAGAACTCTTCAGCGACATTCTTTGACGAGCGTTGTAGAATTACTGCAAGCCAGCAGCACCTTGAGAGCTCCTGTCCTCTGCTGCATTTTGACAGACAGCGTAATATTATGTTACATACATTGCGAAGACGAGTAACAGGTGTCATGTAGACAGGTGACTCTCACAAAAAGCCATTTCATTGGCGAAGTGTTGCCCACGTACATACATAGTCACTAAACCTTTGTTATCTGCTAGGGGGTGTATACTTTGGTAGAGGAACCAGCGTGCTTTAAAAAAAGGTATTTCGAAAGCGTTTACGATGAATTAATTGTTATGCTATTTGGTCTTGCCTGAGTGTCTCATATTGCTTAGAACAAACAAAGGGAAGCGACGCAGAAAAGACGATAGCAAACGCTACTCAAACGTGGGTATAGGAGCAGGCCAGCCTTTCACCATACAGTGCATCTTTCTGTCACAAGTGCGCATACATCAGTAAAAAGGAACAAGCATGCATCACAGGGGCCGGCACAGAAAGTCACCCTCAATGTCAATTACTGTGATAGGCGGCTCACGTATACAACGATCTCTGTTGTATAAGTTGTTTATGATAATAAAAACTTCCAGAGAAAGCCTAGAAGAATCATTCCCGCTACTTCAAGAATTGTCACAGAACACATCTAGGACTCCTTAGCTATCGCTTAAGCGTAAACTAGAGATCAACAAGAAAGTGAAGTAGAAACCAACTAGAAAGTCAACAACTTTTGTGGTTGAACTTGGAACGTAGGTTTCGAAGCCAGGACACGAACCATGTAATGGGCCCAAACCCACTGCATCGTTTCATGACGTATAATTTCTTCACTGACTCATAGTCATTTTCGCCGCATCATGCACATGACTATGACTTCTATGAGCACCATCCTTTAATGTTCTCTGGGACGAAGTACAGAGGTCGGAAACCACGTCAATAGTTTTTGAGTGTTAATTAATTTGAGTGAGTCACGGTCACTTCTTCCGAGCCATGCACACAACTATGATTTCCATCGATATTATTTAGTGCTACCTTAACTTAGTGCCCACTTTGGGACCTATTTCTTTGGTACATCAGTGTTAATCTCCTTTGATGAGTGCTTGTCATTACTGATTAATGATTATGATCATGATAATTTATAAGGAACACGTGTGAACCAAACCTTATATAATGGCTCTGTTGGGCTTTTAATGTAATCAAATGAAATGAATGAAATGCCCTCTGCTACCATCCTGTAGTTTTCCCTTAACTTAGTATCGACACTCGAACAAACTTGGACGGTTTCTGAGCTTTAATTTCCTCGCTGTGCCATTGCCATATTTGCTGATTCATGCTCACGACTATGACTTCAAGCGTAATGATTTCGCTTCCTTCAACTTCTAACCCCGTCAGAACCGAATTCCACATTTTTGAGTGTTAATCCATTTTTTTTTGCCGAGTCACTGTAGCTGTTTGCTGCGCCATAGCCATTATTGCGTCATTGCTAGGTTCTACTGCCATTGTCGTTACCGTATTATCACAACCTTACTTGTGCCCTTTACGTTCATTGATTGATTTGATTGATTATTGAGGTTTAACTTCCCAAAACCACAATCTGATTATGATAGACGCCGTAGTGGAGGGCTCCGGAAATTTCGGCCGCCTGGGGTTCTTCAACGTGCACTGACATCGCACAGTACACGAGCCTCAACGTTTCGCCTCCATCGAAATGCAGCCGCCGCGGCCGGGATTCAATCCCGCGAACGATCATTCACTATCAATCGTTGGACATTGCCGTTTTTCGAACCATCTTCAGCTTTTTCATAGTCATTAGCATAATTAATTTCATGACTAGCGTGATCATGTATTACTGCTCACATTGCTTGTCCGATTGCCTATCGATAGATATATAGTGCTATGGGGTCTGCAACGAGCAACCCTTGTCAATTATTGCACACTTGAACTTTTTCGACATTACACCTTGTCATTTTTGTTGCACTAATTTAATTACTACAATAATAATCTATAAATATTTGTATTCATCATGTAATTATCTATCTATATATGTAGCATTATAGGGCTGGTAATGACGCTAATCGGTTATCGGTGTTGTGTTGCATGTTTTTGAGCCATACTTTTTAATCATTTGCTCAGTATTCCAAGGCGACTCCAAAGTGAGACACATAGCGCTTTCGCCTTAACCTAAGGAAATGAAGGCCATGTTGCGGTGAAGCGAGTTGTTTTCCGCAAGCAAGAAACATCAACCTGCGTTACGGAGCGATGGCGGCGTCCTCCCATGATTTCTGCTGCGAACGTAGCATGGTAGCGCTACCGCGTTCCACTCTTAAAGGGTCCCGAAACGGTTTTCTCAACTTGTGTACTGATTATAGGCTATGTCACTGTCAAATCGTTCACGTCATAAATGAGGCGAAGCGCATCTCACCAAGACAGCCATGGTCCTATTTTCGGCCGTTTTCCTCCTTATCACTGCCGGTCCTTCTCAACTCGCTTAGTTGTAGGGTCCACGCCAGCGACGGCTGCATGGATCCTACAACTGCGTGGACCCTACAAGTAGTGCGCCGTCGACGCGAGAGGGTACAGTTGCGTCGGTCTTTCATGATGCGCATATCTTAAACATTTTGGTAAGTTATGGACTTAACGCACAGAGCTGATATTCGCCTGCTAATGATTACAAGGACTTGGACTATCTGCGCAAGGTATCTTTACAATGTCCCGCAAACCGTTTCAAGATCGCTGTAATTACGAAGCATAAGCGTCACGTTACTTTTCTAAGGGTGCATTAGTACAACATAGAATACATTACGCAGCGGCACGATCGACACTCTGTGATACGGGCACAGCGCTTTTCTGTTTACAGTCATATCTTGTGGGCCACCCATGAGGGCAAGAGCACTTTCCCGCAGGGTGCTTTATACACTCGAATTTCGGCTCCTTTTTTAAAAAAAATTATTTCGTTACTATCCGGAGCTTTACTCAAATATATGCAGATTCTGTCACGAAAGGGCGGACCTACAACATATGGTTTGGGCTTGCCATCTGGTACCTACACAGAACAAAATTTATAAGACCAGAGAGCAGTGGGAGACCGCGCTGCTCAGCTCTACACCGGGAGACCAACTAAAGGCAATCCAGCAAGCCGGAGATTCCGCCAGGGCCCCAGGGCTTGAGGCCGTCATCTAGGCATAGAGGCCTAGGTCTCACAAATCTGCTGCTTTCAAAAATAAAGTTTATTCCTCCTCCTCCTCCGGTATAGTGTGACGCTCTCTCTAAAGCCTCACTTTTGGGTTGCGCTGTCTTCGTTATTCCTAATTTTGTCGTCCTGCGGCTAGAAGGCGGGTGAAGCAATAAGTGCGACGCCGAAAACTTTCAATCCGTCGGCCAACTGAACAATTTTACCGCGGATGTGTCTCGCGCTGCAGCCACTCAAGTAATGGCGCTGCTAAGCACGATACTTGTTTCGGAATGTTTCTGCACTAAAGCAAGGAAGACTGAATTCCTAACGCCGTGCCAGAACAATGAAGCTCCCAAAGTCAGACTCCTTAGCACGTGTAGTGCTCGCCTTCTCCCTTTACTCGTCTTTCTATATTCCCCATTCCCTTACCCCCAGTGGTAGGGTAGCAAACCGGACGCCCATCTGGTTAACCTCCCTGCCTTTTCTGTCTCTTCTCTCTCTCTCTTTCTTTCTTGGCAGCACACTGTATGACATGGAACATCGCAAGAACCGCAGACATACAGTCGCTTTGTATATCCAAGTGCCTTAGAAGTTGATTCTGTGCCTTAATGGGGCAACACTGCATGCCCACGCCCCAAGATGCGGAAAATTCGACGCCCATCTGGCGAGCGTGGCCGGATGTTAAGTAAAAATCGCGTGACCAAGGGGCGACGTCACATGATGGCGAAATGAAGTCATCATGAGGCGATGTGCTGGTTTCACTGACAATGTCATTGTGACGCCATCACATGACCTTCATGTGGTCATGAAATGTCAGAATACCACGTCATACGGACGCCGAAGTGGTAAGGACGTCAACACAGTAGTGGAGTCACGCCCGCATATTCCGTGCTTTCCCGTCCAACACCACAAGTATTACTAGACTTAAATGCCCCTGTAACTTTATGGTGTGTCAGCTGGTCAGATAGAGAGAAAGGAACCAAACGTTAAGAGCCTTATATATTTCGTCTTGAAGTAGCCTTGAAAAAGGCGATCCAAAAATCTCAGAAATTATTTGCAACATATCCATACACTCACGACATTCCAGTCTCATAACTCTATGTACCAGTCGATGGGTAAAGACGTACGAGGGGTACATAAATATTGAAATATGATCATTAGTAGCCGTTAAATTAAGTATGGCAGTGACCATGACAAAGCGGGAAACCGAGTTCAGAAGCCCGGAAATGTGGTTCGGTAACAAGAATTGAAAGCTCGTAAGCAAGGTTATGATCGTAATGATAATGATAGAACATTCAATGACTCAAATATGATCAGTATTAAAAATAACAACATCTCAGTGAAAAATAAAAAGCGTCAACCTTCACACACTGCTGGAATGGATTCGGACGCGAGTACGAACTGAAGAAAACAGTAAAAAAAGCGGTAGAAGTCACATTCATTAGCGTCACTTGTCAAAATGCCTAGGCCGAATTATATGCACGTGGTGTTCGACTACCAAAGGTCTTTGCTTTCACTTTTAGATCTCTTTAGCGATATCTAAGGTGGGGGAGGAGAAATGAACTTTATTTTGAAAACCAGCAGGTTTAGGTAAGTGATATCTAAGAATTCCTAGGAATTTGTTCTTCGCTTTTGTCACCCAGCCGCACATAGTGTATCCCGGCCGCCAATCGTATTTCAGGCCCACGTTCTACGGAACGAGAGCAGGGAAGTTCCTGCTCGAACACGAGTGGCATCGAATTCCAGTGGAGTCGAACAGAGGGGGGCGCTCTTCGGAGCTATTGATTGACACCTTTGTGCTGAAGCGGGGCCACCGTTGCGTCAGAGGGCATTACACCGACCGCGGTCGATCAATGACGCGGGGTGAGAAGTGACCCACGACGAACGGCCTAGTTCGGCCCTTCCACACGGACACCGGCTGTCCACCGATACCGTGCGTCTATACACAGGAAGTGGATCCGCGGACACTTAATTTACCACATTCTGCTGACCCGGTCCACTGGGAAGTGCACTGCCAGCGAAAGAAACAGAAAATGAAGTCAGCTGCCATCGCAATGTTTCCGTGGTGTCCTCCAGAGCCAGCTCGCTGTTCAGTATTCACGTCGAGTTTTGAAATGTGTTCCTTGTCGATCAGGTAAGCGAGGTGCGCAAGTTTCGCCTACTTGGGACTTAGAACGAAAACGAAAACGAAAGAAAACCAGGAGCTACTGCACTACGCGAAAATGGAAGACCACGGGTTTAATTGTACGTAGCGCATGAACCTGAGACTGAAGCCGTCGCTAAGGAAAAGGTCATGTAAGGAAAGAGTCCCCCTCTTTATTTACGCACACAATACTCACCCCCACTCCCCCATGGCCTGAAGTTTTCTGCTACCCACAGTTTCACACTGGTCCCGCCACGGTGGTCTAGCGGCTGTGCCACCACTTGGCTGCTGATACGAAGGTCGCGGGGTCGAATCCCGGCGGCGGCGGCGGCGGCGGCTGCATTTCGGTGGAAACAATCTGCTTGGGGCCCGTGTACTGTGCTGTGTCGTGCACGTAAATAAGTCCATGTGGTCGAAGTTTCCGGAGCCCTCCCCTACGGCGTCTCTCATAATCATACCTTGGTTTTAGGGCGTAAAACCCCAATAATCCATCAATCAGCATTTTCGCGCTGCCTTCGGAATTGGCCGACTCAGTTTCAGGCGTACTGGCTAGATACGGACGAATGGGCTGGCAGCATACAGCTCCGTTATAAATGGTCCAGGAAATGGGGAGGCTGCTTCATTCTAGTTCTACTTGACGATTACTAGGGTTTTACTTCCCAAAACCACGATGTGCTTAGGCAGCACGCTGTAGTCGAGGGCTTAGAAAATTTCTCCCCCGGACGTCCATTTAACGTGCAGCGAGCAACGCCGTGTTCCTTCTGGTTCCACACAGTGACCGAAGAACTCTTCTTACTTTTGCCAACACTCTGTCCATTCTTTCTTCAAAACCGTAACGGTATTAAGCTAGCACCAAACATGGGAGTATCATAAGACGCTTTCTCTTTTGTTTCACTGGGAAGGCGTACATTTCTCGCTTACGTAGAAGTGCTAACGCGATATTTCCGCTTCCTTGTTTTATGGAGGGAACCTGCCGTTTTCACTTACGTTCAACGGCTTTCATGAGATTTCTTTTGTCCGCGTGTTTTATTAGAGAAATTTCAGTTTTGCATTTCACTTTCGCTTTTGTCGTGTAGGTGTGCGCGCTCACGGGTTTGCACGTTGTTCAGAACATTCGTTTTCTTATTGCTTCATTTGCGGCGCACCGATACATAGCCGGTTGAACGCACAATAACTTACGTCACACTGCACGCCATTTGCATAATCTTCACCACACCGAGATTATTGTTGCAAAATAAAGAAGACGAAGGGGCGGCTGGCACGAGCGGGGGCCACGGGCGGGCTCGCGCTATTAGTTTCCGCCTTTCGTTCGAACAGGCCAGACGGTCGGGTCCGGTTCTCCTTCGTATTTTTCGCTACATTCTTTCTGGTGCCGAAACCCGCCCGGTCGTCTGGTCCTTCGACTTCGGCCATGGACCAGCTTCGGACAAAGCGCAGCTTCGTCCGCACCGCGATCAGCAAAACAATTTCGACCCTCCGCACCCTGCTCGAGGATCCCGCCACCCCGACTGGGACGCTCGAGAACCACCTCGCCGTACTCGAGCAGAAGTATTCGGAGCTCGTCGCCTTCGATAACGCCATCCAGGCCACACTCTTCAACACTGACCTGGAAGCCGACTTGGCAACAGCGTTCGATTACCAACAAAAGGTGATTTTCGCCATCTCCGATGTTCGCCGCGCCACCCAATCGCGTCCGCCAATCCTATCCGTCTCCACCACCGACACCGCGAGGCAATTCGTCGCGCCACTCGCATCTTCGCCGCAACACGCCCCGATTTTCGCATCGCCCGGCCTTTCGACTCCAGCACCGACCTTGTCTTGCGTCGTCCAGCCCACGGTACCTCGACATGCGGACGTCACCTCTCACGCGTCCGACGCACTCCCAGAGAAGTTGCAGCCCGCACAGTTGTGTGAAGTGCCACCCAACAGCACCACGTTCACACAGCCGGCTGTTCTGACCAGCAAGGATAATGCAGTGCTCTCGAACACTTGCGCGACGTCGACAGTGCAGCCACCAACGCCTGTCGTTATATCTAGAGTGCATGCTGCAGAAGCGTCCGCCGCCACACCATCGTCTGCGCTTTCGTCACGTGAGGCTCATTTCTTCAATTCCTCCGCGCATTGCTCGCAAAGTTTGAAGCCGACTTTCGCCGCTATGTCCTCTAAGGTCAAGAAGGACGGCGAGAAGCGACCACACACATCGTCTGGCTCTTCGAAGCACTGCTCAAGATCCCACTTTCGTAACGGTAAGGGGCCGACATCATCAGTTTCCGGAAAGAGCAGAACGATGCCCGAAACTTCGTGCTACAAGAAGAGACGCAACATCCGCAAACGCCACAAGAACGGCAAGTTGTACGGTTCCAAGACGTCCAGCATCTCCAAGGGAAGGCAGAAGTATAGACGGCCTCCGGAGGAGCTCAGGCTTTCAAGAAATGTGACCACCACTTTCGCCAGTCTGCCGCTAGGACAACCCCCTGCCCCCCAAGATGAGCCTCCTCCCGCAGCTACGCCGCCAGTTGCGACGCCTTCGATCACCGCCCAGCAAGCGCCTGACACATTTCTCTGGCGGCACAAGAACTTTACGCGCCTACGCACCACCGACAAAGCGGCGACCGAAATGTCACGACGACCTTGAGACGACACCCTGGAGTACGTCACGTTTACTTTGTGTTATATGGATTGTGTGACGGAACTGCTGTTCGCACCTGAGGACGCTGTCCTGTCTCAAGGTTCGCGCTCTTAAAAGCGCGGGACTTCGCATATTCGTCGCCGGCGGGAGTATGTTGCAAAATAAAGAAGACGAAGGGGCGGCTGGCACGAGCGGGGGCCACGGGCGGGCTCGCGCTATTAGTTTCCGCCTTTCGTTCGAACAGGCCAGACGGTCGGGTCCGGTTCTCTTCCTTCGTATTTCGCTACAATTATGACAGCGCTATATCATTATTTGCAATTTTCTGCGTTCTACTATGCTTATTGCGCATGTCCTAAACTGCACCTCACTCTATAGGCCTTACGGCGGGCATCACACTTTTGCAGCATTAGACATTTCATGAAAGCTATTCAATATGCCGCCGACTGCGTGGTGGATTTCCACTTTATATGTCCACGACATCAAAGTTTCATATACATCCAAAACTATTCACTGATGTGGCAAATGATTTCTATGGAAACCCGGAAGTAACGTTTATGAAATGGAAAATTAGCATCCATCCGTTTCTAGCACAAAGCTGTACAAAGAAATTCCCACGGACTTCTCATTGATGAAAGCTTCTCAGTTGACGAATAATTTGCCTTGGTCCGGGATTTGAACCTAGAACAACGCCTGTCCGTGGTGCAAGCTCTTCCAATCGAGCCAACCAGGAGGCTAGCAACTGACAGCACGAGGGCGAATCCATCGACAACTTGAAAGGAGGCGGTGTCGGAGAATATCGACATGAAACAGATGGACATGAATATGGCCATGAACTTTCTAGCTTATTCAGAAACTATACATTGTAGCACGAAATAAAAGTAGTGCTACACCTTTGTTTTCTCGTTTATACCTTGTTATTTACTCATTATTTTCTCTACATTTTTTTTTCTTTCTTATTTCAACTCAGCGAAGAACTATTCCAGCAAAACATTTGCACCTATATCAGACACTTCATAAGCCTGAAGGCGCTCCTATAGGCCCATCCAATATAGTATTTCTTTTTTTTTTTTGCTCACCTACATTGCGTTTACTGTTGGAGCCAGTGTCACGCTACGTGCTTCGCGCGTAATACGTGGTCCAGAACGCTGGTCAGCGGGGTTCAGTGGCCTCGCTGACCCAGAGCCGAGACCACGGAGGCGCATCGCAGACTGCGGTCACGAATCGATTCTGTGCCGTCGCATTGCTTCCCCCCATCCCTCCCCATTCAGTAACTTCGACCAGCCGAGCCATGCAACACGCCATAGTGCCGGAGTCCTGCACTTGCTGTGCTCCCCACCAGCAGTGACGCACCACGCCATCATTTTTTTTTTGCTTTTGTCTCTCGTCGTAGTGTGACATTTGTTGAGTCACTGGGGACACCCCACCGTTGTAAGTAATAGTAATAATTGATAGAGTTTTGCGTGCCATTACCAGCTATGATTATGAGGCACGTTCTGTAGTACAGGGCTCCTGAGTAACTTCGACCCTGTGTGGTTCTTTGAGGTGAACATAAATCAAAGAACAGGTGTATCCGTTGCGCTTCGCCCCCATTTAAATGCTGCCGCCGTGGGTGGGATTCAATCCGGCGAACCCGATCTTCGAAAGTCCTTGCCGCTAAACTAGCACGAAGGGTTTAGTGTTGGAACTATATGGCTCAGCGAACAATAGCCGCAGTTACGCTGAAGACATAGTTCAATGCAGTAAACCAGAAGCTAGGCTAGCTGAACGTTGCATTGCTCCCCAATTATGGTGCATTGGGATGTATTCTTACAGCATATTTTGCTGGTTCAGCTGAACTATGATCGATATACTTTGTTGTCTGCGAGAACCATTCTCAAGGGCGTTGACACTGTGATGGAGTGAAGTGGCCGTGCGGGGCAAAGTGTACGGTGTTTGAAGTGCGCGCCACCGATCCCATCAACATAGAAGACGACGAGGCAGTGCGTCATTGCGCGTGGTGGCGCGAAACTGCCCAACGAATGAGGAGGCGCCACGGGAGAAGAAAAAGTACGGCCGAGGCTTTCCGAAGCAGAGCCAGGCAGACGTGGCTGGGACGTGGTGGAAGAGAGAAGCATACCAGGGCGCGGGAGTGGCGGCCGAGTTCCTGTGGCAAGGCCGCTGCAGGCTCCCACCTGGGCGTGTACCCGAGCAGTACAGCACCTGGCGTTGGCCAGGCTTTCCAGCATCTGGCGTTGGCCAGGCTTTCTACCGGCTTCCCATCGTCTGGCGTTGGCCAGGCATTCCACCGGCTCTCCAGCGTCTGGCGTTGGCCAGGCATAACCGCGTCTCCGGTTCGGCGTCCCAGCGTCGGCTGAGGAACGCCGAGAGGTTGCTGACTCCGACTCGCCCGACGCTACCCTCCCTCCGAGCGACACCTCGATCCAAGTCCGCTCCAAGTGCGTCTGCTGCCTCCACCTCGCCATCTACTTTCATGTGCCCACCAGAACGGTGACAGCCTCTTCTTCTGAACTATCTCTTACACACCGTTAATTATTCTCTCTATCATTCGTAGTTGTGTTAAGTTTTCCTCTACTTCTTATGCTCCGTCTTGTCTTTATCCTTTCTCCTTTTTCCCGTGTCTGTAAATAGAGCGAGCGTTGTTTGTTTGTTTTGTTCTGCACAAACGGTCTCGTCTATCCTTTCTCGATGACTGTCAAGCCATCGAGTTTTGAACACACGAACTCAAAACACACGAACCTACACGAGGGCACGCTAATTCGGTAGCCCCGTGACAAATTGGCGCCCGCGACGACAGGACGAGACGGTTTGTGCACTTTATTGATTTTCACGAAAAAGAAAATGAGCGCATCAGAATCTCGTAAAGTTTTTGAAGAGTTGGCACGGCGAATAGGTTTGGAAGGTGAGGAATTTACGGCATGGGTTGATGCCCGAGAGGCTGCGCGGCTACAAGAAGAGAAGGAGCGGTTAGAGTTTGAAAGGGAGATGGAGGAGGAAGAAAGAGAGCTCGAAGAAATGAGGTTAAGAACACTTGAGTTAAAGCTCCCACTGGCAGATGTGGAAAAAGCTCGGATGGAGAAGTTGGAGCGTAGCGAAACGCCGTGCAATAGCACATGTGATGAGGCGGATGAGGTTTGCTATATAGGCAGCACTTGGTTAAAGGAAGGATCAGGGTCTCTCTTTAGATGCAGCATAGGACCATACCACAGCCTTTCGATGGGGTCAGAACCTGAGCTAGAGGATAGCGTCGAGGTAGACAGCCGAGAGACGAATGGGTTCGAAGGTGCTCGGTGAGGAAGAGGCCAGCTTTGCGAGCTTGGAACAGGGAAGTTCCACAAACGTTGAGGGATACTGTGGAGCCTCTAGGGGGCTAAGCGTTGTAGATGAGGAAAGAGTTCCTCACAAAATATCTAGTGCAGAAGATCTGCTAGTTTGTCTTGGTGAGGACAGCGAATGCCGTCGTCAGGAGTGTAGTAGGGCGATAGTCACGAAGACTACAAGTGTTCCGCCAGCAGCGGTAACACATAATGAAAGCTTGGTCCTCGAAGACCATAGAGATAATTTACCTCCGGGGAGGTTGAAATTAACGGCAGATCAAAGTGCAGATGGTCATGTGTCTGACAGACAGCGGGATGTCCAAAATGGAAGCGATGATGTCTCGTGTGATAGCTTCACTGGCGTGGAACAGGAAAATTCCACCTGTGATGGTTTGTACTTTGGGACCCCTGGGGGGCCAAGTACAGATGATAATGAGGAAAAAGTTCAAGGTTGCTCTGACCAAAGAGCGTGGGCAGTTAGTATGAGGGACAACGAAGAGTACCCTCTAGCGGATTCTAAGGTGATTGTCACCTCCTATTCATGTGGACCGCTGGATGCGGCAGCCTGTGACATGGGCTCGGTCGCTGAGGACCAACTAGATGGCTCACATAAGAATGTGATGCTAACTTCAGATAGTGGTGAAGACGGGGACGTCTCGTGTGGAACAAAGGCGGTTAGCCGAGGTATTGTGAGGAACAGTGGTGAGTTCCATAAGGGTCACAGCGGCTTTGAGAAAAAGTGGGATGGACGTCCCATAGAGAAGGTATTTGGATCATTCGGAAGGATAGGTACAATGTACCAAGAGGTAACAGTACGTCTCGACAATTACAGAGTGTGTCATATGAACTTCGAGATAGAAGTTGACACTACTGAATGTGTGCCAATAACTGTGGACACGTGCGGAGCGGGCATGGTAGAAGACCATGCGGACGGCCCTCAAATACAAGGAGTGACACTGTGTAAGCTCAGTAATAAGGTTTGTCAGCAAGAAATGAAAGAAAGGGCCGGAGCACTACTACTGCAGCGCAGAGAGGAGCCGAAGGAAGAGCCAGGTGCTAATGATGGTGTCGACTGGAAGGGGTTTCTCATTGGCGATGCCAATTTTAAGGAACGCCTGGTTTGGTTAATTGGTGAGCCAGAAGACGGTGTTAGTTTGCAAGAGCAGGGCTCCATACGAAATATCGCTGAAGTGAACATGTCTTATGTCGCACCAAGTGACGCAAAAGCCTTTTCAGCTAAGCATGGTGCATGTTCCGGTGATTGGCTTAGACATGGCATTGCCATGCTTGAAAGGGTCATGCGAAGGCATCTCGCTGGGTGCACATGGCAGCGTTGGCTCCATTTGAAGTGCAGTCATTGCTTGGTTAAGGCAGTCACATCGGCTACAAGCCCAATTGTTTTCGCTTTCTCTTACAGAGAGCCAACTGATGCCGAACGCTTCCAAGCGTTTCGAGAAGTGTTTTCCGATGAGCATGTGAAAATTGCATGTCGTATGGTGTGGGATGCAATTACATAGCTCCGTTTCCAGCTATCCGGTCGCTTTTTCGGTTTTTGACGGTGAATGCGGTATAGTTTTTCTCCTGGATTTTGCAAGACAGTTAGTTGTAAATATTTTTGTGATACAAAAGGTTTCAAGTAGTTTGATTTAGTAAACTTTAGCACTTAAGCATCTTTTCTTAAATACTAGATTTATTCAGCTGTGGAAAACCGACAGTGAAATTGTTGACTGCATGGTTATTTGAGTGTTGCCTTGTTTGAGTGTGCGAACGTTTACGGAGGACATTAATCATATATGTGTTGTACTCACTGGTGCGGTGCAGTGTGTTTAGCGGACAATCGGTGACTGCGTCTAAGACCTAGAAAGTTTTTTTTTTTTTGAAAAAAAACTTTTTCCCGAAGGAGGGGCATGTGTGATGGAGTGAAGTGGCCGTGCGGGGCAAAGTGTACGGTGTTTGAAGTGCGCGCCACCGATCCCATCAACATAGAAGACGACGAGGCAGTGCGTCATTGCGCGTGGTGGCGCGAAACTGCCCAACGAATGAGGAGGCGCCACGGGAGAAGAAAAAGTACGGCCGAGGCTTTCCGAAGCAGAGCCAGGCAGACGTGGCTGGGACGTGGTGGAAGAGAGAAGCATACCAGGGCGCGGGAGTGGCGGCCGAGTTCCTGTGGCAAGGCCGCTGCAGGCTCCCACCTGGGCGTGTACCCGAGCAGTACAGCACCTGGCGTTGGCCAGGCTTTCCAGCATCTGGCGTTGGCCAGGCTTTCTACCGGCTTCCCATCGTCTGGCGTTGGCCAGGCATTCCACCGGCTCTCCAGCGTCTGGCGTTGGCCAGGCATAACCGCGTCTCCGGTTCGGCGTCCCAGCGTCGGCTGAGGAACGCCGAGAGGTTGCTGACTCCGACTCGCCCGACGCTACCCTCCCTCCGAGCGACACCTCGATCCAAGTCCGCTCCAAGTGCGTCTGCTGCCTCCACCTCGCCATCTACTTTCATGTGCCCACCAGAACGGTGACAGCCTCTTCTTCTGAACTATCTCTTACACACCGTTAATTATTCTCTCTATCATTCGTAGTTGTGTTAAGTTTTCCTCTACTTCTTATGCTCCGTCTTGTCTTTATCCTTTCTCCTTTTTCCCGTGTCTGTAAATAGAGCGAGTGTTGTTTGTTTGTTTTGTTCTGCACAAACGGTCTCGTCTATCCTTTCTCGATGACTGTCAAGCCATCGAGTTTTGAACACACGAACTCAAAACACACGAACCTACACGAGGGCACGCTAATTCGGTAGCCCCGTGACAGACACGCTTCCAGCGTATTTTCTGCTATACATGATGGTGGTGTCGAAAAACCATAGAAAATCATTAGCACAAGGTAGCGGGTTCAGTACCGGCATGCGCGTTTCTATAGCTACAGAAAGAAAGAGAAGTGCGCCAGCGTAAGATAATGATGAAGGGTGGAGTACCGAGACACCACCAGTTGATAAAGCACATAACGTTCCGGCTGAGTAAGAATACATGACTAACATAACTGACATCAATCATTTAACACCCTTGCAAGATACGTAACTAACGGTAAAAGAGCACGTTCGATTTTCCGAAGGTCCTTACGGCAGCCGGCTTGAATTTGTTTCGGCCATTCGTGCGGTGGCATACGTGCCAGCGGGCAACGATGAAAAAGAGGTCCCGTGCCAGGATCGAACCACGAGCAGCTCGAGCCGCGCCGTGCGTTCGAAACCGAAAACGGTTCTGCAGAGACACTGCTCTTTACAAGCTGTGCTACGCACTCGACTGGACAGAGCCTCCGCACAGCGATCCTGTAGCAGAATTTTCACGGCGTCGCATTGCTCCTAGATTGCACCAGCGTCGCTCACCGGAAGGAACGTGAGTCGTCATGGAGCTCGATGTGTAGCCGCAGAAGCGCCAGCCAGCGACTCTGACCAACCACGACGGTCTGTACGTGGTCACGGCCGCACTGAGACGCTCCCCCGTCGTTACGCACTCTTCTGCAGACTACTCGAGGCCAAAGCGGCAATCCCCAGGACATGCGAAAGAACATTTTTTTCGTCGCGCTCCTTTGAGCGGCCGGTAGTGGCTGCTGACAAGAAGGGCACGGGCTTCAGCAGGCAACCTTCCGCACCTGCCACCATCACCCCTGATTCGCTGCACCCTACAGCGACCTTCGAGCATGCAGTATATGCCAAGGAGGAGGTCAGCCTGAACCTGCAACAGCAAGGAGGAGGAAAACACGCAGCTTACGAGAAAACACTAGAAGTCTATCCCGTGACCACAACTCCCAAGCCATGTTCTGGGCGGTTCCGCATGATGCCACGATGGGCCCGCTTCGAGACGGTAGGAAAAATGGCACCTCATCAGCAACGGTGGCCGCAGAAAGAAGCAACGGTATCGCGGCAGGTGGTGGCTCCCACGGTGAAGTCTGGTTCCACTTTCGACGAACACACGTCGCCGTAATTAGCACAGCACCGGGATTTACCGGGAAGCCGCTTCACATTAGACGTGGCGGTCGCCGACGTCCCAGCTGCAGTAACAGGAGTACAGTAGACGGCACTGCCAATCTTTTCTACGAACTTCCTTTTTCCACTATTGTAATGGAACAACTACGGAAGAATTGCGATGCAGTTTCCAATAAATAATCTTGTATCGACGAAATAACTCGCGTTATGTGTGACGATTCGCAGTGAGCAGTAATGTTATCTTTGTTTCTGTTGCGCTTGTGTTGCAACTTTGTTTCGCGTTCGCCGTTATGTAGATCTGCCCGCGTGGCATTGTTGCCAGACCTCTTTACGTCCTAGCCTCCGGCCGCACCTCTTGCCTTTCCTGGAGAAGCTCCTCAATTCATGGAGGTCACATAGTTACTCTGGTTTCCCCAGGTGTTTTCGCACTCCAGTGGAGAGTCGTATTTGCGGAGTGGTGATGCTCACAGTTGGTGCCGTAGCAGCGGTGGGAGTGTGGTAATTTTCACGCTTACTGAACAGGATGGCGTCGGCTGTTTCGCTTGTTTCTAGCGTAAGATTCTTCTGGCATAGGGGTGGTGCACGGGGATTCTTGTATGTAGCACAGAACAGCTGATCTCGGACTCAGTCTCCGGACTAAAGTCTCTGGACTAAGTACCTTCGGACTAAAGCCTTCGAACTGAAGTTGTCGGACTAAAGACCTTCAATTTCGGCGTAAGTCGCCGAAATTGAAGGTCTTTGGTTGAAGTTGCACGTCCCGCATAACTTGTTCAAAATGCCTCTCATGTCCATGGCGAGAGCGAAAGACGTAGTGCTAATAAGTCTGCTTCGTCTTGGTGGTGCAGTAATCTTCGAAAGCCCCGACGATCGCGTCGTAGTCCTTATGTTGCGCTTCAGAAAGTGGAAAAGTGCGAATACCTCTACGGCGCCGCGTCCCGCGAGGTGATCCGCCGCGGTTGTGCAGTGGTCATGGCGCTTGACTACCATAAAAAAAACGCGGGTTCAATCCCAGCCACGCCAGTCCCATTTTCGATGGGGCGAAAATGCCAGTCCCGCGTGCTGTGCGTTGTCATTGCACGTTAAAGAGCCCCAGGTGGTAAAAATTTCCGGAGCCCTCCACTACGGCGTTCCTCCTCTTCCTATCTTTTTCAGTCCTTTTCCCCTACCCCCTCGGATGTTTAGCCTCCTTTACTTAAACCGAACCACAATAATCATCCTCATCCCGCGACGTGCAAGCCGATTGCAGCGTTGTGGGGTGACGAACGCTCTTTGACGGAGGCTGTCGCTTTGAAATAAAGTTCGATCTGCTGACGGAAGCGTCCCCAGTGCTCCGCAGCGTCATCTGAGAGCACCAGACGTTCAGGAGGAGATAGAGTAGCCATCTGGTCAGACACATATCTGACACCATGCATTGTATTGAAGACAAAAGTGGCTACTTTATTCAGCGTTCTCCGTTATGTTCCACTGCCGAGAAAAGTAAGTATATTTCCAGGCACCATAGTTATGTAGATTAGCCCGTGTGCCAGTGTTGCCAGACCTGTTGAGGACATATATCCCCCTGCCGGCACACAGTGCAGCGTATCTGTACAAACCGCGTGCACAGATTTCTGTTTGTGCGGCAACGGCGGTTGACTACATCTGCAGCTGATCGGTCTCTGTGCGCATGGCCCGTTTGGCCATAAGGCTATAAGAGCTATGGCTTGTTTGGCCATGGCATGTCTCGCTAGTAGTACGTAGGTTAGTCGCTGTTGCGACTGTGTTATGCATGAGTGCAAGCCGACCGCCCGGTGCTGACCACGAACAGCAAAATATGGCCCGATTGGAGGCACTGCACCGTGTGAGGTGCTGAGTACTTCAGACTCCGCTCGAAGTTGCAGGTTCGGTCCTCGCAGCCGTGGCGTTTCACATGTAAATTTAGTTCGCCTTTGATTGACATAAGCTCAACAAAATTGAAACGCCTGTGGCGCGTACACGTATATCGAGGGCCAACCACACGTGATTGCAGTACCGTTAATCGCGACGTACACCACAAGTATATGGCCCTAGTGGTGTAAACATCAGCCATTCATGTCCGCCATACATTTATACCCCACCTCCCAAATTTTGGGGTATACCGGGTGAATGAAACCAGCTGGAAAGCACTGAGAAGCAGATAGATAGATAGATAGATAGATAGATAGATAGATAGATAGATAGATAGATAGATAGATAGATAGATAGATAGATAGATAGATAGATAGATAGATAGATAGATCCTTCATGTTCACGAGACAACCACATATCGCTCGATGATATCGCTACAGCACAGCATTTACACCTTGATGTCCTCGATTAATTTGTACACAATGACGCTAAGTGCACTTTGTCGTATGCTTGAACGACGCAGCAGCAGCTAAACTGAAATCACTGTATCGAAATAGGGCCCGCTGCTCTGGACACGCTCACTCAGTGAGTGATCACAAGAGGGAGCAAAGACCGCAACGCAAAGCCAAATACTTTTTCAGACTTGAATCCGTACCATATTGTAGTGCATACATGCAAGCATTTAGCACTGCATCAACGCAAGAAAAAAAACATCCTGGAGAATATGTACGTAGCACTTACGGGCACATGTGAACACATGCAGTGGCTAGGAGACTCAAGGAGGCGTCCTCACTTGGGAGCTTCGTGCGTTTGTCGCTATAGGTGCCAACTCTGTTGTATCTGCTCCTACGTACCCGGGCAGAAGAAGCGGCTGCGGGTTGGTGACGAACGCTTGTTGTGGACGGTCCCCTTTCTTCGGCGAAAAGACCTTTCTGTAGATAGTCTCTGAAGTACAAAACATTGATCGATTGATTTTTAGGGTTTTACGTCTCGAAACCCGCTGTGATTACGAGAGACCGGAAATTTCGACTACCTGGGGTTCTTTAGAAAACAGTGTAACATGTGTAAAGAAGGACACATAGTGAATTTTACACAATATTTTTACTGCAACACTACAATACTGCACACTCTGCTCGATCTCGCGGCCACTGGAGTCTTTTGCGAAGACTCGGGCTTAGACGCGAAAAATGCCCTGCGTCAAATTACTCGCTGGATTCTTTACGACCACATTATGGTTCAGTCCTCTTAATGAAGGTAGCAGACACCCAAGGCAAAACACTGTTATTTATCGGCAATCAACCCGTGGATACATACTGGTGCAAGTAATGCGTGGCGTTTTCAGAAGCGATACGGAGATGTCCCAGAGGCCTTTCAGTCGTACTGGGTCACATCGATGTGTGTTTGTCTTGCCATCGCTGAAGCGGTGACCGTTCTATAAAAACTACCCGACGAAGGGGCCGGTCGGCGTGTGTAGCTGTCATCAGCAGGGACCACCAGCGTGGCGCGGCAAATGACTGCAAGAGCGGACAACGAACGGGCTGCACTGCCGGAGCACCCCCTCCCCTTAATTCGAAGGCACAGAGGCGGCCAAACGTATTCGGCATAAGGTCACCCAGTAATCGTCGGCCTTTTTTTTTCGGGATGCACCGTTATTGTCTTCCGCCCTCCTGCGTTCTCTATGCCACATTGTCGCTATATATGCCGCCCAAGGTCAGTGGTTGCACGTGGAATGGTTGGATGTTGATGTCTGTGATCGAAAGGAAGTTATGCTCGCCGAGACATAGCAGGCTAGGCTGTCCGCAATGAATCTGGACGGCAAGCCTTGCAGTGCACCACTTGCATGCACTACTCATTCGGCCTCTGGAACTCCCTGAGATATCATCCTCTTCAAAAAACAGCCAAAAATCAATACTTTTGCGACATCTTGGTGCAGTAACCGGCGCCTGTAGTGCGGTCCTTTGGAAACAGTACCACGCAACAAGGCTGCATGTGTTAACTTTTGACGAGATGCCCCTGTAGAGTCGTTTGGGCGCCCGGATAATACCGTTTGAGAGCCCGGATGTTCTCATTTCAGAACCCGGATCTAATTTCGGAGCCCGGATGTTATCGCTTCAAAACCCGAACGACGGTTCTGCCTTTCATCTCCCAGTCATGTCAAGGTCGCAGTCAGCGGGAGCTAGAAGCACTTCATGCCTAAAAAAGGCGGTACTCATGATGGCCTAGTAAACTACTACTAATCGTTCGCAAAACAGCAAGGGTTCTGTTCTGTTTTCCCCTTGAGCCAAGGAAGTGGCCGCTCCAAACCATTTGCCCGTAGTGTCCTCGTAAAAGGTCGGGAACGCCAGCAGGAATTCACTGATGATCTCATCCCGGCCGCAACGAAACAACCATATACTAGATAAGGGGCCAGCGCGGCGCGAGGAACATTGCCGCTGCTACGTTATGCAAGTCACACGGGCCATGTGTCTCCGTAGTTAACACCCGCCGGTCGAAGCAGTGTGATACTTTGACCTTTCGCCGGAGCTAGCGAGTCTCGTTATATATGCAACGCTTGGAACGTGCGTCCCATCCGAAACGACCCTGTACTGACTACACCGAGAGTCATGTGGCTCGTTTCTTTATATACACTGGCCTTGCTCCACGCGGGTGGTGCGGCATGCGCGGGAGCTAACGATAACAGGCGTATATCCGTCCGATGTGAGCGATGCGCAATAAGTTATAGACTCCGAGATGTTAGCCACACCCACAACCATTCCTCGTTCCACTATTGGTACCTTTCGGGGCCACGAAGCAGCGAGATGTAGTTACAAAAGTGGATTTGGTTCTCAAGGTCCAAGCTGACATTGCATAGTAATGTGCACAGCAACGTCTGGGCAGCGTCCCAGCGAGGTCGAACAAGGTCGATGAATTCCTTTCGAGTACTCCTGGTCGTGACTCACAGCTTTCGCTGGAATCTTATCGATCGACTTCGGTCGATCATTGCGAGATACGAAAACGTCTGCGTTCGCACGTTGTTGCCCGAAGCCTGAAATGATTTGGGCACTTGTTTCAATAACTCTCCCTGATTTAGCTATGCGAGCGTACTGTTCATGTGAAAAGCTGAGGTCGTAGCTTCATTTTGGAGTTTTATTGATTGATTTGTGGTGTTTAACGTCCCAAAACCAGCTCTGTTTATGAGAGAAGCCGTAATGGAGGTCTCCGGAAATTTCGACCACCTGAGCTTATTTAACGTGCACTGAGATCGCACAGCACACGGGCCTCAACATTTCGCCTCCATCGAAATGCAGCCGCCTCGACCGGGATTCGATCCCGCGACCTTTGGATCAGCAGCCGAGTACCATAGCCACTAGACCACCGTGTCAGGGCTCCAAAGGAGTTTGAATAAGTTTACAGGCTACAAATTGGAGCTGGGCAGGATGCCTTCATAGGTAATTGCCTCTTTATACTTCTGCCCTCAGCTTTTTGAGTGACGACTGCTGGCTGCTGTCTCGTACGATGAGTCGGTGTTGGTGATTTTGCAAAGCCTATTCGAATAAAGGGCGCGTGCGATGAGTACGAACACGGCTGCGCGAGGTAGCCCGAATATTCCATCACCGCCATTTCGTCCCCTTCATTTCCTCGGCGAGGTTGCGCCGCAGAACATCCAGTTCCCGTTTCCTGGTTACTGGCGCACAGTCGCCATGCTGTTTTGGCCACTCATTTGCCGTAATATCATCGTCATGATCTCGCAGTCGTAATTACATTGCCATGGCGACTTCATTTGCACCTACACGGAAGGTTCGATTGCATGACGCTGCGGTTAATCATTCGTTTTTTTTTCTGGCATCGTCATCTAGTTGTCATCAGCAAGAGTGAGTTGAGAGAGACAAAGTTGTCTGTTTGCCGTCCTTCCTCCATTGTTACATTTTGATTCGATTCGATTCACCGCAACAGTATTATATAACAAGTAAATTTCTACGGCCTCATGTCACGGCAGGGCCATTTCTCAATCGCGGCCTTAGTTCAGGTGTCAAGTCATTGTCGTCATTCCATCGCCTCGACAATCGTTGTGTCGCGGACACACCGCATACGCGACATCTCAGCGACTTGACATCAGGTCGTCTCCCTCTGCAAAGTGATCTGTGCATGTTGTCCTCTGTGTTGCAAGTCGGGCTTGTCCCAGAAATATTGTGTAAGTTTTGCCGACCCGGTGCAGTGAACTGCATAAAAAGCGCTTCTAATGCATTTGCAAAAAAGGTTGGGCCCATACCAATGTAGTATGTAAGCGGGCCGCATAGCTTGGAACGGGATTCACAAAAGCACTTTATAGCCTCCTGCAAGACAACGTGCTGTAGTACGCGAACACACGCTGCCTACGCCAAAGGCTGAAAGGTTGCGACAGTGATGAGCGCCAATCCGGACAGCTAACTTGTTGCAAGATATATATATATATATATATATATATATATATATATGTGGCGTACATGATGGTCAATAGGCCGAAGGCGTGAAGACAGAGATAAGATGATAGATAGATAGATAGATAGATAGATAGATAGATAGATAGATAGATAGATAGATAGATAGATAGATAGATAGATAGATAGATAGATAGATAGATATTAGGCCAGAGTTGCTCCAAGTCGCCAAGAAATGCTTCTCATTTAATAAAAATTGAGTCACCCATTTGTGACACCTCTGCTCTCACGATGAACTGAGGGCACAACGTTAACGTATTACTTGAAAGGAAGCCTGGCACGGAATAAGTGAAAGCTGCAAGATAGCGAGGTTATTCTGGAGTTGAGAGGCCTCAGCTCGAACGCTTTTGGCACGCTCGAACGATTTCCTTGCATAAAGACACGAAGAGATAAAGGAGTAAGATTGTACGAAATCTCACGTCTTAAGACGTGACACGACCTTTACGAATGCAAGATTGTAGGCCTCGAACCTTTGCATACCGGCGGCAACATATTAACTAAAGTTTAGTCGGGTGTCGCATGCACTAAGGTTACACACCTTGGCGAGACTGTCTCCACATTTCATTACCCCACCCGTGAGCGATGGGAGACTTGACGGTCCAGCCCCGCCCTACCGATCCAGCTCGCGCTGGCGGCCAGGGGCCAGGAGCTGCTGGCCGTATATGGGTCCCGAAACCAGGGAACCACGCCGTCCGACGTCTGAGAAGACGCTGTCGTCTCATTTGAGCTCAGTAAATGTTTCTCCTTCTCTCTTTCCCTCAGCAGCCAATTTGTATAGAGTACAGCACATGTTCGTGTGGCTGTTTACATGCTGTCTATAAGAACGGCGCTCAGTTCAGCTAGAATGCTAGAATGTTCCGAACATGACGTCAACTCATATTGGAAAGCGAAGAACACGCGCAGACATCTTTGAATGCGGGCTAAAGAAGACAAAAAAAAAAAAGGAATGTCAAACAGTATTCGACGGAAGGCAGATCACTCGCCCACCTATAGTTCTCGAGGATAGCTAGCAGGCGATGTTTTTGCGAACGAGAAGGAAACCTTGACCTAAAAGAAGTCTGGGGGTGATTCGTCGCGGTGACCTCTTACGCACGACTGGAAAATTACGGACGAAAGGAAACACAGCTGTGCTCGTCTCGTAATTTCGAAGAAGGCTGACTTCATTGTGATTTATTTCCTCCCGGGAATTCGGCACAAATTTGCGAAAGTGTCCGCAAAGTAAATAATAAGGTGGAGTGTTGCACAGATGCCTTCGCGATAGGTGAAGCCTTGACTTGTGAACAACGGGGCTTAGCTTCATTATACTATACAGATAAAATGCATAATAGGTGGCGGAGTAATTGCCACGAAAACTCCCATCGCTGCTTCTTCATGTCGTAGATATAATTTCCGAAGCAAATCGTTTTCACCTCGCCATTAGGAGGATACATTTCGCGGAAGGCGGAAGAGGAGGGGTATGTTTACACGATCGTGAAGGGGTGTTCGCAAATATGTCTGTGGCCGGTTATGCACGGTTATGCAACTCCCTACGTAACTACGCGTGCACCCTTCAGTGCTTGCAGTCGTGACAGTCACGCATTTTTCTCTGTCTCTTGCGTAACGTTTGCATATGGCGAACGGCCGAAAAATTTTTCTGCCGATCCCATCCCAGCACCCAGCGGAAATTCGCTTCAGTGGATTCGCCTCACAAGAGCTGTCTCGCCCGCAATGTACGCTACTTAGCTGACCTGTTTTCCGAAAATGCCGATTCACTCTTGACATAAGGCTTTTACGAAGAGCATGTTTTTTTATTGTTTATTCTTTTCTTTTCTTATTCACGTGCTTGCGAGTTTCGGCCTCGGCTGATATGGGTGAGCTTTGGCCTCTAGTGCTTACACCGTGCAGCGATCTCCCTTCAGATTGCTGTCAGAGGGGAGCGATCACGAATGGGGGGAAGGTAATAACACCCCTACAAGGCGAGATATTTCGCGTTGTAATAACCAATGCAGCGTGGGTGGCACGGAGTCGTGTAAGGTGCGTTGTGAAAGACATGCAGACTACATTCTGTGTCATGGCCGACAAAGATTAGGCGAAATATTCGTCAGGGTATCAGGAGCCACATTAGAAGCCCGTAGAAGTCTGATTTACATATTTTCTGGCAGTGGTCGTAAAGGGAACTCTGGTGGGCCGTACAGGTAGGAATACGGCGGCGTAGCTTGTATAAACCACACTTCATGATAAAAAGAGGGGATACAGGTGGGGAGGAGGGGGGGGGGGGTGTGAGGGGCTAACATGCAACCTAATGACAACAAAATTGTGCGTTCACTTTTTGTCTCGGTAAAGAGGTGGGGTGGAAAGCACTACACCTACGTAAACTTCAATTGAATTTTCAGATTGGGGCTGGGGAATAAAACTGTCCTTACACAGGTAGGCATCTTCCTTATTCCCCAACCCCACTTCTTGCTTTTCTTCTCAGCTGATACTAGAGCTTTCGGTCAAAGAAATGCGCATGCAACCTCTGAAAATACCTGATAGAACTATATACTGACTTAGTCATTTTCTTGAATGTACTATCGGCCAAAAATGTAAACGTAGCGTGCCTTAGGCGGCCGGAGCGGCTGAGCGGGGTCCGCAAAGCGGGCGAAGTTTGGCGTTAATCGCGTCACTTTCGATGTGAGCCGGATGACTTAGTAGCGCGGCGACGTGGCCCTACCGGTTAATTTTAGTACACTTCACTGGAGTCGTTCCGACCGCCTATTGGTTTAGTTACCTCTCTCGTTCATTTTTTTTTTTTTTTTGCCGAAATCATACCTGTAAAATTAAACGTTTTCACGCTGCAGTGTACCACCGGGTCCCAATCGGAATCATAATTATCTGTCAGCTAGGGTAAGCCAATTTTTCTTGCGGGTAGACTAAATCACCTTCGTACTCGCGTTCGCCTCACTGTCATTAACGATTGCCTTTTCTTCATGGCTACGTTTGATAATTACCTTCAACGAAGGGAGCAATCTACTACCGAGACGCACTATCGTAATCTAGAATAAGAAATAATTAAAGCTCTCTATTTTCAACAATGCAGTTTAGGCAAGGAAGAGTAATGAAAATCTGTTACAGTTAACTCTAGTAGGTAGCACTTGATTGGTGGCATGCGATGTCTGTGTAAAATCTTCCACTTATTCACAAATGTAATGATTTTCACGTTGGAGAGATAATCGAACTATATTTTCCTCGTCACAGCAATATCTGATCATTCTTCACTCAGCCAATGAGTTCTTGGCAAGAGCTATACACCCGTCGACACTCAGAATCAGAAACAGAAATGGTTTTATTTAGTCATCAAATTAATTACAAAATATGTGTATACAGAAGGAGGTCCCATAGTTAGAGACTGAATCGGGATCTCCTACAGTAGTGAACATCGAAAAAAATTAATAATGCAGTAAATAGAATACAAGCAATAAAATACATCGCAGGCAAAAAAAAGGAGTTCTGCTTAAGACAAACAACAGCAGAAAGCATCAACAAAAGCCGAAGATAGACAACATAGAAAATAAAGGTAATTCAGCTCAGCTAGATAGTTTTCAAATAATTCCATGGCGAAAGACAGCAAAAAATTAGCGACGAGGAAGAAAACAATGCAGTGAGATCAAATTTCAGCAATGAGGGATCATTATGCGAAGATTCTGCTACTAAACATTTTTCCGATTTTGTCCAACAAAGAAGTACGTTTTACGCTACTTTGGCTCCTACGTAACAAAAAAAAAAAAAAAGAAGAGAAACAAGAAACGCGCTCGAATTATCATTTTATACTTCGTCAATAAAAAACTCCGGTTGACAACAGTCCCTAACTAGTATGCAGACCGGCACCCCGGTTGCCAATGGAAACGCAGTCGATGACCCGATTTGAAATGCTGCGCGTGCATGCTGGCGGCGAAAAGCAATGATCTCACGCTGTTAATCAACGTAGAATATGTCAACCGCTGTCGCAGCGCAAGACTCTTACCATGTCATTGTCTGGTGTCCCACTTCTTTGTTCAGTGTAATTCCCACTTTGTTCAAAAGACCGCGCCCATTTCATCTACTTGCCTAGACTTTATAGTGACAGTAATTTCGAACACTTTAGATTATATTATATCAGTAGCATTGAGGTTCACTTTCGCTGGAGATGGCACTGCTTCGAGAGTGCCTGTTTATAAAAGCAACTAAATGTTGACTTTACGATAAAGCAGTTAGCAAAAGTACGTTTAAAAGGATTGCAGCCCTTCCCCATGTCGACTAAGTGGGGATTCGCATGTGCGTCAGTGGCGCACCGATGGGGCGGTTTCGGGGTTGTAACCACCCCCCCCCCCCCCCAGCACTCCGTAACTGCTCCTATGTCCTAGAAGAATGTGGAGCCAATGTCGTTGCAAAACGCGGAAAAAAATAATAAAAATAATCATCATCATTGATGTTACTATTATTTGGCATTTTATTTACATTTTTTACACACGCAACAACTGTGTAATCGCATGCCCGGCCCTTCGTGAAAAACTGAACCCCCCACCCTGGCAGAGATCCTGGGTGCGCTACTGATGTGCGTGCATCACTACTCTCTTTCTTTCTTTCTTTCTTTCTTTCTTTCTTTCTTTCTTTCTTTCTTTCTTTCTTTCTTTCTTTCTTTCTTTCTTTCTTTCCCGTTTAACGTGCACTATATAGATGCCTTAGATGGTACAAAATCTAAGGCATCCATATGGTTCAGATATGTGCACATCTCGCAAGCATGAAGGATAAAGCACTCGCCGTCAGATGGCAGAGCCTGGTTTTAAACGCCGGCACCGGTAACAACTCTTTCCGCATGCTTCACCTCTCCAATGCACCCTATACAAAATGATGGGAGAAAGTAATGCATCAGATTCTTTCGCCACTCCATAGAGCGCGCCAGGTTTCCCACATTCCTGGAAGGTTTTGGCACGACAACCACAACTACGCCGACACAGACAATACAAGCTTCGCATAAGAAAAAAAATAAAGCTCCATCTCTGATGCGTAACACGCAAGGCAGTTGCAGCGTAAGCTCGCGGAACAGCCTTCGAAAAGCCTGTCGTACACTCTGTGAGGGCTATTACTGCGAACACTGAGCAGAAGAAATGGTGGTTTAATACGTACGCACTAACGCACATGCGTTGAGACGCGCATTTTGATCCGAAAAGCCCGTTGCTGTGGATATTGAGCTTGACACTGCACGGACACTATCGTGTTCAGGAACACAACGTCCACATAAGACCATGACAAGGCAGCGATAAGCGAGGGCCATGGCTGACTCCTCACTGCTGTAGAGGACATGCAAGCGCCCGCTATAGTTGAGCCATAAAGTTGCGGCCAGGTCAACGAACGCATCGGGGAGTGTCATGTAATGGGTGGATATAGAATGGAAGCGTCCGAATTACTCGGGCAATAGGCAAGGAGGTTAACCGGAACTAAACTTCCGCTTTGCTACCCTGCAGGTGGGAAAAAGGGATATGTACACGGAGAGAAAAGCCTTGACGAAAACGGGGAAGGGAGAAAAACGAACTGGATGTTCTTGTTTTCTGGTGTTTTACGTCCCAAAACCACCCATGATTATGAGAGACGCCGTAGTGGAAGGCTCCGGAAACTTCGACCACCTGGGGTCTTTAACGTGCACTTACATCGCACAGCATACGGGCCTCAACATTTCGCCTCCATCGAAATGCAGCTACCGCGGCCGGGATTCAATCCCGCGACCCTCGGATCTGCAGCTGAGTACCATATCCACTAGACCACCGTGGCGGGGCTAGGAAGTTCGGAGTACACCTATAAAGACGCCTCATTTTCAACAAATTGATGTGGTCCCGACAGGTCCGCTGGGCGCATCTAATCGGCACACCCTTGTAATCTCGTACACACAGTAGCACAAGAGGAACCCAGGCCGACCGGGACGGAACGTAGTCACGCCTTCAACGACGGGGCTATTCCGAAAATAACCGTCCCTTAGGCGAACTTCCGAGGTGGTCCCGAAACCTAATGACGTCCGCCTTTCTGTGTGGTCGCCCGTATCGACCACGTCACCCACATATGTCCCCCTCCGAGTCGACGCGGCGTGACGTTAACGACGCCATCCAGCGCGACGAACCGCGTGCGCTGGGCGCACTTTCATTAACAGCTGCACTGTGTTTATGCTGGTAGCGATCGCCGCGCTGTAGCAGGTGACAAGTCACAAGGTCATATACCTCAAGCACCTGCAAGGTCTCACGCTTACGTGAGCCTATCGTACTTCGTCGATGGCAGCGACGCGGAGAATCAGGTAACTGGCGAAACGAGCCTGGAGATTTTTTCTTCTGCGACCGTCGTATTATGCGTGTGGATGTACACGTACGGAAGGTAAAATGGGCTAGGAAGACAAAACGAATACCAAAAAGAAAGATAAATGAACTGATGTTTCGTGTCGTTTCACTGCGGCTTCTCCATGCGAAGCGAGGCGTGGATGCATGCAGTAACAAAGTTGGTACTGTGACGACATATCATGGTCCTGCTGGATGTGACACGTTTGAAAGCAAGAGGGCAGAAAGCGTACCCACTTCTCTTGCGCGACCGCAAGTACTGTAACCGAGAAGCATTTCCCCGCATTTCATCTTTTCTTTTTCTGTGGACCAGTTTCTCAGGTCATGCGGCATTCCTCTCAGGTGGGACAAGGTTTGAACGTCATCCACGTAGGGTCCTTCACGTAGGTTCGTCCTTCACGTAGGTTCGTCCTTCACGTAGGTTCGTCATCCACGTAGCTTCGTTGACGTTCAATCCGTTCATCTTGCCGAATGTCCCGAGATCTCCAAGTTCCTTTCACAAAGCTAGTCCTCTAGGCATTCCAGATCAATATTTTTTTTTGCTTTATGTATAATATCCTTTCCCATCGCACTGCAGCAACCACTAACTCACAAACACTTATCAGTTGTCTACCTCGTTTTTTTTGTTTTTTTTACGAGGGACGTCAAGTGGATACATTAATTGTCAGCCAATTCTCATGTTATTACATAACGGATTTCAGATTACATAAGGGATGTCATTATCAGCCCATTACTTACATAGTAACCTCGAGGGGATTACATAACGGATGTCATTGTCAACCCATCCCTTATGTAATCACTCCACGATCGTCCATTTATTGAACAGACAACCTTGGGATACCGTCCTTACTGACCAACGGCTCAGAAGGCAGTGAAAGCGCTTTTGGGCTTTCTAAAAACACCTGGCCTTACCTAGCGCCTGTGACATTATACAGGACTGTCCTGTAGGCATTCCCCCTCTCTCCTTCTCTTTACTTTTCTTCCCCTTTTCCCATCCCCCAGTGTAGAGTAGCAAACCGGACTCCTGACTGGTTAACACCCCTGCCTTCCCTTCCTTATTTCTCTCTCTCTCTTGAGGTAAAATAAAGTGAAGTTCTGTACGCCGTTTTCTTACTAGCTACACGATACATATAACGCGAGCGGATACATTTTATCGTTTCGCTGCTAAACTTTCTGCTACATGCTGAGCCGTGCGTACCAGGGGCAGGAACCTGCAATGCTGAGTACGTCCATGCTTCCCCGCAGGTACTTCAGCATGAGCCTCGTCATCGAAGCTGTCGCCGACTCGTCGATGTCCAGAACCACGAGACCAAAGCAGCGTGCCAGCGCTGCCGCAGCATAGTAATCCTGACGAGCGATGGCTATGTGAGGAGTGACTGTGGGAGAGTGGCGCGGCCTCTATGGCCAGCACCGAGAACCCTATAATCCAGGACCACGCCGCCATGACCCTGGGCGGAAGGCAGCAGCCGCCGCCGCCACAGCCGCATGCGCGGGCGACGTCCCTGGGCCTCACGGCGCTCATGTCCTCCTGTCAGCTCAACAACGAGCTGGAGGTCAAGGCGCTGCTGCAAAGGAAGGTATGGCTTTTTGATATCATTGATTGATTTTTCTACGTGCCAAAACCAGCAATGATCATGAGGCATCACCCGTAGTGGACGTCTCCGAAGTAATTTTTGACATCCAGGATATTTAACGAGCACTAAAGCTAAGTATACGGGCGGTCTTTTTTCTGTTCTTTTTTGCATTTTCTATTTGTTGTTGTTTTGTGGGGTTTTACGTCCCAAAACCAGTTCTGATTATGAGAGACGCCGTAGTGGAGGGGTACAGAAATTTCGACCACCTGGGGTTCTTTAACGTGCACTGACATCGCACAGCACACGGGCCTCAACATTTCGCCTCCATCGAAATGCAGCCGCCGCGGCCGGGATTCGATCCCGCGACCCTCGGATCAGCAGCCGAGTACCATAGCCACTAGACCACCGTGGCGGGGCGCGCTTGCCCTTAAGGCGCATTTTATGGTGTGTTGTGTTAAATGTGTGCTGCAAGTCCTGTGTTGTGTATGAACTGAAGTGTTTTGTGGTATCTGTTGTCGTTTATCCAACGATCATAAAAACTGGTTGAGGCACTGTATCGGAGACCGGCTTGTTGAAGGAGACGAGAGTGCTCCCGATGGAGTCCTGTGCATGTCCATATGAGATGGTGTGCATCTGCGTCCGTCACGGGAACAGAACAATAAGGGCACGTATCACCAAGTGGTATGGTGCACCAGTTCCACGTAGAGATTACAGCCGGTGTAAGGGCGTCCCCGGCCCGAAGTCTCCTAAGCACAACTTCCTCCGCCCTAGTAAGGTGATGGGGGAGGGAGCAGACACACGGTGGGAAAAGAGCACATGTGTCCTGATCTCATCTGCCCACCTAATTTTCTGCCGCCCCCTGCTACGCTTACCTTCTCTAGGAATCCACTCTGTTAATGAACAACGGTTGTCTTGTCTTCGCATTACATGGCCCGCCCACGCCCATTTCTCCTTAATCTTTATTAATATGTCCCTAGCACGCGTTTGTTCCCTAACCGACTCCGCTCTCTTCTTGTCCCTTAAGGTTACACCTACCATTTTCCGTTCCATAGCTCGCTGCGTCGTCCTCAATTTAAGCTGAACCCTCTTAGTTATCCTCCAAGTTCCTGCACCGTAGGTGAGCACCAAGGTGAGCACCGGTAAGATGCAGCTGTTATACACTTTCCTCTTCAGAGACAATGGTATGGTACCATTCATTATGCGATAATTGCGTGGAAACAAGCACGCCTGTCCTTCCGTACTTCACATTGAATCCACAACGTTAAGACACTCCTGTAGCAGTAAACTGACACTAACAGCTTCAGCTCAAACGATAATCTCGAGCTACCGCCACCGCTACCGCAGTTGCCCGAATCGACTGACCACGCATGCCCGCCGCCATGGCGCAGATGGGTTAGGGGAGAAAAGTCAATTTTTCGAAGCAAAACCCGTCATAAATATAGCAAACTACGACCTAATCAACGCCTAGACACTTGATAGGTATGACTGTTATTTCAGTGCGCGAGAAAACGTAACTCTGTTACAAGGAGGCGATGCGAACGGTGCCCAGTGACGCTGTATAGCGTTCACGCTAAAAGGCGAGGCTTTAAAGGGCCCCTAAACCACCAAGAGGTCGAAATTTAGTTGTGGTGTTGCTTTTGTACCGGTGTCCGCAAGAAACACGTAACCTCAAGAATTTTTCGAAACGGTGCAGAAATAGCCGAGTTACACCCGTTTGATTATTAAAACGCGGCGCTTGCTTGTTTCACTCTCTCCTGCGCCCGCCGCCCGCTTGCCAGTGCCACCTCCTCGCCGAGTGCTCCTCCGAATGTCACGTGACATACATCGCCGATGACGTGCATCCGGTTGACTTGCCTCCGCCGGGCTCCTGCGTTCGCGCAAATGTCTCGTTGGTGCTGTGCCAACGCTCTCTGTTAGCGCTATTCGTCGTGTTCTGAGAGTTGCTGCAGTTTCTAGTCGGCTGTACCTCACTTGCACTTGCGTAGCGTAGCGCATTTACGAATTCACACGCGAACACCACTCGAACGACACACGACGAGGAAAACAAACAGGCAGGGATCGCGTGCATTTTCTAGCAGACTAACCGGAAGTCGACGTCCTCCTTCGACCAATAAGCGGAGCTCGGACTCTTTTGACGTCAGCAAAAACCACAATGTCGTCACGGCTAACTTTGGCATGCCGGAACTGGCCGGAGAGGCGCACGGGATTGTTTTTCGAGTTTGTGGCGCGCCCGCGGCGCGTAGCGCTGCCGCGTTTGACATCGTTCATCGTGACGGCATTTTCAACTTGATGCGCGTGCTAACTTGAAATGTTCAAAAAAATGTCGGGGGTGGTTTAGGGGCCCTTTAAAGCAGCGTCCAACTTTCAAAGACGATAGTCGTTCTTGGGATACTCGAACGCAGAAATTTCGGTCTGTCTTTCTATTTGTCTGTCTGTCACACGATTCAGCCACCCGGCCAAAGTTTGAGCACTTGCCTAACGCCCAGCCAATTTTAACTGGTAGCTGCGTTCATACTTGTGAACATTGTCGATAAAAAAGCAAATATTACGGATATCTGAGGCGCAACATCAACGCGTAAGTGTGTTCCTTTACTAGAAAATACATGCGTAATTCTAAAGACCCTAGCGTTTCTTAGGCTGCTCTAAAAATGCGACGCTATGCACGGAAAAGGTCTCTGCCGACGATTTGGTGCTACCACCTGGCAGTTGCCCAGGGATTCTGCGCAAGCTCGTTTCCCGACGGCGCTGCCAGATGGCGTCCATATCTCACGCAGCGTAGTACGCCCGGCAGAAGACTTTCGACGACATTTGCAGCGAAGCACGCAGATATGCGGCCAAATTTTTAAGTGCGAAGCATTTCTTAGCGAACTTGGGCGACTTTGAGCGTATCTATCTATATAGCCGCCTACGACTTTGTGCTCTCCTGGCCGTTTCGTTAATAGGATGGAGGAAATAACTTTATTAAGTCCGGAGGAACCCCTCCCCACCCACTTTTGGTTTAGTGGTCGGCAGGAGTCGCGGGCCGCACCCACGTTGGGACGGGAAATTGCTATGGCACAACTTGACTGCATGACGAACGTAAATGATGGGCCATAACTTTACAATCATGACATGCGTGTCATGAGCGGCATAGTTTACATGCCACAGTCTTGCTGCTATTGCGGCCGTTAACTACGTGTGTACCAAAATCCGTATAGCAAGACAACAATGCAGATCCATTTTACGTTCCTGAAGCGTGCTTCGCATTTCCTTGATTCCCACTGTACGTGGGATCTGCCACTTCTTTAGTGGCTTATCATTTATGACAATAGGACCGTCGACTTCTTATGTAAAGCTCGTCGCGCGAGGGATATATTACTACGAAGCAGCAACCTATTAATTACCGCCCGTCGCACGTGTACGGCATGCACGCACCCGAACTCAAATGGGCGTGCACGACGACATAATCGCCCGTAATGGCCAATTAAACTCGGTGTAAGTATGGCCCAGCTTTAAGTTGACGCAGTGCGCCTCCGAAAACTCCGCGAAATAATTGCATGGTAGACGCGGAAGTGATCTGCACGTAACTCGAAGCCATGGCGTATGACGCGTTCGATTAGAATTTTGTGCTTAACCATCCTGGAAGAATGAGTCAAATACGTAGTTCAGATTCATATATATATATATATATATATATATATATATATATATATATATATATATATATATATATATATATATATATATATATATATATATATATATATATGTTGTGTGTGTGTGTGTGTGTGTGTGTGTGCCGGCAGAAGCGTGACTCGCCTCTCATTCAACAGCATAGCATGGAGTAGTGGCATGGAGTCCTGCCCGGCGTCTGTTCTTAACGGAAGTACATCCTGTCTTCTATGTAAATACTACGCATATCAGAAATTCGCGGCGGCTGCATTTCGATGGAGGCGAAATGTTGAGGCCCGTGTGCTGTGCGATGTCTAGTGCACGTAAAGAACCCCAGGTGGTCGAAATTTCCGGAGCCCTCCACTACGGCGTCTCTCATAATCAAATGGTGGTTTTGGGACGTTAAACCCCACAAATCAACCATCATCATTTTCAAGCACATAGCCTCCTGTCGTTGAAATGACATCTTGACTTTTTTCCTTTACATGTAAGGTGTAGTTAAATGCGTTCACCACGTATGCCCACATATATGACATATGTGTAGAGGCGGACTCCTTGTTTGTCAGGCAAATGACCGTAATAACCGTCCTCCCCTACACCGTTCAAGTGGCCCGCTGTTGTTGTTCGCCAAGTCACCTACGCCGCTTACCAGCTACGGGGTCCCGGCGAAGAAAAAAAAAAAAGGTTGACGATTCTAACTGACAAACCCAGTTGAATATTCAACGGACTGTTCAGACATCATCGACCTACCAATAACAAAACTATGCTCCAGCGCGCGTGAAGAGCAACTGTAGTTACTGTCAAATGAGCGCAGCAAGACCACTTTCACATCGTCAACCCGAGGAGCTACGCTGCGGCTTTTGTGCGCAACTTGAGCGTGTAGGCAGCTGGCGACGCTGATATCTGTCTTTTGTACATATTGATGATTCTCGCGGGCCCTGATCAGGCATTGTAGGGGGACGTGGGCGTGGATCGTATAGAACGGTCACCTATCATCCGCTATTGCATGTGCTCCCTTTTTCGTGTCATCGTATACGCACAGTGCTCGGGGGGCTTTCATTGAAAATGCCGTACGCCGCTGACGTGGCGGACCGTTTTTATGCGCTATCTGCTGCCCTACGAGCGCTAATGACAGTGTCCACGCAGAAACGTGCGTCCCGGAAGCGTGCACGATGAACGCATGCTCAAGTGAAAGGGAACGGAACGACGCCTCGCGTGGGCCGTCATAAATTAAAAGCCTATGGCTACCGGGTCCATTAGCATACGTCTACCTTCGCCCACACAATTCATCGCCTCGTCCTCTCCCAGAACCTAGTGGCTTTAGCGCTGCAGTACCCTTTGCTGCTACTGTCGGTGGCGACGTAATATGATGTGTTTGGTAACTGGTGAACGCTGACACGGTATAGAGGGCGCGACGGTAGTATTGAGGCAGCTTTGTTAGCAGCGACCAGAATGTTCTCGAACGTTCCGCGGACAGGCCATTGCGCGTTCTCCTTAAGCTGAGGAAACGCAGCGTTCTGAGACTTCGCATTCCCGTTTGTCTATTGCGTGCTATCTTTACCAAGAGTGTCGTCTTCCTGCAGAAGCTGTGGCATTCGCTTCATACCTTGTGATCCATCCATCCATAGTGCAGGAAAGACTCTGTGCGCTCCGTTTCCACGGCGGAATCGACCGGCACGTACAGTGGGCTTGGAGCTGACGTAAAGTGCAGGCTTCAACAAGAAAATTTTGATTTTCTGTCTTCTTCATCAATCTAGACGTCCGTTACTCAGCGTCTCGGTGTTGTGATTCTGGGACGTCTACAACGCATCAGCGGTCGCGTGTGATTGATTACGGACGTCATTGTCCCGCGCACGTTCTTAATTCCAACACACACCGGAGTGCTGTGTGACACAGTCGGAAACAGCAGTTCTTCGGTGTCATGAAGACCTCGATACACGTCGCAAGTCTTCAATGGAAGTCGAAGCTGGGTGTTTGATCTTGTTCCAGTGTGAACGAGGGCGCTCGAAGCAAGTGACGGCTGTTAGGCGCAACACAAGAAAGTGGATCGTTAATGGATTTAAATTACGCCTGCGATCTCGAGGTGGAGCACAACAGTGGGTCGCATTTGTTCTGTGAACAATGTCTCCGAATTTGGGAAGCAATGGATTCCACTCACTTTTCTTCAATGTTCCCGACAACCTCTCACTAACAAAATGGAATGGACTTCCCAGAAAGAAAAGCGTAAGTCCATGTTCTTAAAGTCTTTTTTTTTACTGTTTATTTTATGAGTAGACTATGCAGCTACGACATAGCTAATAGTAAAAGTAAATGTCACCTTCGGAAATTAAGGTGAAGATTCATTGTTGGAATTTCACGATGCGGGCAGACGCCAACAAGAAAACGCGGCAATTACCGCAAGAGTCGAGTACTTATTCGCTTTAAGAGAATGAGAACATATAAAAGCGGGCACAGGTGCCGCGCTGAAATATGTCTCAAAATAGAAGAAGTAGTAGAAGACGCCATAATTACCCGCCTCAAGATGGAATCAAATCAAAATCCGCAGAGAATACCGGCGGAAGGTGCATCGTTCCTCCGAATCATCGCCCTTTTGTAGCAGTGTCGTATATGGAAAATTTGCGATGCAGAATGGCGCTTATTATTTGCGCTGGACAAAACCACGTGACAATCACGTTGATTGCCAATTGTGTTGAAGAGTTCACTGTTGACACCACTGTATACAGCGACATTTTTGTATAAGTGTGTTCGAGGAAGGAGGTTGCCAGTTGTCGTAGAGCAGTAAGGCATGTAGCCGTTTTCTTTCGAACCACTCAACTGCTTTACTTGGCGAGTGTATTCGAGGGTTGTCATTTTCACACTCTAAGAACACGTCATCTCCAACACTCGGAATTTCGACGAAAGCTGCCACTTTTCCTCTGAGCGAATCGGCCCGTCCTACTGAGCCTTCGCTCAAGAAGCTCCTGCCTTCGTGAGCCAGGCAAAGTAAACCCACGCAGTGTAAGGCCCTTGGAAGCTTGTAGCCGCTGTGAGTGTTGCCTGGAATCAGCAAGTAAAGCGTTTGACTTTGAAAGCCTTCGATGATTTAATTAGTACCGCACGAAGGGTAGCGCGATTTTCTTTTGTCTAACTCATGTTAAGCGACTTCCCGTAGCTCTCAGCCGGGTGACAAGCGGCAGCTATGATTCGTCGTTTTCACGCAAGTTACATAGAAGGAGTCATCAAACTACATCTGAGGGAAGAACACTGACGCTTCGCTGGATACCGTCACAAACTGGTGTCTCAAGGAACGACTTAGCTGATGCTGCGACGTCATTACCACACGTTCTTAATTTCACTGAGGGAATCAGGCTACGCTCGACTTTTTGCACTGTGCGCTTCCACACGAATAAATCCGTCGCCGCAGGTCTTACCACGTACCTGTGTACCATTTGGGTTCGGTCGTGCTTCAACTCATTGCATCCGATATGTGTTGATGCAATATGGTTGCGTCACCTCGCATATCATCTTCCATGGCATGTGGTGGCGTTCTAGCCTCCCGTAAAATGTTCGGACATAGCGTATGACTAATTTAAGGTATTTAAGGTTACGATACATCAGTGGTTCATTGCTACTAGTCAGTTCAGTCACGAATTGCTGATGTGTTGCGTTCACTTTTAATCATAAAATGGTACGGCTCAATCTGCAACTGGGCCTTGTTTACACGCCCCAGTCGTTAATTCGCTGTGTAAAAAGTCGAAAGTAAATCCCTTCTCCTTGTTTCTTGCCTCTGATCAAATTGAGACAGACAGACAGACAGACAGACAGACAGACAGACAGACAGACAGACAGACAGACAGACAGACAGACAGACAGACAGATAGATAGATAGATAGATAGATAGATAGATAGATAGATAGATAGATAGATAGATAGATAGATAGATAGATAGATAGATCACAGATTGTGTGTGTAGCGCTTGCTCGTAACCGGTGTGCAGCAACTATAGGGCAACGTTGCTACCTGCGAAATGCGCGATATCATTCTTCAATTCGGTGAGAACGGCTGCCACTCTTTAGTGATTCCAAACGTCGGCAAATGACAACCGTTCTCGCTTTTCCGCGTCACTCGAATTCGTGCCCCGAGCCACAGCAAGAGCTATCAGCCTTGCTGTTGAAACAAATGTGCAGTTTAGTAGCCCATCAGCAGTGTATAGTCTATAATAGTAGCAATAAGCTATAGTACTTGACAGGTTAGTCAGCGTAAATCATCGCTTATGGAAAAGTCACCATCTTCTCGCCTACTGCTGGAATCACTGGCGCATTCAACCGTAGTAACCATATCGCACACCTGTTAGTACGTCACCTGAATAAGCAACATGCTTGAGAAATCTGACCACCGTTGCTTCATTGTGAACAAGAAACCAGTACGCGTTCCGAAAAAAAAAAGACGTATTAAAATCTTCTTTATTTTGTCTGTGATTATGGCGAGTGTAATGAAACCTCGCACTAAGACAGCTATCAGTTTTCCGCCATTTCTTCTCATACTTCGCTTCGTAACAACTATCACAAGTCCACAAGGCCTTCGTCGCGGTTTCAGTGGACAGTGCATAAGTGCGGACGTACGATCCGAGCGTTCGTTCGAGTCTCGTTGCCTTTCTGTCGTCAATAATATTCCGTCACTGCAGTGCATTCGGCTCATACACCCTCTCATACACCTGTGCCCAGTCGGCTACTATTACGGAAATGCCAATGAAGCGTCAACTCACATCATTAAACGAATACGGAAAGTGCATTTTCGGAATCAAAGACGACGTCTACCATGTAAATTACCTTTCAATTTTCTGCGCTTTTTCTATTTACACAGCAGTAGACAACAGGACAGAAGCCCCCACAGGCTCAGCCAAATAAATGTGCATAAAGCGATGCAGACATCACCCAACAAGTTACCACCATGACCACCAAAAAAAAAAAAAAAAAACCAACGTTATGGTGGTAATGGCGGATTATGGTGACTGGCAGCGGTCGGATTTCCAGTAGGGTACCTTGTTTTTTTATCACCTTTATATATTCAAGTTTCTGTCATTTGTTCCAGCTTCCTCGACATTATAGAGCGACTGTGCGTACAATCCTCCGCATAGGGTATGTGCCATCTGATTTCGTCTAAGTCTACATCTACAACGTGGAGGTATGCGCCTTTACTCTCTGTAAATTACCGCATACCGAAGTTGGAGAATATTTTAGCACCCAATATTCCCCCCATTGGGTCTGAGCCATAGATTTTCAGGTGAACAAGAACAAAAATAATTACGCACCCGTTATAAGGCTATGATAAATCTTACGCATTGTAAAAAAAAAGACACTTTCCATGTTTTGATAGTACAAGTGCACAAACAGTCTAATGGCTTTTTTCTCCGTTTTCCTTTTCGCTCATTTATTATTAATTTATTATTCTTTCGTATTCATAATGTTGCGGTATTCGCACAATATGGACTAAAGCTTGACCACTTCAGGTCTTGGCCAATCCCCGGAAGTTGGTATGCGCCATGCTTGAAGGATCATAACAACAATAATCATTATCATCACCCGTTCTCCTAGAACAACATTCTACGCGTCAGAAGAACCCGCCACTTTGCGCCACCGGAACAGAAGCTTATCGGTATTTTTTCCCCCTCAACAACGAGTGACTCACCCGGTGGATACGCTTCATCGGCGCCCCTTACCGAGGTAAACATGCGGAAACGAAAACGTGCATATCTCTTGGAAATATCGTTTTGCTCAGTATATCGCCGCCTAACTACGTACACGTGTACAGCGGTGTTTAAATTTACGATAATGGTAATAGTTTCTGGAGTTTTACGCTCCAAAACCGCGATGTGATTACGCGAGACGCTTCAGTGAAGTGTCCCGGAAATTTCGACCCTCCTGGGCTCCTTAACATGGACTGACATCAGCACAGTACGTTAGGCTAGCTTGCATTTCGCCTCCACCGAAAATGCGGCCACCACGGTCGGGATCCTTGTGCTTCGCAAGCCAACTCCTTAGCCGCCAAGCTACCATGTCAGACACTCAGTGACAGATGTGGGGAGCGGCCACATGATGATGGTTGTGGTTCAGTTAGGAAAGGACGCTAATTTCTGCAGCCCATGTCGGGAGCACGGCTAAGCGTTCGTCTGGGTAGAGGGAAAGGGAGTGAAAGAGATAGAAAGGAGAGAAATGTGGTAGTGGAGGGCTCCGGAAATTTAGACCACCTGGGGTTCTTTAACGTGCACTTACAACGCACAGTACACGGGCCGCTGGCATCTTCGCCTCCATCAAAAACGCGACCGCCATGGCCGGGATCGAACCTGAGTTTTTTGGGGGGCAGCCGAATACCATAACCACTACACCACCGCGGCGGACCGCGGCCACATCTGTCACAAAGAACACAACATTTTTCTAACGCATTCTCGCAGCCCTCGCTGACGGCCGCCCGCGACCGTTCGGGCAAGACGGCGCTGCACTACTGCGCCGAGAACCTGACGACGGGCTGCGCCGAGCTGTTGCTGCTCTATGAACCAGGACTGACGTCAGTGCAGGATGAAGAAGGCTACACGACGCTACACTTCGCCGTCATCTCCGGCAACCGAACCATGGTTCGTTTCCTGGTCGAGCGCGGCGCCGACGTCAACTGCGTCGACAACGAGAAGCACTCCTGCGTGCACTGGGCCACAGGTGAGGGACGTTGGCAGTTCTGTTCACACTGTTCTCCTCGTCGGCATTCGGTACGGTTTACTCTTCTGGTTCCTTTTTATAGGGTCTAAAAAGATGGCGCCAACATCTATGCAAGCTTCCTTACCCGTGTTGTGCTGTTGTGGAAATGACAGTATGTCCATCTGCGAAGGTTGCGTTAAGGACAGTACAAAAGGCTTGGTTGCTATCCGGTGTCACATAATACAAACATAGCTACGCTTGCACGAATATTCCTTGGATAATTAAACTTGGTCATGTTTGTGGAAATTCATCTTTGGCGTACGACAGTGCTCACTATAGGGAGGATGAAAGAAAGAATGCCCGACACAAAAGTTTTCCTCGAGCTCTCCTTCATTCGTCCTTATCTATGTGGCACCGTTGTTCATCAGATATGAAGATTGGGCTATCTTCTAATAATTCTCTTACAAAGGTCCATTCGTGTTAAAAGATTTATATCCCCTAACTTTATATCTGCGAAGCCCACACGTCTCAAAGGAACGTACTTACAACTAGTCCCAAAGCTTCTTGGTTGTTCTTGCAGTGTGCGGTGAGCTGGAGTGCATGGACATCCTGGTGTCGGCGGGCGCCAACCCGTCCACTGCCGACATCCACGGCGCGTACCCGATCCACTACGCCGCCCAGATGTGCGGACCGAACAGTGAGATGGGCAACGACGTTCGGGTGGGCCTCGCCGCCCTGCGGAGGCTCATCGAACTGGGCGTGGATGTCAGCGTCAGGGATCAGGACGGGAGGCCGCCTCTGCTGTGGGCCGCCAGTGTCGGTGAGTGCGTAGAACGTTTGCCGAGTATTTGCGCCAGCCAGCGCTCACGTCAGCATGCAAGGACGGCAGTCAGTAGGCTTAACGTATCCGCCCTGCATGCAGAGACCCGCCCCAGCAAGACATACTGCCCGTCTGGAAGCAGCGACGCCATTTTGGCCTTGGTCAATGCTGGAGCGGACGTTGCAGCAACCGACAAAGATGGTCTCACGGGTATGTCTACTGAGAAATCGTCGGGTCCACATGTTTCGTCTTTCATCGGCATTTCTTGCACTGTTTGAAATTTTAGCATGTATCCGTACCAGCTAGACCGAATATTCGCTTTTGTCAATGGAACCGTGCCATTACGCACGCTGTTCGTCCCGCTAGCTGTTCCAGCCCTGTAATTAAGCTCCTGTAAATTTGAATCGGTCAACCAGCGCAACCGAGGGTATGCGGTCTCGAACTGAGAATTTGCCTTGACGTTCTGAACTCGGACATCTGGGCATCCTCCAGAAGCCTCTGAGATCATGCGGTGAGCGAGCGTACAGATACATATCTCAGAGGCCACCACATTGCGATTGTTTGGCATCTTTCTTCAAACATCTAACGTTTAACGCGACCTTTGCGTTGCCGCATGTCCCGTCGTGATTCAGCCCTGCACTGCGCTGCTAGCCGTGGCCACGTTGACTGCCTGGAGACGCTGGTGTCCCTATGCGGCGCCGACGTGGACGCGGTGGACAGCAATGGCTGCTCTGCGCTCTTCTACGCGGTAACTCTGGGCCACGCCGACTGCACCCAGTTGCTGCTCAAGTACGGCGCCGTGCCCAACCGTCAGGACCACAAAGGCAGGACGTGAGTCTTTTCTACCTTTTACACACTGGCACCGTGGTACGCCAAGGTATCAGGTTTTTTTCGCAGCCCATTGCAGCACTTATCCGGATTGTGAGCCACAACTTGAGTGGATAAAAATTTCAAGTCGCAGTAAAGACCAATTGGCCCGCGAAATATCAGAAGCGCACTTTATCAAGCAGAAGGGCGACACATGCATCAGCACCACATCTATTTGCTTGCGTGACTGCGAGATTGGATTCCTAAATAAGAGGTGATAGATGTATTCCTAGCACCTTAATCTATGTTTTTCATTGGCCTGGCCCATGCGCTCATTGTCTACATTTGCTATAAAGGGTCCCTTGTGTGGTTTTAATAAACATAGTTGGGGTAGAGCCCGTCCTGTGCGTTTAACTTTAGTGTCCACGTCTAACAAGTAGCGCGGAACATTTGAAGCAACATTTATGACCGACTAGCCCCGCAACGTGTTTTGTTAGACCACAGAGTTACGTTGCGTGGTGTTGCATTGTAGTGCACGGCACCGACAAGCTTTCACATTCGAGGAAATTCGAGCACTCCCTTCCACGTGACGGAGTAAGATAGTGGGGTAAAAGCAGGAAGTGTATTTTAGGTATAATTAGAGGATAACGCGCCAATGATTAGAGTTGGTAGTGTTGTACTGAGTTCTTAAAAGCATACCTCACTGGCGTAAATTCTCGGCGTCCTGCCCTGCTTGCAGACCCGCCCACTGTGGAGCGGCCAAAGGTCAGATGGAGACGCTTAAGATACTCTGGCAGCACGGTGCCAATCTGTACATGCGCAACCAGCGTGGTGACCTGCCCCTTCATGAAGCCGTGCAGTCAGGCCGAAAAGGTATGTACACATAACATATGACTGAGGTGAACATATCTTGTTTCAATAGCAAAAAAGAACGGACTAGCGAATACAAAATCACCCGGACTCGTACAATATATAGCTCATCGTGCACAAAACGTGAACTTCCCTTTAAATGAAGACTGAACTACACATTTCTTTGCCTGTCAAGAAGCCATTTACTCTTACGATTGAATGTCACTAACGATTTTCTTTAGGATGTTATGCAGTTCATTGACTTCCAAGCGTACTTCTTTCGCATTATCTATGGACGATAGATAAAACACCTGCGTTCAATAAACAAGGCATACCTTACATGCCGAATCGCACGCACATTTTCTAATTTTCTATAAGAAAAATGTCCAACTAATTCTATGGGCAATAGATGCTGGCAGGCGAGGCAAGTGAGGTGTCTTGTGAACTTAGCCGACCTTTATGGTTCACATTCAGGCAAATGGACTTGCACAACATTAAAGCTGAAAAAAGAAAAAAAAGGCTGGTCGAAGAACAGCAGCTCGCAAGTATTTCATCGTGAGTGACAGGACTTCGCGAAATACCCACGGTCACAGCAAATTGATATACTCGAAAAAAAATCAAAGTTTAAACTAAGCGCTGCACTTTAACAGCCAGAGCTTATGCATTTATTGTCTTAAATGAACAGAGTTTGCCGTGCTGCTTTGCAGATCTTGTACAGTGGCTCCTGGAGCTGCAGCCTTCGGCGGTCAATTCGCCGAACAACAATGGCCGCTGCGCTCTGCATGTTGCCGCCATGGCTAACAGCGTGGAGATGTGCAAGGTGCTCATGGATCGAGGCGCCGAGGTCAACCCGGTCATGCGGAACTCAAAGGTGAGCAATATAAATGTTTCGATACGTCTAGCACAAACTTAATATCGTACTTCGTAAGAACTCTAATGCAGGATGCAGCAAGTATAATAGCCGTCGGCAAAGTGTCAAACCGAAGCCGAACCGAAAGCCGTATTCAAACCAGAATTTCGGCTTTAACTGAACCTGAACGAAAATCCATATTACCGGATCGTCGTGCAGTCCGAAGCAAACCTGAATCGAAAAAATATTTATTATCGGTTCGAAAAAAAAGCGACTCAGCATTTGCGCGACATTTTTACGGTCCACGTGAAGACAGTCATTTAATACTCATCCTGCATAAACACACAAAGGAGATAATTTACGTGAAATAGTCACCCGCCGTTCAGTAAGCCGTCGGGCTGTCTGTCGATTAGCTGTCTCGATTTTTACAAAAGAAATTCTGTATTGACCAATCTCGACAAGTTCGTATTCCTTCGACATCACGCGGGAGGGTGCAGCTTTTAACTTAGTGAGAACGACACGTAACACTACATATATCTCTCACAAACTGCGCTTGTTTGTATCATTAATTTTAGACATCAATCTATCCATGAGCGCCTGCTACAGGTGTTCTCAATGTATATTCCTGATATGTATCTATAATATCGATCCCTGCTTACAATCTACCAATGGGCCTGTTCCTCCCACCTCAAGCGTTCGGCACAAGTTACAACACATGATCAAAAAAGGCAAATTAAACATTCAATTACGAAAAACATGACCTGGACAACTACGGGTGCCCAGGTGCCTGACCCGTGCGGTTTGGGGCGCTCACACTTAGCACATCTAATTCAACAGTGATGTGCAACATCTCAAATATGAGCTTTACGGCACCGAACCGATTTCTGAAGCGACCAAGTGTGGCGAACCTGTTCGCAGTAGGTTACAACTTTCTCTTTCTCTTGTACCAGAACCGACCCAGGCCGAAATCGAGCTAGTTTGAACACGAGCCAGACCTGCATTCTTGTCGGCCCGTCACCCTGATAAAAGTCCGGCGCTTTCAGCATTGGAGTGTAGGATTCACCATGAATACCAGGGCAGTGTACTAAACTTCGGACTCGGCAGTTACGACATTCAAGCGTTGACAGACTTGGGAGCGCTTTCCCGACGTTCCGAATGTTCGCCCCCCCCACCCCCCTTACTTGAGACACACTGATGCTTGCATAATTGCTGGCTCTCGATGATTATTAGTATTCGCGAAGTGAAGATTACATGGACTGCTTGACATTGCGCTTATCTATATCGTTTGTTCCTGACCCTTGGTCAAACAGGGCCAGCTGCTTACGCCGCTGGACGCGTCCCTCCAGCGTGGAAACCGAGGCTGCGCCAAGTACCTGCGCCTGCACGGCGCCCTGCCCTTCTGCAAGATGACCGACAGGCATGACATCGACCGATGGCTGGAGCACAGGTGAGCTTGGTAAATGCATTGTTACCGGGCCGATAAGGCTAGCATGAAATGATTTGGCCACTCCCTTAGCATATCTTTCCTGGAGCAAAGTTTGGAACGTGCAAAATGGGGGACAGAGGGAAGAAGTACGTCTTTTTATCTTTCAAAATTTGTGCGCCAAGAACAGCACGTTAACTATAAGTTCGAACCTCAGTTAGCCCAAGAACACGTTCTCCTAGTCATTTGTGCAATATTTTCGTTTGTAAGGATTACCTTTGGACTCCTCGGTAGACAACGAACAAAGTAGGCTTGGCGTAGCCCGCGGCGCCTATCTACGTGTTCGACTAATGGGCATTTCAAGGTGATGAAAGACTTAAAATTCTATGTTTCAAGGTTGATTAGAGACGCACAGAAACATGGAGCAGGCCCTTGCCGCCGCGAGCGCACAGGAAGGCAACCTGCTTCAGGCGCCATCGGCTCGTTAGGAGATGGGAAAGGCCAGCAGCAACGCAGGAGGGGGCACTGAGGGCAACCGCGGAGGCAGCGCTGAGGATGAGGCCGAAAATTTTAGAAGTGGTCCCCGTATAACGTTCCGGAAATGGCGGCACAGCGTTCGCCGCGTGGGCTCAGAACGTCGTTTCTCATCGCTAGGAATGACGCAGCAGACTCTAGTGGTGGCCGGGGAAGACCAAGAAAGTACGCCACTGCAGAAGAGTCTAGAGCAGCTCGACATGTTCTTCTTAAGCTCTACCGGGTTAGAGAAACTATGGATGAAGCTCCGGCAGCGTCCCTACGAGAGAGAAGATCGACAGAATGTCTAAGCAGAACTTTGCCTTCACAATCTTAGAAAGTTTAAAGGATCCTCCGTAATTTCTGCTGCTATTTTCTTTCTAGCATTTTCTTTAACTGGAGTCGCTCCCTTTTCTCAAGCATCGTGTCAATCATTTCGTAAACTACTTCTCGCGTTGCGTTTATGCAGATTTCCTCAGACGTTCACTGCTTATATGCTTATATGTTCACTGCTTATATGTTAACAGATTCACTGCCTATATGTTATGTATGGCAGGTGAGGATTAGGCAATGACGCTCAGTAGCATCAACGCCTCCTTTGTCTTCCCGTAACTTCTTGCGGGGAAGAGGTCGCCTCTTGACGTGAAGCGTTATACCAAGTGAAGATGGATTTCTTCAGACAGAAGTTGTCGGTTCGCAGTAAAAAAGCCACTTTGCGAGTTGTACTCTTTTTGTAATTCGCGAGTGCGCTTCCACGCACTGCACGTTGGTCCAGCCGATGGCGGCCCCCGTGATGTTCAAGTAACAGCAAAGTTCCCGTTGCGCATGCTGTACATTTTATTTTGTGACCGATTATAGCACGATGGTCGATCGACTCTACATTCTCCACGCCATAGCGAAAGCGAACTATGGCTGCACACGCTGTTTGCAGAATTGACTACGCCGCCATTACTTGGACGAAATGCATTGTCAGAAACGCTAGCTTTACAATTATGAAAATGGTCTAGTAACACAGAGGTTCTACTGCTTTAAATTAGGAGAAGTAAATAAACTACCGTGCACAGTTACCCGAAATGTGAAATATGCACTAGACGATTGGCTGTGTATGAATTTGACGCCTATGATATCGAGTCGCATAATTACTATCAACCCTGGATAATGTTCGCCAATGTTGGCTAAGTGTCGCCTAACACAGGCTGTGGGCGGCTAGTGTAGCATTTATTACAATGCACTGAAATAATACATATCTACTGCTATGTCTCTTCAACAGTACCCCTCTATGGTTTTATCAATTTGCCGCAATTTTTCCCGACTCTTCAAAGACATTTGCTCATAAAATACGGTCTTTTTCTTTTTGTTAGAGTTGCCCCACAAAACAAAAGTTTTTATGTTGGTCGCTTAGAGCACATTCCTTGAAAGAACTTCTCCTCCGCGCAGCTTCAACATCAACAAGCTGCACCAGACCGAGCAGCTGTGCGACTCCGAGGCGCCGCCGGCGGTGTCGGGACTCGCAGCCGAAGAGATGCAACTGCTAGACGTCAAGCACGTGCAGACGCTCGAGTCTTCGGCGCAGACAGACTCCGGTTACTTCGAGTCGCGTGAGTACGGTGCAACCCGGCAGCCGGGCGACGTCGAGGAGACGGTGACGAAACAGGGTACCTTCATCGAAGGCGGCCGTACGCTCAAGCAGGCCATCATCACCAACGTGTACGTGAGGACTTCCGGAGGTGCGAGGGTCCACCAACCCAAGAGGAAACGGGCTGGAGGTGGGTTTCTCCTCCTCACGTTCTCTTTACAAGAACTTCGTGGAATGGCCACGCATGAAATTAGGAAATTGTCTGCCATAACGTGGAACCAACTCGCTCAGGATAGGGCAAATTGGAAACCGTTGGGAGAGGCCTTCGTCCAGCAGTAGGGCTTAAAATAGGATGATGATGACGGTGATGACGATCACATAATCTTACGACCTACAGTATTCTCATCTGTCAGCATTCATCAGCACTATCAGATCCATCAGCGACAGCAGCGCAACTACCCCCAATGCAGGGAAATTCCCTCTCCCATGCATGTCCACTTAACATAGCCTTGTACTAACTGTGGCAGCGTTGTGGGGCGTGTAACGAGGGCAGTGGGCTAGACAAGCGCCGCTCCTTTGTCTACTTTTTCGGACATAAGGTCGATTGATTGATTGAGTGATCGATTGATTGTTGATTGTTATTCCGCAAACTTCTTAACCCATCTGCCTACGAAAACTTTTGCCACGTGCGCTGTTAACATTGCTTTGCTAAGTGCCCGTCTCAGGGGATGAAGTGCAAAGCTCGATCCCCTATTTATACATGCAAAAGGGAACTGTGGGCCTAAAGATTAGTGTGCAGAAAGCTTGAGGAGCGTTTAACAGTCTCGGCGTACAACAGCAGCTCGCTTTACCCAGCGAGGCACTGCAAAGGGCAACGTAAGACATTGAATCAAAGCAGCCTATGATCGAAACATGAGCTTGAGGTAGCTGGAAGAATAAGAATGTAGTGCAATGTATTTGGCGGTTCTTCTTGGGCCAGTAGGAGCCGTTAACCCGTGTCCACCAGCAGGGAAACTGTCAGCTATAGTGTAACTTGTTTAGCAATGATTTCTATAAACCAGGCACGTGTGCGCCCGCGCATTATCAAACCCTTTAACGAGGTGAAACGAAGCGCACTGCACTCAAACTGTATGGCGAGCACTAGGGAGTGCGCTACTGCATGGCAAAGTGCGGTGCCAGAACAACCCACAGCTCAGCTTATTTGCATTTTTCCTTCGTGGTGTGTCCTACCGTACAGTATGAAACATACCATAACCCTCGTATGTTGATTAAGCGAGACCTTGCAACTTAAGACAAATAAGTTCTGCGGAAACCTACAAGGGGGGAAAACAAGCTACAGGGAAATCCGTATGGATTTCCTTCTAGCTTTTTCTTCAAACGGGTGGATGCTAAGTTTCCCTTCATAAGCTCTAAACTAAGTGACGTCACGTTAGTCACCCTGTTGACATCAAGCAGTGCGGTAAAACGAAAAGAATATCCAGCACTAAAAAGCGCAATAGTTCTCTTGCAGTTTCAGTGGTTATTTATGTGCCCTTTAGATATGATATATTGTTCATTAAATGACCGTGCTTACGTTACTCTAAATAAAATGTCTCTCGCTAAAATTGCCACTTAATCATGTCCCTGCCGCTTCCTCCGCGCAGCTTCCAAGGGGAAAGGTGACGGCTTCGCAGAAGGCAGCGAAGGAACTGAAGAGTACACCTCATCAGGCGAAGAAAGGAGCGTAGGGGCGCATGAACACTCTCGACGGAAGGCTGCTTCTCAAGAGCACCACGGCGCAGATCTCAGAGAATCGAAGAAAATGCACACCGTGCTCGATTCGTCCACGACGCATCGCGTCGTCGAAGAGGTCATCGTTAAGAAGCAGGACGGGGCCGATGGACACGTCGTAAAAAGGATAACGCGCGGACCTGAGGGCGACGATGTCAGAGTCACTGGACAAGTACGGGACAACGTGGAGACGACGCCCGAGGGTTTCACGTCGGTCACTTTCAGCGAACACAAGAGTAGCGAGACCGGGCGAGCGTCTTCCGAAGACGACGCGAGGGCAAGGGCGCTAGCCAGGGAGGCCATCCGGACGATCGACGAGGTGCAAGAGCGCACGCCGCGGCAAAAGCCGTTGAGGTCCCCGGCTGTGATCAGGGCGGCAGAGAGGTTTCTGGACCTTCTGTCAGCCCGCCGGAAGAGGGCGCAAGCCGATCAAACCTCTCGGGCACCATTGAAAGAGACCGGCGAAATCGCTACGTTAAGCGAGACAAGGATTCGCGAAGAATCCGAAGCAGCAGAATCGACGATCGATGAAAAGTTAAAGAAAGAAAAGAAGATCGCGCGGTTCCAAGACAAGGTCAAGCAGACCGTTAAACAAATTAGAGAAGCCCCACACGAAGAAGCTCCTCGTCGGGGCGTAGCAGCTCCGAAAGTGAGCCGGTGAGGACAACAAAGAAAGATAAAGGTTCCAGAACCAAGGGAGCTGTGCGAAGTCTATCGAGAGAACCCTCCGGGAGCCAGCAGCGACGGCGAGAGGCCGCTGAAACGGAAGCGAAGAAACGGAAACAGGAGAAAATATCGCAACGGCCTGGTAAAAGCGGCAGGGCTTCGGAATCTGCTGCTAAGAGTGCATCAGATCGAGACCAGAGTTCGTCAAGCGACACCTCAAAACTGAAAAAGACGAAGCACAAGGATGCTCCGGTATCAAAAAAACGAAGTGTGGACGTCCAACCAAAAGAGAGCGCATCCACTACGAAAGATAGCCGCAGGCCTAGCAAGGGACCCGATGGAAGACAGCAAGCAAGAGGTGGAGAGCGCTCATCATCAGCTGAAGGATCAGACAGTGCCGGGGAGGACGCTGGCCGAAACGAATCGAAAAACATTCGTTCCGAGGCAAAAACAGCTCGAGAAGCAAGAAGAAAAGAAGACGACTTAGACGAACGGCTAGAGAGCGCGACTCGAACCAAAATGCACCGCGAGTACGAAGAGATCGAAAGTCACGCGACCATGGCAGAGTTTTTCAGCGAGACCAGTATGTCTGATAGTGCTTTAGAACAGCGCACTGAGAGGTTTCACGTGAAGCGTGGGGAAGGTGCCACAGCAGAGACCTTGAAGGAAGAGAGGACCTCTGTGAGAGAAAGGGGGAGAGAAAAGTCATACCCCTCGGAGCATGAGCAGAAGTCGATGCAGGCATCGGAACGAAAGGGTGCGCACGAAGCCAAAGGAAAGAAGAAGTCATCGAAGAAGTCGCGGGAACAGCAGGTGGAGAAAGATGCAGAAGGGGACACATGCCCTGAAAGGCACGAGCGTGGGGAGGGATCTGATACCTATGTGCGTGAGAAAGCCCGTACCGATGTAGCTGGTGAAGACGGGGGAAGTGAAATAGAGGTGTCTGAAGATGTTGTGGTCGACAGAAGTAAGCGCCTGCGCACTAAGATCGAGAAAAGGGTCGTGCAAGAGGCATCGTCCAGTGAGTCCATTGTGGAAAGTACGAGTGAGGTAATGGAACGGAATGAGACCTCTGTCAGTAAGCGCACAGTTACGGAGAAGAAGCTGGGAACAAGGAAGGCGCAGTCGAAAAAATCGAAATCCACAAGTGACTGTGACATCGAAGATAAACGAAGTCCCGAGAAGGCGTCTTCTGTTAAAAAGAAGGCAACGACCACGCAGAGAATGTCACCAAAGGAAGGTGAACCCGAAGGAAGTAGCGGCTCCGACGAAGAAATAGTCTCAACAGAAGTCTGCGAGGAGGAGATCATCGAGAAGCACGCCACGGAACATAGCGTCGTCGAGGTCGTGGAGAGAACTACTTCTGGTGATACTGTCACATCCATCGATGATGTAAAAGCTGAAACATCTAACAAGGAGCAAGGCGGAAAACGCCAAGCCAAGCACAAAACCATCGGAAAACGTGGCAGAGCAAGTGAAACCGGTGACAAGACCAAAGGCGAAAAGGAAACGGACAGAGAACACCCTCTCACAGGAGATGATCTGTCTCAAAGGCGCGGAAGTACACGTGCTTCTGTTAGCTCCAACGAAGAACTGGAAGCAGCAAGAGAAAGCATCGAGTCCTCCCAAGATACAGTGAGCGTAACGAAAGAATCGTCCAGCGTTCACTTCAAGAAAGAGGCGACGTCTCAAGAAACGCTGAAGGAAATCACTAAAGAGGAAATAAAGGTGTGCACACCAGCAGTCACCACTGGAAAGGGCGAGCCAACAAGTTCTGCTGCAGACGTTTCCACGACAGAGAAGATTGCAAAGGATGCCTTGGTTGAAGAGCACAAGGACACAGAGAAAAGCAGGGTTTCCAACGCAGTTGCCGAAGCAGTTATAGACCTTTACAGTCGTGTTCAGCATACATCTCCCAGCAGTCAAGATCAGCTTTCGTCTCAGCGACAGCCAGCGCCAAGTTCAGAACATGTACCCTCAGAAGGCGCTCTGAAAGAAGGCACAGATTCAAGGGACAGTGTTGAATCTAAAACGAGTGTCAAAGATGGAGACCACGAACATGAAGCTCTGTTGAAGAAATCGCCTATACCGGCAGCAGTAGCTGAGGCTGTTAGTGACCTGTACACTCAAGTAAAGCAGCTTGCTTCAGCTAGCACAAGTCCCAATGAAAAGGCAGTACCAATGCGAGACTCTACGACTAGCCCAGTCTTGAGACCTACTACTGTAGAAACAGCCTGTGGCCCCGATGACGTCGGTGTAGTTGACACCGCTTGCGGTACCAGGCAATCTTCGATTGAGGTAGCTGAAAAGTCTGTCAGTCCTGAAGAAGAAGAGTACACAGCGGATGCCGCTTGCGCCACTGTTGCAGAGGAGACTGAAAGCGTCGCGTGCAGTCCTGCTGTGCAGAAAGTAGACGCTTCGTGCAGCCCTTCGGATTTCATTGATCAACCTATGCAGGATGCCACGTGCAGTCCAATTGTCACTGATACCACAAAGGATCGTGAGAAAACGGATGCTACATGTAGTCCGATACCTGAACTTTCCGAGGACGCACGAGAAACGAAAGACTCTACGTGCAGTCCCATTATAGAAGGCATTAAAGCTGAGACGGTCGAGGCGGCTTCAAGCCCAGCTGACACCACAGTTGACGCACAGTCCAGTCCAATGGACATCACCATCGACCAGAAGGATAGCACTTCAAGTCCGCTGATCAGCCTGTTCCGGCAGGACGAACTGATCAGTCCAATGATAGTAGAAGTGTGTGACAAGGAGACATGGACTGGGTCACTTGAAGACCAAACTGCAGATGCGTCCTGTACGCCTATGTTTTCTGGCGCCGAATCAGCGGCCGTCACAAAACAAGAAACTGCAACATCCCCAGTGAACCTGCAAATGATGAGAGATGAAGAGTGCAGTCCGATCGCTGTTCACCCGGAAAGGGATACCAGGGATGTCTCCTGCAGTCCGCCGGAGTTTGGCCCTCTCGCATTCGCTGGCGAGCGAGAAGTAACTAGTGTTGCGGTTAGCCCTATAAAAACCACTGATGGGACGTCCGACAAAGCTACAAGCCCCCCAGAGACATTTCCTGCCGTGAGTGCTGGGGTGAGTCCATTCGCACAGACGGCCGGCATTGAGCAGGCGAGTAGCCCTCACAAGGTTTATACTCAGGACACATCCAGCAGCCCCTTTCCTGAGTTGGCTGGACCCTTTGCAGAAGGTCGGTCCGCTGCCGATAGAACTAAACCTGAAACAGTTGACGTTGGTCTTGAAACTTCCCCCAAAGACGAAAAGGCAGTGAGGGTCGACTTTGTTGACGCAGCGTGTAGTCCTGTTGCCTTCGAATACACTGGTTTGTCCCGAAGCAGCAGCGATTCCACAGATGTAGACTTAGCTGTGAGGTCTTCGTCGCTAGAAGAGACCACGAAAACACCCATGACAGACATCGCAGCCATACGAGCTCTGGTTGAAACTGGCACAAGCCCGATCGGCGAGCCTGGCGCCACTACAGATAGCGATTCCGCTGGTGTACAGGTGAAGCCGTCAGTTACCGATAACGGGACAAGCCCTTTGATACCTCTGGGACAAACAAAGGGAACGTCAACCGAAGACAAAGAAGCCCGGCACGATCTGAGTGACAGTTGTACCAGTCCGTTGGAGACTGCCGCCTTCTCGAGATCCACCGACACAAGAGACGCTGCGAGCAGTCCTATTGAAACCACCGACGCTACTGTAGCCGGTAGAAAAACGCTCAAAGACGTGCTCCTGCTGAAGAAACCGTTACCGCTACGAAAGACCAAATCGTGGGACACCATGGGATACGGACATTTGGACGATGTCAGACCCAAGGAGCTTTTGTTCCCCGAAATCAGGCTGCCCTCGGGGGTTGACCATCGGATGCCAACAGCGGTAGGCCTCGCTGCACCGGTTGCTAACGGCGTTGGTGTACAGAAGCAAAGTATGGACGAAGCAAGCCGTCAGCTTCAAAAACTCCCGTCCATTATCAAGACGGCAAGCACACCTCCCGACACGGCGGCCACAGCGGCGGAAGGACAACAGCCAGCAGCGAGAGATGGTGAAAGTCCCAGTAGCGTCTCCGAAGGTAAGGACAAGAGAACTGTGTCACTGCAACCACTGGGCGTCAAGCGCCACAGCTTAACGCAATCCGATTACGACCGATCACCAGAGTCCAGCGTGCGGAGTTCAGACTACACAGCGACCACTCTGAAGGACTCGGGCTTCAGCGACGTGGAGAAGCACGTCTCCGGAGGATCGTCCGCCGAGGATGAGGACAGGACAACTGACCGCCAGGGCGTCCTGTCGGATTCGGCGGCCCAAGAGCTGGAGTCGCAGCGGCGGCGACTTCTGCACTCCAGGCGAAAAATGAGGGACGAAGAAGATGATGCCGAAGTGTCTCCGGGACGCGAAGACACAGACGGAAGTGCGGCCGAAGAAGGCGCGGGCATGGGACATTCAACACCGGAAAAGAGACGTCCTGTGGCCGACAGACGGCCAGGAAGTCCCTCGAAGAAAGAACGAGCGAAGGCGAATGGCCGGAGCGAAAGTGGAAAAAGCCAGCGTAGACGACGCGGTCAGCCTGAACTGCGACCACTTTCCGACGGCAAAAAGGTTCCAGAAGACCTGACAATGACAGTCCAGGAAAGCTTAAGAAAGTAAGTGTTGTACGCGTCAAACTTTTACGCTAGCGTAAACTGGCAATAACCAAAAAAATCGCGGATACCAAACTCGCGTATTATATTAGTTCTGTCTAAAGTATGCGTTTCACACTCTAAACTGACGCTCTCAACAAGCGGCTGGAAAGAGACTAGAGGTATCTATTGATATGACTTGCTGACTTCACTATTCGGCATCAGGATGAAGGTCCATCTTCATATATATTAATATGGGATAGTTTGTTATTAATCTAATCATTCACGGTAACGAAGTAACCAAGTCTTAAGACGACATATTAATGACATTAGTGGCATTAGTTCAGCGCTACCAGTAATTCTCGTGACTCGGAGAATCGGGGACCGGGGGTTTCCTTAGATATAGTTTAAGAAACAAACTGCGCCATAAAGGTGTTATCGATGCTGTCATGTGCGCACTTCTTATCCAGAAACGTGGTTCCAATAGTCGATTTCTTTTAGCCTCAAGAAATACATTTGTCGTTTGCTGGGAATCCAATTTGGGCTACAACTTCGAATTTGCTGGAGTCCATCAGAAATGTAACAATATACTGCCGGAAATCAGAACGCGGACAAACTACATCAACGCGAAATCTTCCTGTCTTGGCCGGTCCACATGCATTCCATTCTTCTCAGGTACCGGGTGGAACGACAACTCTTCAGCGAGCTTCAGGAGCTGAAACGGCACCAGATCCGTAGTGGCCGGACACACGAGAACGTGCTAGTGAAAAGGCTCGTCGACCGCTTCAGGGAACTTGTCCTAGCTCCGGGCATGCGGGATTTCACGGGACCGTACACCTTTCGCAACTACGAGCGGTACCTCTACGGTAAGGGACGAGTTGTGCGCATTGCAGGAGTGCCGTGGTCACGTTTTGACTCCGCTGGGGATTCGTTGTCATTTCGTTATTTGTTCAAAATATCTTAGAGACTGTGAAACTTTGGGTAACAGAGACTGTGTTACTTTGGGTAACAGGACCATACAAAACAAAAGAAAAAAAATGACTGCATATTTGTCTGCTTCTATGCAAATAACGTCTAAAGACAATCAAAATCAGAATCAGAAATGGTTTTATTTAGTCGTCAAATTGATTAGAAAATCTGTCTTCTGAATAAGACAAAAGCGGTCCTTGATACGTAACAACCTGTCCTAATTCTCCCCCCTCCCTACCTTCGCGCTCCTCCCCTCCCCTCTTACTCCTCCCATGATGGATACAATGGAGCTTTTGCTGAATCACGATGGATGGATGGATGGATGTTAGGAGCGTCCTTTATACAACGGGGCGGTAGCCGGCGGGCCACCGAGCTCTAGCTTTATTTTTTCCTCTACAAACGTTTATTTTCCCGAATCACGCATGTTTTTCACAGCTAATTTTCCTCCTCGCCTACCGATTGTATCTGTTACTGTTCTGCTGTGAAGTAACAATCTTACCCCGACTACTTTGCGTTTCTGTTTGCTCCATACCTTTGCGCCGCCAATACTCTAAGAGCCTTTTACTTATCTCTGTCGCCGGCATGTTCAGCTTCCCCGTGCTATCCCTGAAACTCATGGCCTCCTGCAGGGTTGCGTCCACAGCTACTCCTGGGTGGACACCTGTACATTCAATCAAAATATGATCTGTCTTTTCCTTAGCTTTTCCACGACAGATGGCGCGTTCGCCCTGCTCTCGCGCCATCTGTTGGGACCTTTTAGCACTGTTGGCTTAAAGCCGGCTACAAAGCCGCTTGTTCTGTTGGCTTGTTTATAAAACGCATAGCGTCTCTCCTACAACATTTCTAACGCGTTGATATTTCATTTACTATCGTAAAAACCAGTCCAATGCGCATTCTTAATTAAATGAACGCTGCGGATCACCGTTACGTTACATATATTTTGCCTCGAAAAGCCCTAAGTTTCCTTTGCCCTGTATAGTATTGGCGTGTATGAGCCCGCGGCAGCAGTGCCAGTAGCCTGCTTGGTTTTGGTCTGCCGGTTCAATCTGTTTTTGCCGGGCGGTTGAATCGAGTGACAGACAGACAGACAGACAGACAGACAGACAGACAGACAGACAGACAGACAGACAGACAGACAGAGAGAGTAGTTCGCCTTTAAGCAGCCCAAGAAAGACTTGTCTTTAAACAGTGTTACACAAATGAGACAGACAACGAGCCAGACAACATAGAGCCGGCCGCGGTTGTTTAACACCTGTTATTGCGCTCGGCTGCTGACCTAGAAGGCGCGGGTTGGATCGCGACTCCGGTAGACACATTTCGACGGAGCCGACATGCTTAGAGCCCCGTACACTGTGCGATGTCAATGAACGTTAAAAGAAATGCAGTTGGTCAAATGATGTGAGCCCTCCAGTAACGCGACATGTCAAACCCCAGGAACCATTAGGACGACCGGTAAGCATATGTTTTCAGTGCACCCTTGCACGAAACCCGTTTGAAAGTTGCGCGTGGAAGTAGTAGAAATCTCCAATTCAATTCAATTTATTTTTCATTGATCCAATAATGCGTACAAAACTGTCGGGGCAGTAGCAAAGGGCTAGTGTAGGGCAATGTCAACGACACCTATAAGCTACAACTTACAGCACATATCTACTTATTAGTGATACCACCTAATACAGTTAGGTGGACGCATTCACTTACAACCACTTAAAAGAAAACAGTGCGTAGAAACCAGCAGTCATAAAACATAACTGTTGAGATAATAGATACACACAAAAACCTTAAAAAAAATGAAACAGTATAACTTCGTAACCTCATTCGATTAAACTGAAAATCGCGTTGGACTGCAAAGAAGATAATTCTTAGTACTGCAAGCGCGTCATATCTTTTGCGTTATGAATTAGTTACATTCATCCCTACACGGACTCGCTCACTGGCAAATTTTTGAAAACCTGGGCGGCCTTCGTGCGAATATAACATCAGGTGTTCATTATGCAAAAGAAAAGGCGTGAAAACGCCTACACGAACGCGTTCTCTACAACTCAGTGTTTGCAATCCTTCTCCTTGCCATAATGAAACCGTTACTAACTCGCTCAGCCTTCAGCCGTTCTAATTTCTGGGCTTTTACGTCCAAAAACCACGACACGATTATGAGAGACGCCGTAGTGGAGGGCTCCGGAAATTTCGACCGCCTGGAGTTCTTTACAGTTCACTGGCATAACACAATGCACGGTCCCCTGGCATTTCGCCTCCATCGAAGCGCTGCCGCCGCAGCCGGGATTCGATTCCGCGACCTTCGTGTCAGCAGTGAAGTGCCATAGCCACTAGACCACCTCGGGGGGTCACCCGCCTGCCCCTTTAGTTTATTAGCGCTACTGTAAAAAAAAAACAATAATGCTCTCCGAAACACAAAGGCTATGCTGATTCTTGTTGTTTCTGCATATTTTGCAGGTCAACTGAGGGACCTGTCAATGTCAAACGACGGCAAGATACCACCGAAGTACAGGAAGGTTAGTACTTCTTCACATGAGCAAGTTTAGTCCGCCCGCTCTTTGGCGGTGAAAGCCTACGGTTCCTGCATGGCTATGAGGCGCGTTACGTTTCGACAGAGTTGGAAGAATGAGCTTTGAGGAGTAATTAAGTTACGCTCCTAATTACTTTTCAAGGCTTTCTTTAATGCAACCAAATTAGATTACCAATTACTACTTGTCGAATGTAATAACCTTACATCACTATTTCTTTTCAAAAGTAATGAAATTACTAAGTTCATTCATGATCTAAGTCATATAGACATCGTTCATAGCGCATACACAGTTTCAGCACACGTTTACCGCTTTTCTGTGGGAAGGCCTGCCTGATTCTCGCACATGATGTCTGACGCTCAAATTAACTTGCCTTTAGTACATTTATGTCCCCTTTTGGTAAACTTCTTACGACGTAAAGGAAGCGGGTATGCTATATCGTAGTCAACAGTAATTGGGAAACTAGTGAGCAATTTCCATGAAACTACTCGTTTGCAGCAATTCATTACATTACTAAACGACTACCACTCAAAAATAATTCATTACATTGCTCATTACAGCAAAAAGTAACTTAATTACTGTAACCTTATGACCGTAGTACCATTACTGTCAAGTCTGCTTTTCGACCGCCTTCAACCTTCGGCCAAAGGCGTCTAAAGGGGCCCTGAAACACTTTTTCAACAAAGTCATACAACTGTGTCCATCAGGCGTGGAGGCTCGTGTGGACACGTGAGCCAGATATTGCACTGCACGCACATGGAAATTCGAAATTTGGTGTCAAAGACAGCTGGAAAGTGCCCACTCTTCTTTGAAAAAATGACGTCACTGGGGGCACCGACAACGTCACTGGACTTTTTCGTTTCTCTTCAGGTGACACAAGCGCATTTCCTTTGTTTGTTGAATTCAAAACGAACAACTAAAGCATAGCGGATTGCCTTCCCGCGATCCTGAAATCAGCCATTGCTATTTCTGCCTCAAGCCACTTAGTTGGTGTCCGCAGTGACGTCGTTTATTGAAAGAAGAGCGGACGATTTGCTGAGGTATTTGAAAGCAATTTGCGAATTCCCTGGTGCGTACAGCGCACTAATATTTGGCTCCCGTGTTCACCGGAGCCTCGACGACTCACGGGCACCGTTTCCTGACATTGTTAAAGAAGTTTGGCGCGACCCCTTTAAGCATGCAGTGCAATGCTCATTTCGCCACCACTTATGTGCACATTCCGAAACTATAGTTATCGTTTCATAAAATTGCTCTTGTGGTCTCCGTTTTCCTGTGTAACATTTGTATAAAAGATGGGCTATCTAATCGCTAGTTCACTGCATGTTACCGGAGGTGTCGGCGTCACTGTGCATGTTGTGCGGAATATAATTCGCTAATACTGCGAGTCATCATCATGTGTGATTAGTTTGTTCACTTAATGTTACCGGAGGTGTCTGCGTCACTGTGAATGCTACGCGGAATATAATTCGTTAACACTGCGAGTCATCACCTCGTTTCAGTGCCCGTACGTCTCAGCAGTCTCACTAAATGTCCCGTGAAAATGAGTGTGCGACTTGATGTCCACATGCGTATGCGATATGCGAGCACAACGTTTAAATTCCAGCCTTGTCAGCCTGCGCGTAAAGAATAAGGCCCGTATTCGTAAGCCTACTTTTTTCCTTGTCACGTGTGTTCCTTATCTTCCCTGTGCCCTTCTCATGCTTGACGAACAAATTAGTCCAGTATCTACAAAGAAGCTTCATGATAGCCTTTCCCTTTCTCCCTAAGGAAAACCTACGGCGATTGGGAAAACAAGTGACAATGGTAAGGTAGATTTATCAATACGGGCCTCATTCTTTATGCGCAGACTGACAAGGCTGAAATTGAAACGTTGTGCTCGCATGTCCGCTTACGCACGAGGACGTCAAGTTGCCAGTAACGTTGCGGTTTTGCGTGGTTTGTGGACGCGCATCCAGCATGTCGTTGTGTCGGCTACTAGTCGCCTCAGGAGAGATGAGCAGGGGTGAATTCCAGGATTGTACGTATCGCGGTACACGTACTCCCGTTAAGGGCTTTCACATGCCGCAGATAAGCCGACAACCATTCGACCCTTCTAATGTTAGTAAGTGCCCGGGGTTCGCGCGTGCAAAATCATTAGCCGATTATGAGCAATGCCGTTGCGGAGGGCTTCACAAATTTCCACCACCTTGGTTTCTTTAATTTACACAGATAACGCACAATACGTAGGCAACTATAGCGCTATAGCGTCTTCGCCTCCACCTAAAGTGTGACCGCTGCATTCGGGATCGAGCTCGCTCCTTTCTGGTAAACAGAAGACCACGCCTGTCTTCAAGCAAGCCGACTACTCTCCAACGGCAGTACACAATCCGCGTGGTGCATTAAACCGGCATCTACCTGCTTCTTAGCATAACCCTACGACGTACCTGTACACAGACGTATGACGAAATCACATTACACAGCCGCGGAGACGTGTACACCCACTACTCGTCAACGATGCGTGCGAATGCCACCACGCACCGGCCCCGAAGCGTCGGATAGTGTAGCAGAGACAAGCGAGACCCGCTTCGCCAAATGCGTATGAGCGCCAGGTGGCCCCTGTATTGCGGCACACCTTAAGTTACCCCACAGCCTTCCGAAGACTTCTTCGACGCAAGGAATTCCTCTGCATCGCGCACCGCGGCGTTGAGCCTCAACTGCCCGTCTCGCAATGAAGCAGCGTGTGACCGCAACACCGGACTTTTTGACCCGGCTACGTAGGCGACACCAGGTCTCTGCGCTGGGATGGGACCGTGAAGAAAGAAAAAAAGACAACGCACGATGTTTTGCGAAGGATAACGGCAGTTCGCCCTTTCGGTGTGCGCCAAAGCGCTTTTCGTGTTTCGCCAAATTGCCGCGGATCTCGATGGCTCAGTCCCGCCGGCGCCGCCGCGTGTCCGAGACACACAAAGGTTACGGGGCCAGAGTTTGGAGGGGTTTACGGACGGGAACGGCGCCTCCGTCCTTGCCGTGTGTATGTTGTGTGCGTGTGTGTAAGAGAACAAAGTGTGAGTGTACGTGATTGTACGCGTGTACATCCACGCTCGTCCCAGACATATCTTCCCGACGCTTACAAAACAAAGATGTTTACCTGCTTGCACGATCCCACCCTATAGCTCAGTGTCGCTCAGCTCCACAGAGGCTGTCCTTTCTGTTCTTTGCTTTTACTCGACCTGCCCATCACGAACGAGAAAGAGGGGTGGTGCTGGAATTACGTGGATGACTGCACGAACTAATAGTACACGGCCTACTGGGCAGCATATATGCATAAGTGGATGCATCTTCATAGAAACGCCGCTTGCACGGTCACAGAACACTTAGCACGGTCGCAGATCCCCAGATGTGGCTTCTCTCCTCCACCCCCCGCCCCCTCTCTTCCAGGTCTTCGCTTTACGTGCCCAACAGTTCGTGCGCACACTTCCGAACCAAGGGCGATGGCGGAAGCGGATATGGCCAACGCTCCGTGTGTCGACCACGTTTCCGCCTTCTATGGGAACCGACGCGCCGGTTACATAAGTTGACCGACGGCGCTTCATGTAGTACGAGGCTGCAGCCGTAATGTCGTTGGTCGGTGTCGAGGGTAAACAGCAGGGTCGCTCGCTCGGGAGGTGTAACGTTTCCGCGTGGTACGGGGCCGGCGCGCGGCCGCTTACGCGAATGGCGTGCTAAAGTCATTGATCACGAGGCAAATGATGCTCGCTGTGGGATGGTTGCGCGACTCGCCGGTTGTGTACGGGTGGGCGAGACAGACCGTGCGAGCGTGTATGCGCAAGCTTTTGTTGTTGTTCTGCGGACACTTGTGCCTTTAGGTGTAGATATATATAGAGAAAGCAAGCTGGGAATATCCATTAATGAGGTACGAGGAGTAAAAAAATAGCGGGGAGTATAAGGACGATATTAGCACTTTGTAAAGTACATTCATTTGTAAAAAGATTAAAAAAGTCGTGAAGTTCAAAAAGGCGGAAGGAAAAACGGGGCGCCTTTCCGAACGTCAGTCACCGAAAGACGAAGTCGTACTATAGTCTTGAAGTGTATTAAGTGTATTACGTACTTATTTGCGAAGCTGAGAATGGCACTGGCTTTTGTACAGACTAAATAGTCAAACGGGCACCGCTCTGTTCGTTGTTGTGATTTTTTCCTTTAAACAAGTTCAAGTTGATTAACCATCTAAGGCTCGTGTGCTGCGTTTGTGCGGCTATTGTGCAAGTTGAAGACTTCTCGCGTTCATTTTCTTTCTTCATCAATAATGTACTTGTGATTTCGGCCTGGGTGTCCGTAGAGAGATACGCAAGCTATTTTCACTTGTCTGATATAAACTATTCATATGACCGTCAGGCACGTGGTCAGTCTCAGTCAGTAGGATAAATTTCAAGTGCTTAGTGGAACAATGACGAGTGTTCTACCGTTCTGCCCAGCGTGTTTTTCCTGACATGATGTGATGCTTAAAGCAATAGTTAACATTTGCGGCATATATATATATATATATATATATATATATATATATATATATATATATATATATATATATATATATAGTGGATGCATTGTTAGATAACAACTTATTTACTCATTGAGCCTATGTTTCGAGAGGGGAACTCTCTTCCTCGCGATCCAGATGTTCAGGGTCTGATCTGGACCCTGAGGACGAGACATCCGCTCTCGAAACGTTCGTTCGATGATTCAATAAGTTATTTTTCTGACAACGCCTCCACAGTGCTTTCATCTCCTTAATCAAGGAAAACTGGACCACTGATTCGTTACTTCTTATCTACGTATGGTAGGAAGTACCCGTCATATAGGCATGTTGCAGGTATGTGAAGGACAAACATCACAACAAAGCGACCCTTCTTCAAGATTACGAGACGAGAATACCGATGTTTCCTCTCATTCGCAATTTTCCAGCTGCACTTAAGAGGTCACAGAGACGAAACACCCAGACTTCTTTTCTGTCAAGGTTTCTTACTCGTCCGCAGAACATCGCCTGCTAGCTACGCTTGAGAAATATAGGAGGGCGAGCGATCCGTCTCTTCTCAAATACTGTTTTACATTTTTTTTTTTTCTTATGCCGGCTTTGAGAGGTCTCTGCGCGTGTTCTTCGCTTTCGAATATGAGTTGACATCATGTTCTAAGCATTTTGAGCTCTCTGAACTCAGTGCCGCTCTTGTAGAGTGCATGCAAACAGCCACAGGAAGATTCTGTAGTCTATAAAAATTGGCTGCTGAGAGAAATTGTGGCGACAGTCTCGCCAAGCGATTAACCTTAGTGGTGACATCTGCCAGACCTTTAGTTATTACTGCCACCTGTATGTAATTGGTCGAGTGCTAGAATCCTGAATTTCTAACGTTTGCGTCACGTCCTAAGAAGTGAGCTTCCGTATAGTCTTGGTCCTTTCTCTCTTCGCAACTAGCTGTCTCTTTATGAAGGGTTATCGCCCGAGTGTGCCAAGAGTCTTGGAACTGAGACCTCTCATGGCACCAATAACCTCGTTATCTTGCAGCTTTCATTCATTTCGCACCAGGCTTTCTTCCAAGCGTTACGTTAATGTAATGCTTTAAGTTCTTCGTGAGATCAGAGATGCCATGATTGGATGACTCGCCGTGTTCTAAATGCGAAGCATTTCTTGGCGAACTTCACGAACTTTAACCGTATCTATCTATCTATCTATCTATCTATCTATCTATCTATCTATCTATCTATCTATCTATCTATCTATCTATCTATCTATCTATCTATCTATCTATCTATCTATCTATCTATCTAACCGCCTACGCCTCGGTTCTCCCCTGGTCGTATCGTTCACTTCATATAAGTAAAAACTGGCGTGTTATAGGTGTGAATGTACGACAAACATGAAGGATTAGTCTTGGCATCACTAGTTTCGTTTCACTAGTACCCCGACTACTATGTTTGCACATACAGGTTGGTGCTGCTAGTAAAGTTTGGCTGAATGCAAGTAAATTCGTCACAAACACGACTTCCCTGCTGATTGCTTCGCATGACATCGATTCCGACATTGCGTGCAAAGTATTGAATTCGCAAAGGGGCGCAAAGGGGCGCAAATAATTCGCAAAGGGGCGCGTATGTGCCAGCTATCACCGACAACGAAGTGACCTCGCGCCAGGCAGAACGAGCAGCCCGAGCAGCTCGCGCAGAGCCTTGCGTTCGAAACCTGATCCGGTTCAGCATCTACGCCGATCCCTCGTAGCTTGTTCAGGTGAACAAGAACAAGAACAAGCTCCGCTACGCAATCGAGACGACTAAGCTCCCTAACAGCGGCCTTGCAAAAGCGTATCCACGGCGTCGAGCTGCGCTTCCATGCCCACCTACCACCATCGCCCATTGGAAGGAACGTGGGTTTTCGTCATGAAGCCCGATGCGCGGCCTCGGGTGAGCCCGCCATTGACGGTGATCGACCACGGGGGCTTGCAAGTGTTCATTGCCGCGCTGGGACGCTTCTCCGTCCCTACGTACTCTTCTGCAAACTACACTAGTCTGAAGCCGAAATCCCAGGATGTGTGCAAGTACACTGCGCCACACTCCTTCGACCAGATGGTGGTGGCCACGGACCAGAAGGAAATGGGCTTCACCGGGAGACGTTCATCACCTGGCAATGCAGCCGCTGGCGCTCTCTCGCCTACCGCGGACTCCAAGGATGCAGTGCGTTCCAGGAAGATCAGCCTGAACCTCGAAAGGCAAGGCACAGCTTGCTTCAAAAGACTTGATGTCTCTCCCGCAGGCCGACGACCCAAAGACGTGTTCCCGGTGGTGGCGTGTGGTGCAGCGACGGACACGTTTCGAGACCGCAGCGAAAATGGCATCTCATCAGACGCGATGGCGGCAGGAAGGCGAAGCGGCGTCGTGTTAGTTGGTGGTTCCGATGGCGAAGTCCGTAACTGCGCTTTCAACGATCCCGCCTCGCTGGAATTAGCGCTCCTCGTTGGCCGGTAACACATGGCACAGATGATGCTGTACCCGGTCACGTCGCATCTGGAGCAGTGCGGGCACCGCTGACACCCGCTCCACGAAGATTTTCGAAGTGGAACCTCAGCTGTTTCGATGACCATCCAAGAGATGCGGATTTTCTGAATAGATATTAATTCTCGCGGTAAATGGAGCCCACGGCGGACTTGTACTCTGCGAGCACGTAGAAGAACATCGCAGGCTACGACAGTTGCCGTGAGCAATGCCCTCTGTGAGAAGGGTGTCGCTTAGCTCGCCCCAAGCCTTGCCGATCGACACTGAAGGCTCCGCTCGCATTGAGTTGCACGTAGATCCTAAGGACCTTGGTGCACAGTGACAATGCTGAAGCTGGACAACCTCGGAATCCTCACGAACTAATTATTTAAATAAATTCAACGTTAACGAAATACGTCGAGCTTGTGTCGTGATATGCCGCGACTACCTAGAGTGAGCTTCCTTATTTACTTTTTTTTAGCGACGTAACAGCTTCACCTAGTCTGCCGTCCCGGAAAGTAAACGCTGCCGTCGCGTTTGCACTGCCATAAGAGAGACACGCGAATGTTAAGGCATGGTATTGTTATGGGCACTCCTTTGTGTGACTAAAGAATTAAATGTCAGAACTCTTTAGGCTTTTTATTTAATAAGGTAATGTTTATACGAGATCTGCATTCCGTCGCATCTATGGCCAGAACGAGCAGTCGCGGTCCCTTGTTATGAGAGTTTGTGCATTATAAACGCGCAATCCGTTTACGAAGCGGTTTAGGACTGTCCGCATAACAGGCAAGACGGTACGGAGGTTAATCAACGTACTCTTCCAAGGCGAGGAAAGCAACGGTGCCTGACAGGGTTTGCAATGGACGCCCCCAAAAAGCAGTGAAAGTAGTGGCTGCTTGCTGCCACTACTTTCAAAGTACTTTTAACTAAAGCTTCTTTATTTGAAAGGAGTGGGCGCGCTGCCACACAAGCGCGCCTAGGGAGCATTATTTCAAAGAAGCTCTGAGTTGAGGGAGTCCGCGTTTTTCCCTTGGGACTGCAAAGGACCACTCACGCTGGCAAGGGGCACATAACAGAAAAAAAGTATTCCTTGAAGTCATTACAGTGCGCTGACATGCTCCCTTGTGTACGCCTGAAACTCGCACGTGGAGTCTGAAAGCAGCTGCACTGCAGCAGCAGCTGTGTGATCTACTCATGGGTCAGGGTGGCTCGCATTTTCGATGGAGGCGAAAATTCCAGTGGCCCGTGTACTGTGCGTTGTCAGTGCACGTTCAAGAACCCCTATAGGTGGTCAAAATTTCCGGAGCCTTCCACTGCGGCCTTTTACTCCTCTCTATCTCTTTCACTCCCTTTCCCATACCCACACGGCCGGTTAGCTGGGCTGCCGACATGGGCTGCAGAAATTAGCGTCCTTTCCTTAACCGAACCACAATCATTCTCGAACACTCGTCCTCTGCCGTTGCAATGCTAGCTGTTCTAAAGTTTCATTGTACAAAGGCTTTAGTGCAATTTGTTTTATTGTTTCAGTGGGCAATGAAAAAGGTATGATGAAAAAAATCACGCACAAATAATTTATAGGAGGATTTATGACCTATTTATTTTGTCTATTCTCGGGGCGACAGAAGTACCAAGCGTACCTTGCGGGCTTCGTTAAAGGTTTCTGCGGAATACGTGTAGCACTGACACAACTCCAGTAAAGTAATGCTCTTCGAAACCTCTATGGTCCTTAACTCCGAAGGATCTTTGGTATGCCCGTGTGGCTGGGGCATTACTTGTTGTTTTGCACAGGCACCCCAGAAATGATGGCATCGCTTGCATAGTCAGTGACGTAGAAAAGGCTACGTGCACCTTCAAGGGACCGTAGGGCCCCCTTCACCACGGTAGTTTTGTGCATACGGCAATGGCCTGGTAAAATGGACGTCGCGGGTTCGGTCAGGCGGCGGATTTTCGCGTTTCGAATTAATCGAAATCGAAGATAAACTTCGTACATTGAGATGCTCGGTGAAATAACGCCAGAGGGTCAAAAATTAATGCGCGTCCCCAAACTACTCCATGCCTCATGATGAGATCGAAGTTCTGGCACGAAAAACATCAATAACGTGAGTTCATTTGTTCTTTATGGTCACCTATTGCATGTGTACATAGCGTTGATGTTAGAATAGCGCCTTAGTAAGTGTTATTCATTCCCTTTTGCTCTTCGAACAAATTAATGTAATTCGGCGATCTCGGCTCGAGTAAATATAAGCGTGATTTTCCTACCTATTGATTTTCCTGACGTCTGGGGCCTTTTCTTTCCCTCATTGCGATCCTCAAAATGGCCCATCAAACTTGCCTTCTGGGATCCACTATGTTACCCTTAATGATCAGCGGTTATCTTGCCTTCTCACTACGTACCCGGCCCACTTGTTCTTGATTTCTGCCAAGATGTCGGTAACAGGCGTTTGTTATCTGACCGACTCAGCTTCCGTATTGTCCCTTAATATTGGACCTATCATTTTCCGTTCTCTTGCTCGCTGAGCCGTCCTCTATTTAAGCAGAACCCTCTTAGTGAGCCTCCAAGTCTCTGCCCCGCAGGTAAGCAGCGATAAGATGCAGCTGTTAAACAGTTTCCTCTTCAGGAACAATGGTGGTCTGTCGTCTGTGAACAAACTCCAACCCATTCTTATGCTGCATCGTGGCACTTAGAACGACCTAGGTTTCACATCCCGTCATTGCAATTGACCGGGAACGCTTGCAAATCTCCACTGCTGCCATTCTAGAAGACATGAGAATCTCGAAAACAATACTATGAGTCCCTGCTGCCGTTATTTTCCGCCTCCTCTATGACGCAACATTTTGGAATGCCAAACCTTCTTCACGAAAAGCCGCATGTATAAAAACCTCTCTGACGTATACTTGAAGTAATGAAGAAATTAAAAAGGAAGCAAGAAGGCAATAATTTAGAAGGCAAGAAGGCAAGAAAGCAAAATTAGTGTCAACTTCAGAAATGGCTTTCAGTGTAAACTGCTAAATACAAACTCTGGCGCAATAGATAAGGACTCTGCATCGCGTCACCAGGCCTTCTTGTCTACTTGCCTAATTACAGTTTCACGGCATGGATGAAAAGACAAGTAGGAGGCACCATCACGATTCCGCTAGTCCCGACAAGCCAACCTCCTCTGACTCCTCGTGCGCGGTGCCTCTGGGATAGATCATAAGACTAAGCCCAAATTCTTTCCGGACCGCTCGAAATTCTTTGGTACGCGGTAACACTTAGTAGCACCTGACCATACAAGAATCTCCCACTTGTCTATACCACGTGTGACCAGTTCTTATTTGCCGTTATTCCGCTCTTAAAGTTTTTGTGCCTAGGTTTGAAGACTGTCACTTGGCGTCCTTTCCTAGCTCTTTATTTCTCTGTGCTGCGTGGTTTGTGACGCATGCGCAGAGGGAGGAGGACGAAGAGGAGGAGCTCCAGGAGTCAGGAACCGTCTCGGATGGCCCGCTGGAATGCGTCAGCCGGGCGTACGGGCGCAGCCACCCGACCGCGGAGGATCGCAGCGTCGGACCAGGTACGGCCACCTCTCGACGTGCATGAAAAATGCGTCGCCTCCCTTTACCACGACCGGTATTGAAGCCCGTGACGCGCGCGCTCGCTCGCTCGCACCACTCCAGACCGGCCGTGCGTCTACAATCGTTATTTTGGCGCCACAGAGCTTCAGGGAAACTGCCAGCACGGAAACAATACAGGCAGCACGCTCTATACGACAGTGGATGTCTGTCTAAAACAGTGGTTCTCGTATATGGATGTGGCAGGGACCCATTGTGGACAATTGGAAGTGGTGGGGAACTCCTTGCAGTGACGAAAAATTAAAGGAAAAAGAAGGGGGGGGGGGGGGGCACGCTTATCAGATAACAATATAAGGCGGGACGTAGTAACTGACACCAACAGAGGTAGTGTGCGGGTTGCGCAACAATGCACAGGTAAATTAATGTACAAGAAAGTCCCACATTGTCCAACACTTTCTCTCAAGAGCTCCACGCTTGTTGTCTAGCAGCACCCTTAGTACGCTTCACCGCGTGGCACTAATGTACTGCAGCAAAGCTAGCTTCGCCTGAGAACAGTAGTGCCATGCGGCGAAGTAAAGCAATATACTGGCCTCAACATCTTGTGTATGTGCTGGAGGAATGAGGGCGGGGTCGTCAGTGTCATGGACCCCTCAAAAGTAGCTTCGCGGACCACGGATCCCTATTTGAGAGCCACTGGTCTGAAACATCTTCATATCGCAAGAACTGTTTCACTGTAAAATCCTTAGCCATATTTCTCGCATCTTCTGGAACATCACGCACACTCAAGAGCGAAGCACGTTAAAGACGGAGGACTGATGAAGTATTCCGTTCGGAAGTTTCTTCAGTTATTTTCAAAGCAATACGTTGAATCTCAGAATAGAAAATAAACTATAAGCATAGCTGATCGTGAGTATGTCAGCGAGACATCATTAAAGTCTAAAAGTTGTTTCAAATGCAAAACATGTCTGTTGATGACACCAACGCAGTCCTATATTTGTGTTTGTTTGATGAGGGGGAGGGGGTGGTCGAATGATGACAGACACGACCAGGGATTTATACCCCCCCCCCCCCCCATACCTTTACCATTAACCCCACTTGGATCCTCACACACCACCAAAAATTCTCCAGATAACCAATGACTCGGTATCCACCCCCCGCGTACTGGTTACACCGTAATAACACCTAAACCCTCCCACCAAATCGAAATTCTGGATGAACCACTGTACACGACGATGTCTCATCGTGATGTCTCCCTCCTCCCCCAGTGAAGGAACGGCGACGGTTCTGACACGAATGTTCCGAAGGGGCTAATGTCGAGCACAAATTCTCAGAATCAACTGGGTGGTGGTGATCCTGCGTATAAATTCCATTGGTGAACATTAGAAATGTAATAACAGAGTCGTATATCCCCGCCCCGGCATTAAGTTGTCTAGTCTATCGTCTCAGCCTTCCAATCCTGCAGTAAGTCTATTTTTTAGCTAAAAAAAACAGCTACCTTCTGCATTGTTGGCATTGTGAAATGGTGGCTTTGAAATGTTACGCCCAGTAAGAATAAGACCCTCAATAGCTCTTACTTTTGCCCCTATATCTGTTGGAAAAGCTCACTTCGATTTGCAATATGAGGATATTATACTAGGCGTTCATAAATGTGTTCACTTTAGGAGGTATATTGCATTCGGCAGTGGGGTGCGCTAAAGAGGGGACCTGTCCTGACTGTTTTCTGCTAATGGTACATTCTTTTTTTTGTCCTAATACGTGCTTAGTGTAATTTTGCAGCTGCCGTACTGATGCTGTGCTTTGATGGAATTTTTTTTTTTCAGCAACTGGCGCAACGGTAGTCGTCGGACGCGGCGACCAGAGCGAAGACAGCGGAAGAGCAAACGTGGTCACGGCAACGGTAACCGAAGGAGAGGCCGGTACTGCGCTTTCGGAACCCACGGCCACTCATAAAGCACGGCACGTTCAGCCTTCACACCCCGTGGGCCGTAAGAACCTGCTGCCCGCCATCCTGCCCAGTCCGTTAACGAGCGTGTTCACCGTAGTCAGGGGTGCCCCGCCGCTGCCCTCCACCGCCCGCAGCACGGGCTACGGCCACGTCCGGTCGAGAGTGTTCCCTCAGAGGCCCGCCCAGAAGGTTCAGCTAGCGGAGCCATCGGGAAGCAAATCGCCGAGAAAGACCGTCAGGGCAAAGAAGGAGGCATCGACGAGCACAACGGAGGTGGCGAGTAACCAGGCGTCTCGGCTGAGGGTGGAAAGGATTCGAAAGCAAAGGGAAGAGGAGGAGCGTCTCAGGAAGAGGAGAGAAGAGATCACGTCCAGAGTCTCGGCTACGGAGGCGACGACGAGGCTTCACGGATCAGTGCAGAACCTGCGCAGGATCTCCGAAGAAGAGTCTCTTGAGAGAGCAGCCGCGACGGACGGGGCTTTGTCAGAGCAGGAGGGAACCTCAGGTAGAAGAAGTATCGCTCGACGTCGCTCACGAGGGAAGCTACAAGACGGGCAGAACGCGAGTTTCGAGAGAGCAAGACAACGACAAGGACAGTTAAAGAAGCCCGTACGACCCGTGGTCCGGTTGTGGAAAAGAAACTCGACTCTGCCTACACGAAAGCCCACGAATCCGCTCATCCAACAGCCGACGATTCCAGCAAACAAGTGTTTCCTTACCTGAAGAAACACGAAGGACGCCTCAGCGTGAGTAGGACGGAAGAACCAAAGGAACTGGAAGTACCCAGTCCTACGAGGGCTCAGCAAACTCCAAGGTTGCAAGACAGGAGAGCTGTGCCTCGCATGGTCCAGAAAACTACAGAAGCACCTTACGAACAGCGGGAGTTCTCGCCCGCGGCGACAAGAGCCTGAAGAACCTGGACTCCAAGGCGGCAACCATTCTCGAAAGCAAAGGATGCGCCTACCGCGACACCCAAGCGAAGCTCGGCGATGCTGCCGTTCTGGGTGCCTCACGACACGAAGCGCACCGACGTGATGGCAATGGACGAGCACGAGAAGCTACAGTTACGCTCGAGCGTACGCGAATCGCTGGGCGAGCAACAGGCCGTGCGATTCAAGGACTGGATCAAGGCTCGCCAACAAGGAAGCAGCGCCAAGTCGTTGGCAGAGCGTGGCTCCGTCATCAGGGCGGATGCGGCCACAGAGGCCCTAGCCCGGGAAGTGCGGCTACGCGAGGGCGACTCGAGCGAGACGGACTCGGGTCACGAGGGCGACGGCATCCTGCCGGACGATCGGAGGGTCGACGAGGTGGTCCTTCTCGAGAGAGTGAGCCGGAGCCTACGGAAGAACGTGCTCCCGCAAGATGTGGTCACCATGCGACTCAAGCCCTCGCCTCCCGCTGCTGTCGCCACCGCCGCAGACGAGATCGAAGCCATCACTCGCACCGTGCGCATGAGCGAGTTCCTGGAGGCCGCCAGGAGGGACATCGTGGTCAACTGCGTCCAGCTCAGGCCGGACAACGTGTCCGAGGGCACTTCCTCTCAGGAAGAGGTGTCCCCGAGTCCGGCGGCGAGCAGCGGTGACGGCGGCAGCGTGAGCGATGGCGTCGAAGATGACGACGGTGTGCTCGAGTTCGAGATCCGCCACGGTCGCGAGAAAAACGTCTTCTGGCTGCCCACGAACAAGATCAGGGACAACAAGAAGTGGAAAGTGACCTTCATTGTCGCCAGGACTGACCGCGAGTAGGAGTGTCCTGTGCGGTAACATTCAGCAACTATGTCGCTAGACTGTTAGTGTGATTGGTAGAGAATGAAAGCGCAGCGAGTTGTGCATGCCTGTCCGCAAGCTATGTCGTAGGGCTTGTGCGGTAGCCCTGCCCAGTGCCTGAAGACTTTAAGCACTGATCTTAAACGTCACTCTCTAGAGCATCAGGCCGTTACGAATGCAATAACAACTCCATCGCCGGATCATCTAAATAGGCTGGTCACAATCGCCACATACACACAACTTTTAGAAATTATGCAGTAAGTCCGAGGTATTACAGCGCTTGCCTATTGGCTTCCGCACATGCTACTGTGCCACTTTCTGGAGATCAGATGTTGATGAGAGTTAGTAAGTAGAACTCTTACACGAGTCCTTGAATAAGCAAGAAAATACTGAACACTTACTCTCACACATAGCAAGCTTCATATTCCATAGGGACAAACATATCGAAATTAAATATATTGAGAATATTGCGCTAGGCGGGTACGAAAAATGTAGCTCACTGAAATGGCCTTCAAGGCAGCCAACAGAGTTGTATTATTCAAAAAAAGACCGTTCGTTTTCCGAGCACCGGCAATATTACAGTCGCAGCTACCACATCACTTACGGGCAGTATGTGGCCACTTCTAAACTTACAGGATGATCACCAATTGACAACATTAGTGCACAAATATTCAAAGAGAAAGCATCTCGCAACCACCCTAGAAGCAACACGTCAGGTTTCGGATGTTCTAAACTAGTGCTTAACCATACATTGTGACTGGCGATCGCAACTAACGTTGGCGCCATTTTTTTCTCAAAGAAGCACGGTTTGGACAGGAATCACTAAGCGAAAGTATAACGTTTTCGGCAAGCGCGCAGAGTATCGAAGTGGTGATACGAGCTCAGCTGCTCTGTTCGCTTTATCACCAGCTCCCTGTTTGTTACACTAACACTTAAGAATGTCACCAGCCTCGGAATAAAGTTCCGCCACCAGGGTATGTGCGCATTGCAATCGTGCAAATGCACTGCTAGGTCCAGATCATGTCACAGTTACTTACGACTTCATCATCAGGGTCATTACAATAATGCCATTCAAACGGTGTACACAGAACTTTTCATACATTGTCTCTTTCATTAGTATGCCTCACATCATTCTGCCGGGTGGCAGGATTTCTAGAAAATAGTTGTTTCGCTTGAATTCAAGTAGCATTCTCCAATGTACCACTCTTTTTGAAAGAAAAAGATTATTGCCACTTTTCGTTGCTACGAAATTAACCATCACATCTACATGTAAAGTTTTGTATTCAGAGAATTTTTCTGTGTCTACACCTGGCATCCTATTACCACTAGTGTGATGCTCTCTCCATTCTCCTTTATTCCTATGCGTACCGGAGTTTTATTGCTGCGTTCAAATTCAGTGTTCCCTTAATATGTTTGTGTACTGGAGTCTCTTCAACGTCCTTTTCATGTGCAAGTGAATCGCGGACCCTCTCGTTAATTCGAAGTCATAGCGAGATAACAACAGTAGACGAAATTAGTGTCAGTGTTTTCTAATGGTCAACATCTAAGCGTCCATCCTGTACGGTCGATGTCCTGCCTCTTTGTGCAACATTGAGGACACGGCCAATATTGAGGTGACCGTCTAAAGATTAATGTTGTGCGTCTTTTAGAGTATCCCATGGCGACTTTTCTTTGCTTGATCAAGTCGTCATTCTTTTTGATCGATGTTGTTTGACTTTCAGCAGCGAGCGTGTCAGAGTCCATACTGCTGTTAATGTTGAATATTCAATATGTCTACGTGCTTAACGCATCCAGTGCAACATTGCCCAGGAAAGACGGCGGCCAGATGGCTACCACGATGATGTTCTGCGGTAAAGACGTTATTTTTCTTCTGCTCTAGCATTGTGTGCAGTGTTTCACGTACTATTACAGCTTTACTGCTTTGCTCGTCCTTCCGGTCTTGAGAACTTCGCGCCTGGAGAATATGTCGCAGTGATAGTTAAGTATACATTGTTTGCTGTATATTCAGGAAGGCCATTCTTATATCTACTCTAATAGAAGATATACTGCCAAGTAATATCGTTAGTATAGGATTGTATACCCAAACGTTTATTGTCATCATTTTTATGAAGCTTCTCGCACAGTTTCATCTGCACATAACGATAGATTTAACAAGACTTGTTGTATGAGCTGTCATGTTGTGGCAAATACATCCGTAGGCTCCTGTCTTGGACTCGTTGTGTTTTCTTACGATTCTGGTGAAAATAATGGAGCATGATTGTAGCTTTCAAGAATGTGCACGACTGGATCGCACAAACTGTGACGTGTGCTCGCTTGAGCGTGCATTTGTGTGTTAGTGCGTGCTTCTACCTACGTTTGACAATGCATGCGAGGTACACCAACGTTCTTACAAAGAGACTACAACGGCATTTTTTTCGCGGCAGAACTTTACAGCACGGTATTGCGTCTGTCTTGGGTGCAGTATACGCAGAAGTAAAAGCAAACCAAGAGGCCAGGCTCGGGTTGTTGCGAACACACGGCTTTTGTATGTCAAGCCTTTGAAGTGAAGGTTCTTACATGTACTCACATTTGTTCAATAGATTTAATAATACGCGGTAGGAAATTTTATAGACCAATGTGCTCCGGAACCTTATGCTTCACGTTGCGTGGACTATGTCTTAGCCCTGAACACTTTTCACCGATGGTTCAGATCAATCCGCATATTTCATTCAGTACAGCACAGTTCACGCTATTGGTTTTGCTGCTGCAGCGGTTACCATTGCACAGTTCTTGTCACTGGTCTTGCTGGTGAGGCAGCTGCCACTTCTGCTGACGGTCGACGCCACTGCCCTTGCCATCATGAGCAACGTAGTGGTTCTAAGCAGCCATCATTGTCCCAGACGCCTTCCTTCCCGTGCTCGCTGGCCATACTGACTCACGGAAAAGACCTGCGCCCCGTACGGCGTAAATCCCGGTTGCTTCCTGGAACAGAGCCGGACCCAGTTCCCGAGACTGCCGACACGGGGATCTTCGAGGTAGCTGAGCGGGCCACGTCCGGTACCGACACCGCCAGGAACGGAGTTCTCGTGTAAGTGGTCGGCACCCACCTGGACCCTGCGGGACGCGATGTAGCTGCGTACATGCTCGACGTTCGCCTTCAGCTTGCTGTAGTTGCCGAACGAGTAGGCCAGGGCGCAGATGCATCCCACGATGGCGAACCCCAGCACAGCGACGATCACGTGGAGGCCCGTGCGGCTGATCAGCACAACCTTAACATTGGCCTCGGGAGGCGGCTCGTGCTGGGCCGCTGTTCGTATGCAGACCTCGGCGCTGTCTGTGAGTCGAGGCCCAGTGCCACGCTGTACGCCACCCTGCATCGAGAGTGGTGGTTTGGAGGAACTTATATGTTCCAGGCTGTTCATTATTATGTCGCAGGTCTGGCTCGCTTGAAACCGAACGCCGAAGGCAATGATAATGATGATGAACCTCTTTCATGGCGCTCACCCACTGATGGGGATAGGCCAGGAATCGGGCGGTAGTAGCGACAGTCAGGCTGGGGTTGTATCAAGAGGGACTCAGCCAAGAAGAAGGAGAAGAAAAGAACGACAGAAAGAAAACAAACTGAGCGGTCCAGTAGTCAAACTAACAAATGGTATGGAAGGAATGCAAGAGTAGTGAGACGTCTCGATATGAACACCACGAGGATGGAATTTGGCACAAGGTCGACTTGGAAGGGGAAGAAAAGTATAAACATAATTAGCAAGGGATTTTTTTTCTTTTAAGGAGTCGAACACCGCGGAGCAGACATCCCTGCGACAGCACCCGAATACAGTGGCCCTAAATGATAAATGTACTGGAATTTTCATTTCTAACCCCATCTTCCGAAGTGGAGTTTCGAGGAACCATTTTCTCAGGGGCGAGTATCTGCGGCAGACTAAAGAGAAGTGGTCTCTGGATTAGATTTTATTGCAAAATAGACGTAGTGGGGGCGTCCGTAGACCGGCTCTGTGCAAGTAAAGGTTCACATACGGAATTCGACAGTGTAATATGCTGAGTGAAACCTCTAATCGCTCGGATGCGCACCACTCTTTATTCCAGCAAAATTTTAACGGTTCAACATCTTTAAATCTGTCCAGACAGGAGTCAAGTTTTTTTGTAAACAAACGTTTCTATACCATAGTGTTGTCATCCCGTAAGCAGTATCAGGTAAGACAATGTCCTGCAACGCGAAACATGATGATGATCCTTTTTTTTTCTCAATGCCATGAAACCACTATGGTGCTCCAGCCAGGTCCGAAGATCCTGGGGCACTGGCACACAGAGCCTTCAAGGCGAGTTGATGTCAGGGCAATGCTGCGATTTCTCCGGAAACGGGACTTGATGACTGATGTGATGTTGCCCTGACAAGTGACAGTTATATTCTTGTGTCCCTAAAATATCTCCTTTCCCTTTTTCATTCCCCCTTCCCCTTCCTCGGTAAAAGGCAGCCAACAGGATATCTCCTCTGGTTAACCTCTTTGTCTTTCCTTTACTTCTCTTTCTCTCTGTGTTTAAGGCAATATTTATAGTCACAAGAAATGAAACGGTAATGCGTAAATAGTGATTAAAAATGTACTATATAAATCGTCTGGCGGCGCGCAAGAGCTCTCCTTTTTTATCCTTCATCGATTTGATAACATCAAAATGAATATTGCAACCATGCGTTATAACTCTTTAGAACGTCCTAAGATATGTGGGAAACGTCAAGAAAGTAGATCGTCATGGTCATGGTTATAGGGCCCGAACGTAGTTACAAAACATCGAAAGCTGACCCGTGACTAAAAGCGGAGAACCAGAGAAAAACCAAGGTGCTTAAGTTACACACAGTCGGCACAGCAAAAGCTTCAAGCAGCCTTGTTCTTTGTGTGAAGGATCGGAAGAACATAATGCACAATAAGTAATCATAGATTCCAATTCTAATCTAAAACGTCTCGATAGGGTGCGCAGAGTGAAGTCGGGGCAGAGCTAAACTGAGCACAGAGTTCATGCTGGAAAAGCAGCCCGAGGCAGAACGAGGACAGAGAAAAGAACTGGATAAGACCAGCGCTCGTCTTGTCGAGTTCTTTCCTCTGTTCTCGTTCTGCCTCGCGCTGCTTTTCCAGTATGAATTCGTACAACTCACCCAAATTTCAGTTCTGAGCACAGAGGTCAGCAGCGCAGGCCTGTGTAAATATAAATTTAGGGGAGAGAGGATCTCAGAAGGATGGAAAATTTTGTCGTGGTGAAAGCATTTTATGTCTTAGGAAAAGCGTAGGATGACCGTTGTCGTCAGCGTCAACCCTAATGGTACCAAAGGTCAGATGATGTGGCCTTGTTTACTTGGTGTATGCCACAATTGGCAGTGCATGGTCCGAAAGTGTGAATTACATGACATATAGGCCATGACACCAATAACTAGTCACAGTTGTCATTTACGTCGTTACTAAGTACTCGGCCGCAGATCCGAAGGCCGCGGGATCGAATCCCGGCCGCGGCGGCTGCATTTCGATGAAGGCCAAATATTGAGGCCCGTGTACTGTGCTGTGTAAGTGCACATTAAAGAACCCCAGGTTGTCGAAATTTCCGGAGCCCTCAACTACGGCGTTTCTCGTAATCATATCGTGGTTTCGCGACGTAAACCCCCAGAAATCGATCAATCAACGTCATGATTATGGATAACGCAACAAAATGTGACGCACACCCGTGTTTCCTGGCCAGGGGTACGCGGCTACGAGTCACACCTGATTAGTGTTAACCTTACCAGCGCCATGCTACCCAAGCCACGAATGCACGGGAAGCAGTTGCCAGGTCATTTTAAGGAACGATGTATCTGCATCCCAGAAACAGCTACAGTCATACGCGCAATAACCAAAGCAATTAAGCAGGTTATATACTGCACAATACATGGTAAGGCAAACAAAATGTGTGAGCAGAAAGTTTATATAAGCTCAATCAAGTGTGTCCGTTCAAGCCAGCCGCTCGCAACACCATTTCCTCCATACGAATCGTTTCCCCTCGGAATTAAAATAGTCGCCGTAAAGTAGCAAAAAGTACAGTGAAAATCTCGGCCGACGCTACCGCCTTCAGTGAACGAGAATGTCGACATATTCAAGCAGATTCGACAGAAGCTGTTGACCGTTGTGTTGTATTCCGTCACACCTTCCACGGGTACAGGGTAGTAGACCGCCTCCTGTCGAAGCTCCAGGAGCGGTGAGGTCCGCCGCAGCGAGCGAGGCGTTGACGTCGCTAACCCGAAACGGCCGCGTACCTACCACATCGTCACTCGTACACTTCTTGGGAAGTAGGCGGTGCGAACGTGGCGTTACTGGTGTCCTGGACCACCGACAAAGCTTCACTCCAAGGAACCGTGTCCTCCCGTAGCGGTTCCGCCTCAACGGCAGTCTCATTCGGCAATGCAACCGGCATCGACGAACCATTCACACTGCCCGAGACATCGTCGATGCTATTCGTGACATTGCCTTGGTACTCGGTGCTCAGCCGGTCATTCGGTGCGCTGGTAAAAAGGGATGCGGCGACTTGGCTTTGCAGTGCATCGCTATTTAACTTCAGCACGTCGTAGCCTTGCAACACGTACGAGAGCAGGCAAGTGCCTAGCACGACGGAGACGCCCAGCAAGACGATGACCACGTACGTGCCTTCGCGATTGGTAGGAGCCCTCTGAACTCGCGCCAGTGGCTGGGACTCCATCTCAAGAGCTTGTCCTGGTTTCGTCGATGGCGCGGGGAGTAGATCGTTAGGTACAGTCCGGAATTGTTCATAGAGTTCGACTATTTTAGTTTCTTGCCTATTTCTATGCGAAGCGAAAAATACGAATGCCGCGGTCGTGTCAACAACCGTTAGTGACGTCGAAAGCCTTGTGGAAGGGTTGGAGCCTATGTGAACGCTTCTATTTTTCGGCTGGCTGGCTGTTCGGCTCGTCGAGAATACGGTGCTACCCACAGCAAGGATTCCGCCATGAGTCGGCCAGTATGAATAGTAAAGAGTGTTTGTAATAATAAAGTATTCAAAACTGTATGTTTAATTTGGAGTTGTGAGATGAAATGCTGTTTTAAATATGAAGCCCGCCATAAATAAATAATTGATACATTTAATCATTGTTTCTACCCACCGTGCATGTGCCTCATGTCCATTATGAACATTTGGCTTGGAAACGTGAGTGGAATGTTCTTCGTTCTAATGAAAAAACTAACTTTAGGGGAAGGGAGGTTGTGAAGGTTGCTTAGCGTAAGTTTTTATCGTTATTGATTTGAAGCAATGGTGCTAATGAATTAGGTGTAACGGATAAGAAGAAAACTAATAATTCAACATCGTCTACGCCAACTGTGCGGCAAAGGCGTCTACTTCACCAATTGATTAATTTGTGGAGTTTAACGTCCCAAAACCATGCTACACTTCACCAATTAACACGACTGAGAAGGATAAAGGAAAGACAAGACATAAATGTGGCGATAATGATTAACTACACCATGACAAAGAAAAGATGACTGTGATGAACCGGGGTGATGATAAGGCAACACCAATGTCACTTTACTGTCTGACCTTCAGACTTTGTAATGATTCTCGTAATGGATATTATCTTATGCACAATGGAAATTAAATCTGGAAACCTTCGGAGAAGCAGAACTAGACCTCAAGATTTAGCAGACCGAGTTGGTGAATCCTCTTGCTCGGGCAGTGCACGGCGGCCTAAAAGCGAAAGCCTATATTGCAATACTCCTTCAACTCAATAGCTGAGAAAAAAATAATCAAAGCTGTCGTGGTGGTTGGCCAGCGAAGCTGTGCTATCACCTTATCCAATAAACAAATGTGACGTGACACCGAATCATTGAGAAGCGCAATACGTGGAGCGGTTGCCAGCGAGACAATCAAACGCGCCTTTTTTTTTTTTTTTACGATGGTGATAAGAGGTCGGTCATGCGACCTCCTTTGAGAATTGCTACGTGTGTGAAACTTATACGCATTCTCGTTCGAGTAGAATTATGCCTATCGATCCGGTGGACACCGCTTATCGCGATCGGGAGCTTCGTATTAACCTACGTCTGCGGGCCTCAAGAAGAGCAACGTGAAAGATTGACTACGAGTTCTACAATTTTCGATGAAGCACCATATAGTCACCTGAAGAACCTACTATAGTCACAGTTTTTACCGCGCGTGGCCTAAGCGTGAGATATCTTCGAAAGACAGCGAAATGCTCGATCTTCCCAAAGCTTCCGCGGCGCCAGCGGCCACGCAGCGGGGCAGCGTGACGTCATAACTTACTAGACAGTTTTAGCTGACCGATTCTACAGCCTGTGCCCACGGACCCACTTTCCCTTTGCGTTATCTTGTCATCATTCGTGCAGCATCCTCTTCATCATCACCCTAGCCACAAAAAGCCCCGGTGCCTTTTGAAGGAAACAGCTTTGTTCGGCTGTTAGCTGCATTGTAGTAAAAAGTCCAGGAAAGAGCGCTGCTCAAAACAGGATACTGCACTACTGCCTTTCATTTCGCCACAAGACATTTCGTTTTCATGCCCACAGACCACTACATATTCTTACACCGTCCCACAGACAACAGAGGAGCAAGGGAAGCGGAGCCTGTGACGACACATTTTATTCATCCTCTCTGACGCCACGACCCGGTCTATTCCAGCTGACGTTGAGAGACCAGGGGGACGCACTCTCGCGCGTCGTTAAGGTTTCACCGTCCGACGATCCGTGCACGATGGTACCGCTCCCACCGTCCGAAACCGTTCCGTTCGCGATCTGCGCCTCTGATGCCACCGCGCCTGATACTCGCTGCTTGGCGGCAACGGCGAACGTATTGCTGACACTTCGTACCACAGAGGCGAAGTCGCTGGCATTGCGTCCTGCGACGAACGAAGGTCCAATCTGCGACCCGTTCTCCGGCGCCATCGAGACCAGCGTATCGGTGGTTACCGAGCGGACGTCGCTCTTGACGACAATGTTACCAGCGGCAGCGGTGTCCTTGCCGCCGCTGTGCTGGGCCTCAGCCGCCTTGCTACCGTGGTGGCCGACGTAGCTGCGTATCTCCGCGGCGTTCTTCTTCAGCTTGTCGTAGTTGCCGAGCGAGTAGGCCAGGACGCAGGCGCATCCTAAGATCGAGACGCCCAGCACGGCGATGATAACGTACAACCCGTCGCGGTTGATTAGCACCACCGGAACGTTGGCACGGGCGTCAACCTCGGGATCCATGCTGTCGCGGCTCACGGCTGACGAGTGATGCTGAAAATAACGTAGCGCGGCGAAGGTTCAGGTTGCGGTCTTCTACGAAGCTACAAGAAACGGCCAGGGATTGCTCCGTATTCGAGGCACGTCGAATGCTGGCGTCCTCCACGAGCTCTTCTTCTTCTTCTTCCCTTTCTTCTCCCCGTTCTTTACGGCGATGCAGAATTCTAGATATATCATATGCATCTCTACGCGGGCTGGACAAATATCTAGCAGCAGAATTACCGGAAGGAGACGCCAAAATTTTCGTACAAGGAATGTTTTGTGGAAATAAAGCTAGTTCGATTACAAGAAAAGGGGAAAAGAACTAGTTGCTTTAGCAACCCGAAACAAGTTACAGCTCGAGAAAAAAAGAACAGGCGTAAATTAAGGGTACGCTTGGTGTTAAGGGTTATTATTATTATTATTATTATTATTATTATTATTATTATTATTATTATTATTATTATTATTATTATTATTCATACATGGACTGTACCCATATCGGGGGATTTGCCGAGACCTGTGAATCACTTTCTAGCTGGTATCTTGGTTATGGCATTACATCCCAAGTTTGTGCCCCTTGTAGGTTATCGATTTTTTTTTTTTTTTTGCTCTGTATTCTGGGTCAAGGACAAAACAGGCGATAAATGAAAGTACGTGGACCAGAAATCTTCTTGACATAAGAGTGGCCAGAGAAGGGGAGGGTTCCAATCATATCCCTCTCCCGAATTTTTCTTTTTCCGCATATGTGCGCAAATGCACACAGGAAAAGGCACACGCACAAAATGCTGGCTGCAGAACTGCGCAGCAGAGCTGGGTAGCCTGTAAGAACGTAACCTGCAATACCTTTTAATGAGTATGTGGTTACCCCATGTTCATTTAAATAGGTGCTGGCGCAGGTACAAGGAGTGCAACCGTCCATGCACTCTATGGACTGCCATGCTGGCATAATCATAAGGCGCGATCATCGTAACGACGCACGTGGACGCAATATGTTGGACCAGGAAACACACCGTCAGTCATCGTGACAACCAAGACATAGCTTCAGCTCTTGCTCGAATCTGAGAAGTCGACCACCCTTATGCATTTACGTGGGCCTCGTCTTTAAATTCATCATTAGCACCCGGACGACAACGACCAAGATTTATGTGCAGTCTTATACCTAAGGGCAAGCTCCCGAAATAAACAAGAATGTTCAAGGTCAGTGTGTATTACGGTTAACACAAGTTCTTAAAATTTGAAAGGCGTACAATTGCATATTAAGAACAGCTCTAAATGCTGTACATTCTACCCTCTTAGCAGCGAGGATGTTTAGCAAATCGTTCCTTGTCCGGCGAAACAAAAAATTCGCCTCGCGCTAACTGCGCTGTAACCATGGCAACGCGACGTTACGCCACCAGCTGTGTCAAGCCGAGCAGCTGGAGGTCTCGCCTTTCGGCTTGCATAGCCTGTACAGCCTAATATCGCCTTGCATAACCTTTACAGTCTAGTTAAGCTGATTAACTTAATTAAACTAATTACGCGATGTTGTCGCAATTGGGCAACTGTGTATCTCCTGGCATAACCGATACAACCTAGTTAGCCTTATAAACTTATTATCTTAATTACTTTAATTACCGTAAATAACGTGTTCCCGCCACGCCTACCACGTCTACCATGCCGCCTCCGGTTACGACACCTCCGGCGGTAGCCAATGAGTGTGTGACGCGCCACCTGCTTAGCACCACGAACCAATACGCGTATCACATCACCATCACGTGATACCTTGAGGTTATAAAAGGAAGTGTACAGCTCGCGCCTAACCATACGCAGCCATTTTTTTTAATTGATGTAAAGATAAATGAAGCAGCTGTCGCCATTTCGTGGCGACGGCTACCCCTTTTCGCTTAAGTGCTGTAACATCACAGTAAAAAATAACAAATAAAACCAGAGACTAGTCCGTGTTGTCTTGAAGGACGCAGCCATGGGTCGCCCGATGCTAAATCACGCTCCCGAGGAAGAAGCCAAGCTCAACGTCGTTACAACAAAATGTAAGCCTGACACTGATCATCTTCGCCGTGTATAAGCGGCTTGGTGCAAGGCTGAAGCAATTTTTTTTTAATTATCGCAGGAAAGGAGCAACCGCATAAGCCTTGCTGCGAGTGTAAATGATTTCGCATTGCACACTTGTGCTTAATTACCTCGTAAGTGGCTTTGCTCTCTAAAACTCTATAGCGGAATGTTACACTGCGATCTATCAATCAACATGTACTCACAGAAATCCCCGCATACTTGCACAGAACAGCGTTTCTTCCAAAAATGAAAAAAATAAGCCGCGTCCACTGTTCGTGTCTTGGGTCACCGCTGTTGCACGAAGACCGCTGATGCCGACGCTTATCTCGTGTTTTTCACTCACTTCACTTTTCATCGAAGGCATCACTCACGACATAACACGTATACTCGAAACAGGGCGTTCAACGAATGCAAAATTCGAACCACGAAAATTCAAGCAAAACACGGCAGAGAACAACATAATAACGTTTCGGAGGGGCGTATTCGGGCTGGACTAACCTTCCAAGCACGATTTCCTGTCGCGTCATGAACGCCCCCTTATTTCATTTTTTCTATCTAGGAAAGAGACAATAATTACCCGAAAGTAAACGGCATAAGCGTTTTTCTTTTCATTTTCGCACGTTATATCTTTTTTAAAGCACTTAGGGAGCTTCAATCAATGAGCATTCTCATGTTGTCGTGTTCTTCATTGCAAAAGAAATTTCTTGGTTAATCGTGTTTGTAGCATCGCCCCGCCACGGTGGCGTAGTGGTTACGGCGCTCGTCTGCTGATCCGAAGGTCGCGGGATCGGATCTCGAAGGCGGCGGCTGCATTTCGATGGAGGCAAAACGTTGAAGCCTGGCCCGTGTACTGTGTGTACGTCGGTGCACGTTAAAGAACCTCAGGCGCTCAAAATTTCCGGAGCCATCCACTAAGGCGTACCTTTTCTTTCTATCTCTTTCACTCCCTTTCCCCTCCCCCTCCCCCTTAAGGTCCCTAGATTTTCTTTTTTTCATTGATACAAGCGAAAAATCTAGGGACTTTACCCCCACTGACTGTGAGCCGCGATCCTGCAAGGCAGGGAATACGGCCCTTAATAACCGAGCCACAATTACACCGCTTTCCGATCAAAGCTCGGGCGGAAAACACATTTGAATTACCCTTCGCTTCTGCACCAAGAGTTCGCAGTCGCGTGTAACATATATATGGGATAACTTGATGTTCCAAAAAATCCTTATCGTCGGGCTACGTCACATTGGTCTCTCGCATAAAGATATGATAGCTTCGCTGGCCAAACGGCCTCGCAGTTCTCGGCGTTGATATATCGGTTTAACATTACGCTTAAAAGAACTGAAATTTGGGCGAGTTTGTACGAGTTCGCACTGGGCCTTCCGTTGCAGACAACGCGGGTGTGAACCTGAATTAAGCAACACTAGTATTCTGTATCGAAGTCGCGACAAGGACAACCAGAGAAATTGTCGAGGCGTTTTATATTCATACGAATGGTTCCACGTGTGTAAGCCAGCCATCCTTAAGTCTTCACCCCTGTGAGATTGAATTTCTGAAAGCAAATTTATTGCCGTTCGCTTCCGCTAGTTAAAGGTGCGATTGTGAGCACGTGTGCTTTTTTGTAGTTATCGAGGTTCTGGTTTCAACTGTTCCTTAACTGTTTCTTTCCTTCTTGCATGTACATTCATGATTTTGTGAAGTGTTGTGTTAGTGTTCCCTTTTCCGCGGCCGAACTTGGTTTGGTTATGAGCTGTGCTTCCCTTCTTTCTTCTCTCTGTCCCTTTAATTCCCCCACCCCATTAGTGTATCGGTTGAGGTGTCCTCACTGAGAGACAGTTACCGTGCACTCTGCACCCTATTTTCTTCAATTCCTTAACTAGAACCTCTATCTCTCTCTCCTCACCGACCAACGGCTCAGAAGGCAATGAAAGCGCTTTTAAGCTTTCTGAAAACATCTAGCCCTACCGAGCGCCTGTGGCATTATATGGGACTTGATTTGATTGATTTGATTTATTGATTTGTGGGGTTTAACGTCCCAAAACCACCTATGATTATGAGAGACGCCGTAGTGGAGGTATCCGGAAATTTCGACCACCTGGGGTTCTTTAACGTGCACTGACATCGCACAGCACACGGGCCTCAACATTTCGCCTCCATCGAAATGCAGCCGCCGCGGCCGGGATTCGATCCCGCGACCTTCGGATCAGCAGCCGAGTACCATAACCACTAGACCTCCGTGGCGGGGCTTATATGGGACTGTCCTGTAGGTATTCCTCTCTCTCCTCTTTTCTTTTCTTCCCTATCTCCCATCCCCCAGTGTATAGGGTAGCTAACCGGACTCCTGACTGGTTAACATCCCTGCCTTCCGTTCCTTATTTCTCTCTTTCTCTCTCTTTTCCTGGGCGACAGAAGGGAACGTGTTCTTGTGCGACAGCGTGTATATTTCGTGATTTGCAGTGGCTCATGTAAGCGCGGTGTTCGTTGAGTAAAATTGAGTTTGAAGTCTTGTCCAATTCTTCCTTGTGTCCTCGTTTCGCTTTGCGCTGCTTTCCAGTGTGAGATCGATTTAACAGCCAGCAGGCCTCGCAGTTCTTTTCCCGCTCCTTTGTAACGCCGTGCTGTGGTTGCAGAAAGCGTGCTGTTTTGAAGCGCTAGCGTTGAAGACCTCTTGTCGCAGAACATACGGCGCCGACGTGAGCGTCCACGGCTGAAAAAATCATCTCGGGCTGCTGCCATTTCCCGAAACACCCCACCAATGAAGCTCTCCATCATGACGCAGGTGCATTAGGGAATAAAACTGAATTTCTCAAAGTTCGTAAAAAAAATGTCATCTGCGACTTAGCACCTACGCACATGATAGTTGGCTTTGTAATATGAATGCGCGAGAAAAACGCAGTTCCGTTACGAGGAGGTGATGCAAACGCGGCCCGATGACGTCACAACGTTCACGCTTAAAGGGGAAGCTTGACCTTCCTCCAACTCTTCGTTATGAGACCACCCATAACGCTGTAAACTGTTTTCAGAATGCAGCTTCCGCAGCTAGTACGTATACACCTGCTACAACTTAACCACATCATGCAGCTGGTGGAGAACCTAACCCCTTCCCGCTGCAAATAATAATGCTACATAGTCAGCGACACGAGCAACTAGTGGCTAATGTTGGCCTCGGTTGCTCTCGGTTAATGTTGATTGATGTTGCCCAAATTATAACTAACCTCAGCTACTGTTTGCTTGTGTTCTACAAACAACTTTGCCAGCTATTGTTAACTGCGTAATGGCTAGGGTCGGCCTGCGTTCGCTACATCTATATTTCAATGCTTGCGCGCCAACCGATAGTTCTCCGGTAGGGATGTGAAAACGTGGTCGAGTTTGTGATGATGCGTGATCAATTACACCGCGAGCGAAGACACGCTTGTATAGATTTTCTGCTGCAGTCTGCCGCGGTCGTCTAGTGGTCATAATCTAGACTGCTCACACAACAAATGCATCTTCTATCGCGGTCGTATTTCCTACAGAGGCGAAAATTCTAGAGGCTCGCGCACTGTGCTTTATCAGCTCTCGTTAAAGAATTGAAGGGGCAAAAAAGTTCGAAATTAAGAAGGGAGAGAGAAGTCGTTTTTATCGTTTGGGCATTCTCATAAAGCTGACCTCTGCTCAAGCAGACCGGATCGCAAACTTTTAATTTCATCGCTCCATCTAACCTTTTGCCTGCCTCTGTTGCGTTTTCCCTCTCTTGGTATCCATTCCGTCGCTCTTACAGTCCATCTGTTATCTTTCCTCCTGATGACATGTCCTGCCCAGGTCCACTTCTTTCTTTTAATTGATATAATAATATCGGCTACTCCTGTCTGTTCTCTGATCCATTCTGTTCGTTTTTTATCTCTTAGCGTTACCCCTATCATTTTTCTTTCCATTGTACGTTGCGCGCTCCTTAGTTTAATCTCTAGTTTTTTCGTTATCCTCCACGTTTCAGCCCCGTACGTTAGTATTGGGAGAATGCAGTGATTGAATACTTTTCGCTTTAGTGAGAGCGGTAAGTTTCCAGTCATGATCTCGTAATTCCTTCCGAATGCGCTCCAGCCCATCCTTATTCTACGGAGAATTTCTTTTTCATGGTTAGGAGTTCCTGTTATTAACTGTCCCAGGTATACGTATTCGCTTACACATTGATGACCTCTGCTCAAGCAGACCGGATGCGGCGAAAAAATAAAGAAGAATAAAGACAAGAACTGAGGGGAGCATTTCTTCCTGTGGCGTCCACTAAAGACGTCTAGGCCTGTTCGCCACGGTCATGTCTAAGTTTTGTGGCGCCATGCGCGGTGCTGGTTCCTCTGCCACGTGTCGTGCTGTCTGTCAAATCTGCCAGAAAGGCGTCAGACAAGAAGTTACAATTTTTCCAATGCTATTTACTGCATGTTTGGAAGAAATCTTCAAACGATTAGACTGGGACGAAACGGGACTACGGATTAACGGCGAATATTTGAGTAACTTACGCTTCGCCGACGACGTAGTACTCTTCAGCAATGATGGCGACGAACTAAAGATGATTGTAGGGTTAAGCCGGGAAAGCGCTAAGCTAGGATTAAAGATGAAAATGCAGGAAACAAAGGTAATGCTGTTGAAATTTTATACGAGTGCATTTAGGACAGCTGTCGATTGCCCAGTCCTGCACTGTAGTCTTCTTTGAGGGCTAGCACTGTCAGTTAAGAAGTAAAACAAACAAAAGCTAGATGTCTCCAGGTGTATTCTGGGTGCATAAACATTTTCGCTCCTCTCTCAAAGCAGTTCGCCGCCGATCCGGTATGAGGACGTGGCTGCAAATGCAAGTGACAGCCGAAGTCTCAGTGGACGTCCACAACATGGCGCCCGTTGTCGTTCGTGGCGATGTCGCTGGCGTTTGCAGTCACGGCGGGGGCAATCGCAGGCTCGGTAGAATCTACTCCAGTCGACCAACTCTCGTTACCACCACCTTCGCCGTTCGCCGAAGTCGCGTTCCCAACCTGCACCGTGTCAGCACCGGCCATGCCGCCCTGCTCCTGCTTCCCTGGGTCTACCAAAGCGTCGCTGACGTTCTTCACAACAGTGTCGTCTACACTGGCATTGCCTCCTACTAACGGGAACGCCTTCGAGTCCACCCTTGATGCAGTCATCGACGACACCGTTAACGTTGTTCTGGCGGCAGCCGACCTCTCTTTAGCATCAGCGGCAGCACTGTCGGCCCCGCTCTGCTGTTCCTTGAACGCTGCCTTTCCCCGGCGATGTACGATGGCGTTGAACAGATCGGCGGCTTTCATTTCTGTCTCGCTGCGTAGGCCGATGACGAAGACCAGAACGCAAGCGAGGACGCAGAAGACCAGCACGCTGCTGATGAAGAACGGATGCATGCAGCTCAGCCGTGAGTTGAAGAGGCTCGACCGCGACCCGTACTGACTTTTCATGGTGCCGGATGTCTCCCTATAGGCGGTTGATTGAGAAACGTCCGGGCAGTCCGGAAGCGCGCGAAAGGCGCTTCCGATTACTTCTATGCTTCTATGGATCTGCTTGTCTTCAGCACGGCGCGAAAATGAAGATACCTGACCCCGCAATGGCAGCTTGAGCGTTGGCGCCTGCACGAGCTCCCGTTGTGATGATGATGATCATGATCATGATATAGATGAAGATCCTGAGTACCTACGGCGCTTACCCACCAGGGGGATTGGCCAAGAGTTAGTTGATAATTACGTTTTGATTTGGAATGATTGAAAAGAACAGATAGAAAAAGGAGCATTTGGAGAAAATTTAATTAGTGGAATTGTGCATATTAACTGTCGAAACCTCTCTGCTTCGTTTCTGTGATTATGGTGATGATGATGATCGTCATTAATTTAAATTAGACTCCACGAATTTCAGTGAACAACAGTTCGAACTCATGTGGCTGGGGCATTAGTGTATTGCTAGGGGAGAGTTGTTTAAGGAGAGCAGTAGCGAATAACGCAATCTCCGCAGCCTGGTGTAAGGATGTCAGAAAGTAAAAATATGAAGTAATGAATGCTAAGCGCATCCGCCCATACAATAACAGAATTGAAGACCAAGTAACGCTTACGGTAAGCTATTTGGATGGGTTTCCACCGCTGGTTCCGGTGAAAGGCATATTTCTTTGACCGTAGGTCAAAGGACCTGTCGACACAAACCTCGTCATGGAACAATAGGCTGTAAATGCGCTAGAGGGTCCACCAGCGTCTGGGCCCTCAGGCACTGAGGGCTGAACCCCCTACTGTCGCTATTCTTCGTTAAAAGACTAAGAAAAGATTCACCTTCCGAGGAAGTTAACCGGTACCAAAGCACTGTGTTTTTTACTTAAATGAAATGGCTGATTGACGAGCGCGTGAAGCAGTTAATGGGCCAGTAATACCGGTTTTCCCTTACTGGAGCTCTTAAGTGCGAGGCGATATCGCAAATTTTCAATTCATAAAGATAGGACTGAAACATGTAGTACGTACGGGGACAGAATTTCGGAACCTTAAGTTTCTGTCGAAAGACCAGTGGTGTCCACGTCGACAAGCACAAGGAATGCTCATGACTACGCGGCGCGCCCCCTCCCCATCTCCCACACACATACACACATTATATCTACGAATGCAGCTATAATCTGTGTGCGTGCGTGCGGGGGGGGAGGGGGGCTGCCTATGTATAAACAATAGAACATTATCTGTTAGTATGTCCTCGGTATAAAGTAATAAAAATAAGGCTACTCCAAAGGCCTTGGACGTTATATAGGAAACATCACTTAGTTTCAGCGCTGCAACATAGCCGTGGGAACACCTTTGATGCTCTCTGTGATTTCATTTAATCAACAAAGCATATACGATATTAATTATTCCTTTAAGACCAGTTCAGAAACTCTTCATGCAGAGATCGAATACTCCTGTTATTTTATGCTCCTTCATTCTTTCTAATGCATTCACTTTAGGTAGTCTAAGCTTGGTTGCACATTTGCGCTAATATCACCAGCAAATACCCTTGACATTTGCTTTATTCCTTTGTTTTTTGTGTGTGTGAACGTATACATAGCTATCATATTTTGCTAATTATTATGTAAATTACAAAAGCAAGGAACTAACAATTTAAACTTGCGACTAATGGCACTTATCCCAGTGTGGGTATAAGCCATCAACATTTGGGCCATAACGCGCCACATCCAATCAAAGAAACTAAAGTTATTTAGCGTAATGTTTAGAAATCGATGCACCTAGTCTTATTGAGTGAATAGTCTTAGTTGAGTGAATATATTGAAACGAATAAACCCATATATTTTAGAATTTCTTTGGAAAATCTTAGGCACTTCAGAAATCTGTAGAAGGAAATAGCGGAAAATATAGGAGAGACAAGCCCGGGAGAGAAACTCTAGCACCTTCTCCTCTAGTGGAGATAAGGACAGACGCTTGGTCGATCCTGTTATTCGTTACTGAAGGATGACTTCGGTAAAGACTGCTTTTTATTGATGGATGGCCACCATAACCTCAGTCATTCTCCCTCGAGCAGCGGTGCGTGGCGTTCCAGCTGACGTTCGTCGCTACTGCCGTGGTAGCGCACTCGCGCACGGTTGAGGACAGCACAGAGGACGAGCAGTCATAGCTACTGCTGACGTGACCCCGACGTCGCATCGCTACAGCGCTGCAGACCACTCATGGCCGCGCCGCACTCCTCCGGTCTGGTGCCAATGGTGATCCCGTCACTGACACTCCAGGACAGGCGAAGCCGAAGACCCAGCTCTCGGTGATGGTTCAGCATCGTCAGCCGACGACCTATCGACGTCATGGGCAACGGGGTCGTGACGGTTCCGGAGAGGGTGCAACTCGTCCCAGCTCCGGAAGCGGTCGCCATCTCCCAGGCACCGTTGAGGTCGTCGGAAACGGCCTTGCCGCCACGGTGCACGTTGTAGTCTCGAACTTCGTCGGCATTCGTCGCCAGCTTGCCGTAGTTGCCGACCGAGAAGGCCGGAACGCCGGCACATCCCGGGATGGAGACGCCCAGCACCGCGACGACGGCGTACATGCCCTCGCGGTTGACCAGTACTACCGGGAGGCTGGCGCGTGCTGGACCTTTGGTACCACGGCGCTGGAGCATCCAGAGGGACCAGGGCTTCCAACAGTGTCGGTCTCTGTTACGGAGCCTCGAAAGTCGGCCTCCGTGCGCGCCGAGAGCGAGCTCTTCTTCTGTCTCTTCTTCTTGTTCGTGGAACCCGTAGCGCGTGCTATGGTACGTCAGATGGCGTAAACCACATATCGTGTTAACGAAATAACAGGAAGAAATAGGAATGATTGGGTTCATGGTCGTCACTTTAACCCCAAAATTCCAAATTATACCCCAGCCAATTATTAGTTCAGGTCCCTACGTATCGAAGCCGATTCGGCTTCTTCAGTCACCTCTGTAGAAGCCAAATCGGCTTCGGAACATCGGGATCATAAATAAGCATTGCTTGGTTTATTACGTGGATTATTGCTATTTTACCAACCCAGACAGACATCTGTTGGACATCTTTACCTTTAAATACTTTATTCCTACATGTCTATGCGTCTTAATTTTTCTTTATAGCTACAGCATGGTATTAAAGAATAATCATTGTCAGTGAGGAATAATCGTTACCACTAGCCAATAAAAACAACCGTAAACATGCTTCTTAAATGTCAACGCCCGATAGTGGGTGTGGGCCACTGATGAAAAGCTAGAACAAGGAGAGTGCAAAGTGCAACTTCATCGCCTTCGGCCGGCGATTAATCGAAGGAAGGATATGTACACCTTTTAAAGAAATGCGTTATTTTATTAATATCCTCGCTTCATAGAGAAGCTTGTCATCGTCACAAGTGCTGCAGCTCGTGGCTCAGATTTGTGGTTAGCGGTTTATGGCGAAAGCGGAAAACAAAATGAACTGCGCGTAAGATTTATGCGTGTGTGCTATGTTGTTCGAAGCGTTTGACTTGAAAAGGACCGAAACAATGTCCAACGCAAGCTCCGCTTTCTTGCGATGAACAAACCTTAATTATTTCCTCTCGAAACCAAAAGCGAAGCATTGCCCTAACTTCTCGTGTATGCTTATACTTATATTTCCAATGGCAACAATAGGAAGTGTTCAAACGAAACTTGTGTCTAGCCTCGTCGTTCGTCAGATAATGCCTGGGCCTGTGCTCTTCACCACGACACGTAAATAAAAGTACCTGTCCTCGAAAGGGCACCCACGGCCTGTGAATGCGGTTATTAGACGCTCGGAGCAGCGTAGCAGCGACATTCAAACTCGGGCATAGCTTCAAAGCGGGAAAGCCTTTAACGAGCAACAGTGCCGAACCCACTAGTCTCCCCTTCTTCACGACATTATGATGTTTACAAGACTAAAGAGAGGTCCAATAGTAATCCTGAGCCTACTCAGCTTTACAATCCTTTTAAATAGAAGAAACTGTTAAATGGTTATATTGAAAAGGATAAACCGACATTTTGAAAGAAGGATACCGTAAATTACAATCCTTTTAAATAGAAGAAACTGTGAAATGGATATATTGAAAAGGATAAACCAACATTTTGAAAGAAGGATACCGTAAATCTTAGACATTATGTACCATACGCGAAAGAAAACGGCGGAAAATATGGGATAGACAAGTCAAAAAGAGACACTGTACCACAATCTTTATTCTTTTGTGGAAGTGCGGACAAACGCTTCTTCGATCCAGTTTTTCCGACACTGAAGGATGTGTTCGGTAAAGTCCGCTTCCTTATTGAGGCATGGCCACCAGAAGCTCCGCAGAGCAGTGGTGTGTGGCTTTCCTGCTGGTGTTGGTACCTACGGCCACGGCGGTGCATCACGCACTTCCGAGGACTCCTCAGCGAACAAGCTGTCGTAGCCACTGCTGGCATGTGCCCACCATCGCAGAGCGCTGGAGATCACTCGTGGCCGCGCCGCACTCCTCCCGTCTCGCGGCAAGGACGACCGCGTCACTGACACCCCGACAGCAAAGCCGAATGCTGCTGGCAAGGCGCACAACTCTCGCCGATGGTCCAGCATCGTCAACCCACCACGCATCGAACGCCATGGGCAACGGAATCGGGACGGTCCTGGAGAGGGCACAGCTGGTCCGAGCGCCGGAAGCGGGCGCGATCTCCCAGACACCGTTGAGCATGTCGGAAACGGCCTTACCGCCTTGGTGCGTGATGTAGTCTCCAACTTCATCTGCGTTCCTCGCCAGCTTGCCGTGGTTGCCGAGCGAGAAGGCCGGAATGTCGGCGCATCCAGGTATACCCCTAGTACAGCGACGATCGCGTACAGGTCCTGGCGGTTGACCAGGCACACCGGGAGGGTAGCGTGTACCTGGACCTCTGGTATTACGGCGCTGCGGGCTCCAGCGGGTACTGGCCGTCCAACTGTGTAGGTCGCTCTCGCGGAGCCTCGAACGTCAGCTTCCGTTCGCGTACAGAGCGAGCTCTTCTTCTGTCTCTTTCTCTTCTTCTTGTTCATGAAATCTATAGCACGAGCTACTACGTAAATCATGCGTCAAGGGACAAAATTAACAGGTACAAAAGTAGGAATGATCCCATTTATGAACTTTACGTTAACCTCGTCTATGCATCTCATTTTTCGTTCCTCCATTTAGCATAGTATTTAAGAATAATTCTGACCGGTAACTCAATAAGGACCACAGTAGACCTAATTCTTGGCCAATGCCCCCTTTTGGGGAATGTGGCACTTACGAAAAGCAAAAACGAGAAGAGTGTATCTTGATCGCCGGAGGCCTGCTATTAATCGAAGGAAAGGTGATGTATACCAATTAGAGAAACGCCGTTATTCTTTGTTTCTGAATTTTTAATGGTGGGCTTTATAGAGGATGCTGAAGTCACTGCATGTACTGCCGGCCACGGGACAAGCCTTGTACCCCTTGCTCAGATTTATGGCTACTGGTTTATGGCAAAAGGCGGAAAAACAAAATGAACGGTGCGTATGGTTTACGCGTGGGTGTTTATTTTTTGCTATAAACATATACCCTTATTTTGAAGGGCATCGACGTGAGCCCTCGGAATGAACAAGCCACAATTCTTTCCTCTCGAAACCAAAGATAAGCAACGTCGTACACTAACTTCTCATGTATACTCATACATACTGTGGCCAATCGTAACCACAGGAAGTTCTGAAACGAAGCTTGTTTGGTCTATCTTCTCGTGCGTCGGCGTCATCTTTCGCAAAAAGAAAGCGCCTAGGCCTGCTCAGAAGTCGTCTGCACAAGCGGTTGGTTGCAAAACGTTCGGGCGGTCCAGAAGTGCAACAACGGCACGTGGAATTGTTTCTTGCTTCTATGGATCTGCTAGTCTTGAGCACGTACGACACGAAAATAAACATATCCGGCGCAGCGCTTTGGCGTCAGTGCCAGCTCCGATTGCTTTGCTTTCAATTTAGTTTCTGTGATTATACGGTGATCATCATCATCATAAGAATGTCTGCGTGCGCTGCAGGGCAAAGGCCTCTCTCCTAGATCTCCAATTATGCCGGTCATGTGCTAAATGCTACCGCTTTAACGCCGCAAACTTCTTAATCTCTTCAGCCCACGTAACTTTCTGCCGCCCTTTGCCATTCTTATCTTCTCTATAGGGATATACCCTGTTACCCTTAACGACCAACGGTTGTGTCGCTTTCGCATTACGTACCCTGCCAACGCCCATTTCTTCCCCTTAATTCCTACTTAGACGTCCTTAACACGCGTTTGTTCCCTGACCCACTCCGCCCTCCTCTTGTCCCTTAACGTTACACCCATCATTTCCCGTTCCATTGTTCGCTGCGTCGTCATCACTTAAATATGAACCCTTTCATTTAGTTATACGATGAAAGACCCTTTTTATATTTAAATTCATCTTAACGTATTTAACTGAGCAGCGATCAAACTCCTATATGGTTAATGTACCGTACGGCTAGGAAGAGCTGCTCGGAGGCAATGAGGGACAGAAGACCGCGAGCATGGGTAGATATATTAGTAAAAAGCTGAAGCTGGTTGCACGCCAAAACTCTTTTTTTAATCGTTACATAACTGGCAGGGGTGTGAAGTACTTTATCGTTTCCATGTTTATTTCATTGCATTTCGCACTATAGAAATGTAGCTGCGAAGATCGAACCCGCAACATCGAACTGAAACTTTTCTACCCTTTCTACGAAGGCACAAGAAGTGCGCGCGCACATGTCGCACATTAGGGTTCGCATAACCACCACCATGCAGTAGTGGACCTAGGACAATAGTGAGTTCTCCCTCTTGCGTCATACCCTGCTCATCCAGCAACGCCGGTACAGGTTCGACTAAAAACAGGTTCTCTGTTGATCTAAAATCATAACTGCTAGTCATTCCTACCAAGACAACAATAAAAGTAGAAGGCAAACTACTTAGATGTGTTTGCGCAGCTGCTTCAAGTGGGCGGCACATTGCTTTGACCTCTAGGTAATCTGCTCACGGTACCAAGGCTGTAAACGCATTTAATTAGAAGCTCGGAGTAGCGTAGCGGCGGCACTCAAACCAAGGCATAGCTTCCAAACGGGAGCGAAGTTGCCGAACAAGAGTGCCAGATCCAAAAAGTCTGCCCCTTCATGGCGTCTCGAAGTTTGCAAGACCAAAGAGAGCTCCGATAGTAAAGTCTATCGTACTACTGTGCCTTGCTATCCTTTTAAATAGCACAAGCCGGTAAATTAATATATTTGAAATGATAAACCTGTTATGTAGCGTGCCTGTTTCGGATTCGGCTTCGTACACTAACCTCACCCCCAGGGGGCGCTGAACCTGTGTACTTATATCATCATCATCATCATCATCATCATCATATATGACTTCCACGTTTGAATAAAGAAGTTTTCCGCTCGGGTCTTGGCTGTTGCCAAGACTCGTAGACCGGCCGCTCCTGCGCGCCGGTTCCTTGTTCCTACCGGCGTCGGCGTCTATGACGGCCGCGCTGGTGTAATTAAAAAAAACCGTCATTTTAATGGAACTATACTGTAAACTTCTGACATTTTGCATACATACGCGGAAAGAAATAGTGCAAATTGAAGAAAAGACGAGTGAAGGGGAGAGACCGCATAGCAGTCTTTATTCTTTTGTGGAACTGGGGACAAACGCTTCGTAGGTCCACTTCTTGTGACAACGAAGGAGGCGTTCGGTAAAGTCCGCTTCCTTACTGAGGTATCCAGGAGCTCACTCTCCGTGAAGCAGGGGCATGGGGCTTTCCTCCTGATGTTGGTAGCTACGGCCGTCGCAGGGCTCTGGCGCAGTGCCGAGGACGCCTCAGCGGGCGAGCTGTCGTAGCCGCTGCTGGCATACGCACACCGTCGCAGAGCGGTGCAGGTCACTCGTGGCCGCGCCGCGCTCCTCCCGTCTCGTGGCAAAGATGGCCGCGTCGCTGACACACCGCCACAGCGAAGCCGAATGCTCCTGGCAATGCGCACAACTCTCGGCGATGGTTCAGCATCGTCATCCCGCCACCCGTCGGTGCCATGGGTAACGGAATCGTGAAGGTTCCGGAGAAGGCGCAACTCGTCCCAGCGCCGGAAGCGATCGCCATCTCCCAGGCAGCGTTGAGGGCGTAGGAAAGGGCCTTGCCGCCATGGTGCGCGATGTAGTCTCGAACTTCATCTGCGTTCCTCGCCAGCTTGCCGTGGTTGCCGAGCGAGAAGGCCAGAATGTCGGCGCATCCAGGGACGGAGACCCCTAGTATACAGCGACGACGGCGTAGAGTCCTTCGCGGTTCACCAGAACCACCTGGAGGAAGGCGCCCGCCTGGACCACTGGTGTTACTGTTCCGACGCCCCTCCAGAGGTACCCGCCGGCGTCAAACTGTCTGTCGTTGTCACGGAGCCTAGAAATTCGGCCTCCGTGCGCGTCGAGAGCGAGCTCTTCTTCTGTCTCTTTTTCTTCTTCTTGTTCGTGAAGCGCGTGACACGTACCAGTAGGTAAGAGGCCGGCAAGCCATGGACGAGGAACGAAAGTACGTATACCAGGAACAAATGCAAGAATGATCGCATTCACGAACATTACCCTTATTTCAGTAAACGAATTATTACCAGCCGATGGTTAGTCCCGACGTATCAAAGCCCATTTGGCTTCTTTATTCACTAACCATCGCCTGGTGTATAATTTAAATTATTGCTATTTTACCCAGCCAGATAGATATCTGTCGAAGACGTCTGTCTTTAAATACTTTAGTCCTGTCTGTACCTCTCACTTTTCCCTCCCATTTATAACACAGTATTAAACAGTAAAGTTACGACTAGGCCAGTATAAGACAGCCGAAAACCTACTTTTGGCCAGTTCCCCCTAGTGGGTACGGGCCATTGAAGAAAAACAAGATCAACAAGAGTACAACTTCATCGTTATCGGCATGCGCCGATCAAATTAAGTTAATGGACACCCCGTTAAAAAAACGCTGTTGTTCTTTATTTGGGGAATTTCATCAGCATTATTTGCAGAGTAGGTTGGCATAGCCACAAGCGCCGCTGGCCACGATAAAGCCCCATATGATATAGAAAGTAGTGCAACTTCCCTCCACTCCCGCGTCTCCCTACTCGATTTCCTCTCCCGGCCGGCAACGCGTCCTGCACACGGCATGCTGAGAGGGCCATTTTGCGGCCGCCAACCGTATGCGTTGAGTGGCCCCCGCGAGGGCGCCTAAGTTACCTTTCTTTTTTAATTTTTGCGTTCTACTACAAAACAAAAACGCGAGGACGTCTTGGGACGTGCCTGACGCAGCCAGAAGTCCCTTTTTTTTTCATTTTCTCGTTCGCGTAGTTTTTTTTACTCTATATTAGGGGCGAAACACCTTAAGGTCGAGGCTTGTTCATTGTTGTGCATGCGCACATCCGTCACGGCACAGAACCGTGTGGGTGTGGGCCCATCCTCGAGGCAGTGCAGTCAAACAGTGTGTGTGCATGTGTGGGCCGATCCTGGAGGCAGTGCACCCAGACAGTGTATGTGTAGGGTTCGTCGTGTCAGAAGCGATTCTAACGAGTTTCTGCTAATGTGCCCGGGCTGTCGGCGTCTAACGTCGTCGTCGTGGCCACGGTAATAAAGCAAGCCCATTAGCACAGCGACTGACGTTTCCTGCGGGAAACAACGCATGTTTCGCACCTTCCCAGGTTTCACATTAGCGAGCTGTCATGACTTTAGGTGCCAAGCGCCTTAGGACCTAGCTTTGTCGTCGACTCTAGCTGTCACGGTGTATAGAACCCCGTTGCTATAGTCGAAACGTATGTGTGTGTGTGGTCAAGAACTCACAACAATATACGAATTGTAACAAGAGGATTAATATGCAACAGCAATAAAGAGGAATCAAATAAGTGCACTTGTATATATATACACACTTCGTGTCACTCACTTCACATTCGCAGTGGCAACGCTCGGGTGACGTACGGTGACATATCGGTACGATACCCAGTGCAGCATTAGGGGAGATTCGGTGATTTTTTTTTCTTTCATTTTTAGTGAAAGCGTTTAGTATGGGCACTTCCGGCATGAACACTATATACTGCGTATTATTATAGCCCACATAGGCTTTGGCTGTTTAATGGCGTTCGTATTGCTAGTGTACAGCTTTAATGGTCGAAAATTTCCGTTAACCAATCTTCACAGGCAAGATATCACAGGCTCTTGCTTGTGAAGATTGAGCCAAAACAGTCGCGGCTAAAGCCTTGGCAATCGCTGAGCCAGCACGCGCGTTGAGCTGCCCAAACGTCTTCTTCCTCCGCGAGTAGCGCACCATGTCTCTCTCAGTATAGCGTCGATATTCTTCACTGCATTCACGTCCTCTCCGGAAAAGAGCCATCCTGGCGACCTATGGGCAGGAAACGACCGCAGGGTCGTAGTAAGGCTTCAGCCGGTCGATATGCACATTCTCACGTCCACGGCGTCGTAGATCAGAAGATGGCGCAAGCGGCTCGATGATGTAATTGACATGTGAAGTTTGGTAAACAACACGGTAAGGGCCGTGGTACTTCGAAGCAAGTTTTGTCGACAGACCAGCACTGACAGGGGGAACCCAGAGCCAAACAAGCGATTTTGGAGCGTAAGATTCTGGTGCCTCTGAGCTGTCCCGATGCTGTTTCTGGCGCTGCTGATCGGCAGTGGTGAGGACGCGGGCAATCTGGCGACGCTCTTCCGCGTGTTTCTCGACGTTTCCTCGATGTTTTTCAGTACACTGACGTTATGCTAGATGCAGATTTTATCTAGCGCAGGATTTTCGCAGAAATGCCGTTTATGAAGCAGTTCGCGAGTGGTTTTATAGGCAGGATAGTTTCTTGGTGCCTTAGAGTGATTTCCATGCACTTGCTTTACATACTTGTTGAATAATGCTAAAGCTTGCGCAGAGGACGCAGCGCAGTGGCGGCGTAAGCTAGATCTAGCTTACCGCTTGCCATATCACTCTTTTCTTTAACTCCGAATTGATACCTTGTTCTTGTTCACCTGACAATGTATGGCTCACGCCTATTTAAGAGTGTGTGTGTGTGTGTGGGGGGGGGGGGGGGGGGGATTGGCCAAGAATTCGGTGCTAAAGAAATGCTAATATTTAGGAATGCGGTAATCTACACACAGAACTGGCGAAGAGGTATCGAAGATCATGATGTAATATAGGGTGGAAGAAGAAATTCTAATGATTCACATAATAAAATAATCAAATAATAGAAAAGACTAAAATTTGTATTGAACAAATTAACAATTTGTATTGAATAAATATATAACGAGTTTTCTGGCCTATTTACACCTGCTTCCGGCCCCCCTCTTCTTCCAATTCCACTGTATGCTTTTTCTGCTTCTGCTCTTCTCTTTCGTCACCACTGCCATCCTTTCTTTCCTTTGTTGTCGTCAGCTTCCTCAATCGGAGGCCACGCGTGTGGCGTCTGCGAACGTCTTAACGCTGAGCTCGGCGCGAAATTTTGAGAAGCGTTCGCTGGGCCTCGCCGTGTTTCACGATGCGTTTCTCGAAGCCGAGTACCTACGACGAAAAGCGGGTGTGCCGGAGATAAACCCGGACTAGCCGCTGGCCTTGCGACACTAGTGCAAGCTTCACTAATTTTTTTTAAATGCGAAGCATTTCTTAGCGAACTTCGGCGAGTTTGAGCGTATCTATCTATCTATCTATCTATCTATCTATCTATCTATCTATCTATCTATCTATCTATCTATCTATCTATCTATCTATCTATCTATCTATCTATCTATCTAGCCGCCTACTATTTTGTGCTCTCCTGGCCGTTTCGCTAATGGGATGTTTACGAAAATTGGTATGCCACATCATGACTACATGACGAACATAAATGACAGGTCATAACATGACAATCGTGACATGCATGTCATGAGCGACATGATTTACATGCCACGGTCTTGGTGCTCTCCTAGCCGTTTCGTTAATGAGATGTATACGAAAATTGGTATGCAACAACATGACTGCATAACGAACATAAATGACAGGTCATAACATGAAAAGCATAACATGCATGTCGTGAGCGGCATGATCTACATGCCACTCGTTTCCTTAATGGGATGTGTACCAAAATTGCTATGGCGCAACACGACTGCATGACGAACGTAAATGACAGCTCATAACGTTAGAGTCATGACATGCGTGTATGAGTGGCATGGTGTACAAGCCACAGTCATGGTGCTCTTGCGGGCGTTTCGTTAATTTCATATGCACCAAACTCAGTATAGCAAGACAACAATGCAAATCCATTTTACGTTCCTTATGCGTGCTTCGCATTTGCTTGATTCCCGCTGCACGTGGGATCTGCCATTTTTGTTTTAATTGAAGGTGATGGCGGTTACAGACATGGGTGGCGGCGCGGCGGACGACACCATCACCATGTAACGACACCATGTAACGAGCCCATAACAGCTTACGCTCTGAAATTACAGCCGCTTGATTGATTTTCTGAGGTTTAACGTCCCAAAACTTGCCCTGATTATGAGAGACGCCGTAGTGCAGGGCTCCGGAAATTTGGGGTGATACGTGCGTACGATAACTGCGGAAGGGCGTGACTTCGTTAAAGTCTGCAACGTATAGTTCAGTGTTTAAAAAAAAGAACATATGTAACAAGCCTCTTAGCATCGTTTCAAGCTGAGTCGTCCGCTACACATGAAGCACGCCTGAGTGTTCCCGTGTCAGTGTGTATACGGCACACTTAGCTGGCGAAGAAACGCCGCGATGTTCTTTTTCAGAAATCTTCTTCGATAATTATGACGCTCGCAAGTTCCCTTGTACTCCTGTTCGAGGCAGTTGCTGATCGCGGGAGCAGATTCACGAAGGTGACGCATTGATTGATTTGTGGGGTTTAACGTCCCAAAACCAGCTGTGATTATGAGAGACACCGTAATGGAGGGCTCTGGAAATTTCGACCACCTGGGGTTCTTTGACGTGCACTGACATCGCACAGCACACGGGCCTCAACATTTCGCCTCCATCGCCGCGGCTGGGATTCGATCCCGCGACCTGCGGATCTGCAGCCGAGTACCATAGCCACTAGACCACCGTGGCGGGGCAAACAGCTGCTTGCAAGCCATTAACATCTTTAAATGATATCGAAGGCCAAACAGTTTTACGGACCATTTGGAGGCCCGCACCTTGTGTCATGTCAGTGCACGTTATAAAAAAAAACACATACACATAGATGGTCGGAATTTCTGGAGCCTTCCAGTAAACGACGTCATTTAGTAAGTGCTTTGGAACATAAAGCCGCAGAAACTATTACCGGATGACAGCTCGGAAACGAGTAAAACTGGTGATGAGGTCGATGTCAGAATGAAGTGTATTTGATTCTCGGACTGAGCGCCACAAAATGTGATCGCAGGGTCCTAGCGGATTGGCCATTGACAGGCGCATGTAATTTTGATACAGAGGGAGAAACGATCCGCTTGAATGATTTGGTTACCTGAGTGGAGCGAATGAAACAATCTTTAAAAAGATTTTAAACAATACCGAGCACTTTTGCGGATAGGGGTAGGCTAAGGAATGCGCCACCACAGATGCAGCAGCTGGAGGAAATCCGCAGACCTTTCAAAACCACTCATCTGCTTCCCGAGCGAAGTATACCCTGCAGCATTATAAAAGTGCTCATGTTTTGTTCGTACGGTATTGAAGCGGAGATGAAATTTGTCGTCTTTTAGAGCCTATTTTGTCGTTGCCTTGGTGAAGTTAACATTTTGCACCACTCGTAAAGCTTTTCTTTAAATAGACGGAATGCTTTCGTACGCAGTCATTTTTAGAGTAACACAGTAAGTATATTCAGACAGTTAAACCTGTGAATTTTTAAGGAAGGATTCATAAATACTCTTTACAATCGAAAAGCTACGGAATTTCGCATGCATGGAATTAGTCGAAAATATAAAAGAGAGGAGTCTATACAAGGATTTTTTTTCTTTTCTTTGATATGAGCATGGACAGAGGCTTCGTCGATCCTGTAACTCGATATTCCTTTATTGAGGCAAGGACGCCACACTTCAGTCACCCTCGGAGCAAACGCGTGTGGCCTTCCAGATGACGTCGGTAGTAGCTACCGACGGCAGTACTCTTGCCACGGCAGTTCTCTTGACTGCGGCTAAGGACAACTCGGAGGACGAGCTGTTGCACCCGCAGCTGGCATGCCCCCGCTTCAGCACTGCGAATACTTCATCGCTGCGCTGTATACTCCTCCCGTCTGGTGGCAAGGACGATGGCGTCGTTTGCACTCCGCAACAGCGAAGCCGAATGTCGCTCGCAATGCTCCCAGCTCTCGGTGATGGTTTTGCGTCCTCAACCTGCGAAACATCGACGCCGTTGTCGACGGAATCGTTGCGGTAACCCAGCGAATGTCGCACGTCCAGCCTCCAGAGCCGGTCGCCAACTGCAAGCCACCGTTGAGTGCGTTGGAAACGGCTTTGCTGTCACGGCGCCAGATGTAGCTACGTACTTCTTCGGTATACCTCGCTGGTTTGCTGTAGTTGCCGATCGAATAGCCCAGAACGCCGGCGCATCCATGAACGAGGCGCCCGGCACGGCGACGACGGCATACACGCACGCCCTCCCGGATGGCCGGCACCACCAGGATGCTGCTGCGTGCCTGGATCTTCCTGCCTTACGGTCACGGTGCGCGATGTAGCTACGTACTTCTTCGGCGTTCTTCGCTGGCTTGCCGTAGTTTCCGAGCGAATAGCCTAGCACGCCGGCGCATCCCTGAACGAGGCGCCCGGCACGGCGATGACGGCATACATGCCCTCCCGGATGGCCGGCACCACCAGGATGCCGCTGCGTGCTGGATCTTGCTGCCCTGCTGCCATGGCGCGCGATGTGGCTGCGTACTTCTTCGGCGTTCTTCGCTGGCTTGCCGTAGTTGCCGAGCGAATAGCCCAGAACGCCGGCGCATCCCTGAACGAAGACGCCCAGCACGGCGATGACGGCATACATGCCCTCCCGGATGGCCGGCACCACCAGGATGCCGCTGCGTGCTGGAACTTGCTGCCCTGCTGTCATGGAGCGCGATGTAGCTGCGTACTTCTTCGGCGTTCTTCGCTGGCTTGCCGTAGTTGCCGAGCGAATAGCCTAGCACGCCGGCGCATCCCTGAACGAGGCGCCCGGCGCGGCGATGACGGCATACATGCCCTCCCGGATGGCCGGCACCACCAGGATGCCGCTGCGTGCTGGAACTTGCTGCCCTGCTGTCATGGAGCGCGATGTAGCTGCGTACTTCTTCGGCGTTCTTCGCTGGCTTGCCGTAGTTGCCGAGCGAATAGCCTAGCACGCCGGCGCATCCCTGAACGAAGAGCCCGGCTCGGCGACGACGGCATACATGCCCTCCCGGATGGCCGGCACCACCAGGATGCCGCTGCGTGCTGGATCTTGCTACCCTGCTGCCATGGCGCGCGATGTGGCTGCGTACTTCTTCGGCGTTCTTCGCTGGCTTGCCGTAGTTGCCGAGCGAATAGCCCAGAACGCCGGCGCATCCCTGAACGAAGACGCCCGGCACGGCGATGACGGCATACATGCCCTCCCGGATGACGTGCGCCACCAGGATGCCACTGTGTGCCTGGATCTTGCTGCCTTGCTGCCATGGCGCGCGATGTAGCTGCGTACTCCTTCGGCTTTCTTCGCTGGATTGCCGTAGTTGCCGAGCGAATAGCCCAGAATGCCGGCGCATCCCTGACTGGGAAAGCCCTGCACGGTGACGACGGCATACAGGTCCTCGCGGATTACCGGCAGCACCGGGACCTCTGGTTCTACGGCACCGGCGTGCGGTTCTCAAAAAAACGCAGCACAGCGACCACACAGCGACAATCGTTGTATGGGCAGCTAGGCCTGGCGCTAAAGTCGTCTCCAGAGAGACGCGGGTGAGATCGAAGTGTCGGTCGCTGTCACAGATCCTCGAACGTTGGCCTCGGTGCGCGTCCAGAGCGACCTCTTCTGTCTCTTCTTCTTTATCCTGGTGCTCATAGCACGCGGCAGTACGTGAGTGCGCGATAAGCCATGTATTAGGGAACAGAGTTAACTGGAGGGAAAGTAGGAATGATCGTATTTATGGACGCACATATAACCAAAACAATTAATTGTTTTGGTTATATGTGCTGACAACACCACATATAGCGTAATAATAAGGAATAATTCTTACACCTAACCCAATAAAAAAAACACTAAACCTGCTTTAGTCAATGCCCACTTGTGGGTAAGAGCCACCGGTGAAAAACAAAAACAAGAAGAAAGCGACGTCGTCGCCGGTGGTCTGCGATTGATGAAAGAAAAAGAGCTATATTGCACCCCCATAAGTGAAACACGGTTATTCTGTCTTTTTGAATCGTTGCTATATGCTTTACAGGGCATGTTGGCATAGCCAGATGTACTACAGGTCCAGTAGCGCACCCAGAATCTCTGCCAGGGGGAGGGGGGGGGGGGGTTCAATTTTTCACGAAGGGCCGGGCGTGCGATTACACAGTTGTTGAGTGTGTAAAAAAACTTAAAAAATGCCAAATAATAGTAACATCAATGATGATGATTATTTTTATTATTTTTCAGCGCTTTGCAGAGAAATTATCGCCACATTCTTCTAGGACATAGGAGCAGTTACGGAGTGTGTGTGTGGGGGGGGGGGGGGGGGTTAGGTTGGCCTCAGGGGGGGGGGGGTTACAACCCCCGAAACCCCCCCGTCGGTGCCCCACTGTACAGGTCACACGAACAGCTTTGTATCCACTAGTCTGATCTGTGGTTGGCGGTTTGGGACACAAGCGCAAAAGAAAGCGGACCGTGCGTAAGAGTTATCTGAGTGTTATGCAGCTTTAAGCGTATACTTGTCACTTGAACAGGACCAATAAATGTCCAACCTGAGCTCTGCTTACTTGCAATAAACAAACCTTAGTTATCCAGTCATTGAATAAATCAATCAATCAACTTTTTGTGTCCAAAAATGTATACAGAGGCGCGGCGAAGGAAAGCTCAACGATAGCTCTGCATTTTTTAATTTCAAATTTAAACTGCAGACCTAATCTATAGCAATAAAGTCGATGAATTTTGATGATGTGACCATTGGGAAATAAATCAGCAGTGCGTGACCCGGGAGGGACATTCTAGGTAAACCGAATGAACCGAATAAACCGAATGAACAAGGAATCATAAATAAGTAATTAAACCTGCGTGGAAAGAATATGTCTTAAGCGGCCAATTATTCCTGCTATGCGAGCATTCTTCTGGATTACTACATTCACATGGCAATCCCAGAACATATTTGCACAAAATACCACTTCTAGGCTCTTAAAACTGCCAACTATTTCAACGCTGCGATTTAAAACATCTGCATGTGGGGCTGGTTTGTTCTTTGTCCCGAAATCAATCTGAAATCAAATCGACCTTTGTTTTACTTTAATTAATTTTCATGCCATTGGATAATGACCATGCTGCTAATTTTTGCTGCTAATTTCCTCTTGAAACCAAGGAAAAGCAAAGCCGCGCGTTATGTTCTCATGTATGCTTATACATGCTATTCTCAATGGAGACCACGGGAATTTTTCACGCGTATATTGTTGTGTGTACCCCTCGTACGCCGGCATCACCTTTCGCAGAAAAAGTAACAGTCTCGGCAGGAGGGCGAACCAATGAATACGATAACAGCGCATGACATAATACACGGAGTGAGACGTTAGGCGGCTGGTTTTGACGTGACTATGCCGACAGCTAGGTAACAGAAGCTTCGCTCGGAAAGAAACACTAGACAACTGCTCGCTCTTTTCAGCTTCTTACAGAAATTATTCTTTATTTACATAACGTCGCACATGATGATCAGAGCGCTCTGGAGGCGGGTTGTCGACCGTCCGCAATCTCTCTCTCTTGAACGAAATGAGTGACACAGCTTGCAATACTAAACAACTTTCACCAGTTAACCATCTCGCAGCTTTGCGATGTGGTCCTTCTGGAAGATTGACGGGACGACATGCCTGCGAGAAGAGAATGCAAAAGGTAAAAATATTATTCGAGTGATGTAATCACATATGCATATCCATTTATGGATTATTACGTTTCACTTTGGAGGTATTCGAAGATTAGTGCATTAGCGTCTCCACAAATCGTCGTTAAGGCACAACTGACATGTACATATGAGAGCTGCCCGATGATTTCTGCGGTTCAGCGAAAAACAAATAGAGACGCCATTTTCTGCAGCCCTTCGAGGGAGCAGCGAATCGACTCTAATATCGAATACATTTCAAATAATTCCCGAATACTGAAGAATCGTTCTTACTATTCATCCAAATCATCGTTCGTATTATTAACTTCCGCACACCCTGTTCAGAGCGAGCCCTCTTCTAACGCTACCTGTAAGCTATCTGTTCTCGGCGCCCCTTTCCCTCTGCCCCTTCAGAACAAGCCTATCCTCTACTCTGGTCGCGTTACCTTTAAGCGGTACTATGACTACGACGCACAAGGTCGACTAAGAGCAGCTTCGATCTTAAAACCTGAATTCCCATTTTCATCTAAGCGCCACTATCTTGGCTGATCCGAACGAAATAGAGACTTTTTTTACACATCAGCTTTGAGGACGTGGCACGAACCACCGTATTAAGCGAAGCCTAAACCGACTGTTTCAGCGCGAATACGTTACTCGAGCAAACGTACCTCCTGAAGATTGTGGGGAAGTACTGAGCCAGGTAGGCGTATATGACGAACGGCTGCGGACCGAACCAAATTTCCTCGAGCTTGTTGGCCACCGCGACCACGATGAGCTGCGCTGCACGCGTGGGCGCCATCTTGTTGCTCTTGCCCGGTGGCGCAGGCTTGAAGCTCTCGGTCTTACCCAGGACGTCGCTGAAGCACTTCTGGCGGATCGGCGTGGCCACTGGTCCGGGACAGACCAGGGTGACGTTGATGCCCTTGTCGAATACTTCGGACCAGAGGCCTTCGAAGTAGCCCTGCACGCAGCCCGGCGAATCACGAGAATGAGGTGTCATCAAGAAGCAGCATCGCCATTCGTGGTACTGTGATCATGACTGAGTCTAAGCAAATGAAAATACATGAAACGGCTAGTAGCGGCTGCTTCTTGAATAGACACAACACCTGCCTGGTTGATTGATTTTGTGGGGTTCAATGTCGCAAAACCAGCTCCGATTATGAGAGACGCTGTAGTGGAGGTCATCGGAAATTTCTACCACCTGAGGTTCTTTAACGTGCACTGACATCACACAGCACACGGGCCTCAACATTTCGCCTTCATCGAAATGCAGCCGCCGCGGCCGGGATTCGATCCCGCGACCTTCGGATCAGCAGCCCATTGCCATAACCACTAGACCACCGTGGCGGAGCAACACCTGCCAGTTCAAAAGAAACATTTGGGGGGAGGGGGGAAATCCACCCGTTAGGGGGGTGTAGGGTGTTGTACAAATCCCTGCGCTATACCGTCCTTGAGAGTGACGCAAAATTGGCCGAATTGTTTTCACGGCCCCTTGTGAAAGTTCCGAAACAGCCACATAACAGGCAAGGATAAAGTGGAACTCACATGCAGAGCAGCCTTGGTTGCGTTGTAGGTGGCAGAGTCGGGCAGCGCTAAAGAGAAAGCATTCAAATTCAAAATGCGAATAAGTAGTTCCAATCAAAAATGCACACTTGTGATCGACTGCGACATTTAAATCAATACGAACACCGAACCGACACGACTTTCCTTTTCTTTATTTTTTCAAGGCATTTACGCGCATGTTTGCGCACCGCAGGACGTCGTGTATAGCACTCACCTATCTTTGAGGCAACGCTGCTGATCACGACCACGTGACCACTCCTTCGCTCCAGCCAGTGCGGAATCACAGTCTGAGTCAGGTGCACGTGGCTGAACACGTTCAGGTCAAACATGGCCTTGTGAACCTGCCATGGGATGTAAGAACAACCAGATACTACAGTGAACGGGGACACAATGCCGAATTCTCGATAAATCTGCATGCAGCTGTGTCTCTACAGCACGAGATTTCCCCTGAACCGTAGGGATAAGATGTGTGCATGCAAAGCAATGTGTTCACTCCCACTCCAAGCACACCTCTGCCTTTGCTTATGTCCTTAATAGCAAATTTCCTGATGCGAGCGGTTCAATAACATTTCGCTCACAAGTTCACAGGATCCTTCACGACCGATCGTAACCACTTTACGACCATCCTCAATGTGCGGGGACCGTTTAAATCCAAGCGCGCGGACGACTTAGCATTTCGCTCCCTCGAAATACGACCGCCACAGCAGGTAATCGAATCCGGGTCCATGAGCTCAGCAGCGCAACATGCCACGGCAGACGCGCAGCCGTAATGACACCGCATGCATAATCACTCCATTCACCTCCATGTTGATGTCCTGGAATCGGGCTGACTGGGAGCGACCCGCGCAATTGACGAGGATGTCGAGGCGGTTGAACCTCTCGAGGACTTTTTCGAAGAGCTGCGAGTGCTCGTCGAACTTGGTGACGTCCATGGGAAGGACCAGCACATCCCTTTCGCTCAGCAGTTCCTGCGCTGAAGAACGTGTTGGCCGTTTCGCTTTTTCATAGAGTGCTTATGCCTTTGCTCCTATAACGTGCAAAAGTTTTCGAACTGTTTCAGCACATAGTAGACAGGATTCTGATACCAAATTTCGTATTTTACTATATCTGCTTATTGCAAACACCGCAGAATGTACAAATCAAAAGCTTTCGTTACAACACAATTTCTATTCCCCTCTTCATACAGCCAGTTAATGTTCATACTGCTGTAACTATTCACCATTCTGTATAACTCTGAAACGAACGAGCTTCCTCTTTACAGCGCAAGTGTTTTCATCATGGCTCACGAATACTCTCAGTGACGTACTTAAAGGTTTGTCGGGATACCTTACCCGCACCTCGCTATTCCCAAACTGAGACATATAGTTCGTTGAGTATCCCGAGACCTTCAGCTGGAAAATGGAGACCGGAATCGACCACGATATGGTATAGACAGTAGGGAGTTTGAGAATTGGGGCCCCAAGGAGCTTGGGGACCCAAGAAGCTTGCGACCCGCCAGGGCGCATGCGCAGATGGTTCTGCGCATGCGCCCTGGCGGGTCGCAAGCTTCTTGGGTCCCCAAGCTCCTTGGGGCCCCAATTCTCAAACTCCCTATTGACTTTCTCTAGTAAGCGATATTCATGGAATGTTCGCGCCTTTGCACGTGCGACAGTTGTTATTTTTAATGAAAGACCATAAAATAATAAAGGCTACATATTGAAAATGTCGCTCTCCAGCGCACGATCTTTGTATTGAGTATACAACACGCGCGGATAACGCTGAGTGCTCAAGGGCAAACGCAAGCGCCTTGTTCTCATGCACGTCCTTCCCATGTTTGTGTTCACACTACGCGACTCAATCGGGAAGGTATCTCGCGCAGAAGCAATGGTTCGACTTGCCCAGTGTGGACTCCCAGACAATGGTGCAGTCTTTGACAGTGAATCATGCCTCCGCCGAAGGCTAGTAGTACACAGTTCAGCTCTATTTTCTCCTCTCCGCGCGGGATATCCGTCTAGTCCTGTAGTGTCTCATGGCTTCTACAACCTCAGAGGCACTGCATATGTGCTTACTTGGCAGGGCTACTGCGTTGACCAAACTGCGCTGGACGTGTACGCACACCGGCAGTGTGGCCTTACCGACGAGAGTGTACTTGACGTCTTCAATGGCTTGCTCGTCGACGTCGGAGAGGACGACCTTGACGCCGTGAGAGGCGAGCTCGAGCGCCGTGGCACGGCCGACACCGCTCCCAGCCCCAGTGATCCATGCTACTTGACGCCTGAGAGTTGCTGCATTGGAAGCGAATAGCACAAAGTTTAACTCACCGCGTATGATAACGCCATGTGTGCACTCCTCGCCCCCCGCTTCTGCTGGCACTTTGAACAGTACTGAACGAAGTCTGCAGCAAACTCAGCAAAACTTGTTTTCTTCTGCACAAATGCCGAGGCATATTTGATTTACCGACCTTACGAATAATTTACTTTAGCGTATTTCATAGCCACCTAAACTACTGTGGGGTTACCAGGGGTCACACATACCGCACATACCTGGAACCAGTAATAAAACTTCAGAAAAGAGCAATCCGCTTTATAAGCAATTTAGACTATACGGCACATACGCTACCACTCTTCCGAAGCCTAAATATCATGCCGTTCTGCACGCTAATCAATTATAAAACAGCACTTATGGTCTAGTATTAACACCAACTATCCAGTTTGCTCATCACATTTTGTATGTTCTAGTTACGAAAGCCGCAACAAAGTAAAAGGAAACTATCTCACTCAGCAAACAAAAAACGTATACGGTAATAGAAAACTTACAGCCAATGGAGTCGCCGTGTGGAATCAGCTTCCACAAGAACTAAAACAGAATAAAAATTTCTCTTTTGCACTGAAAAAATATTTCTTAAGTAACGTGTAGACAACCAACGTAGCAATGCTAGAAACAGCCACTTTGAATTCACTACCATGTATAATCACGTTGCATGCTATTACATTTAGTTATGTGTACGCTCCCTTACAATCTATGTATATATATATGTGTGTGTGTATGTATGAATATCAATATATTTCTTCATTTCTGTCCTTATGTGTTATTGTTATGCTCTCCAGATACGTATGTCATAATTAGTTTTCAAAGTGTCCTAATGCCAGTAAATTATTTTCGTATGTTCATTTATTTCTTTATACTGCTTCATATGCTCTTCCATACGTATGAACAGTCGCTAACCTCTGTAAATGCATAATGTTATAATTACTTTTACAAGTGTTATAGTGTTAGTAGAAATATTTGTGCTTGTACACTTCTTCATTCATAAGTGACATGCCTTTTTTTCATTGTTGCTTTTCAATGAATCCCTACTAGCCTTAGGCTAGGGATTCAGATGCGTTTCTTCGAATATTGTATTTTTTGTCTTATGTCAATGTCAATAAATAAATTCAAATTCAAATTCGAATTCAAACCAAAACACTAAACAATATGCTCATGTGAAATATGAACATGTGTGCTTGTCAGTAATACGGCCTGCCCCGCCACGGTGGTCTAGTGGTTATGGCACTCGGCTGGTCATCCGAAGGTCGCGGGGTCGAATCCCGGCCACGGCGGCTACATTTCGATGGAGGTGGAATGTTAAGGCCCGTGTTCTGTGCTATGTCAGTGCACCTTAAAGAACCCCAGGTGGTCGAAATTTATGGAGACCTCCACTACGGCGTCTCTCATAACCAGAGCTGGTTTTGGGACGTTAAACCCCAGAAACCAATCAATCAGTAATATGGTCTATGAGACCATACTGCAGATACATTTGGAGGCCCCCATCTTGGGCCGAGAAGTGGCCGTTCTCTCTTCGTAATAACGTAGATTAGCGGTATTACAGTAGCTTTATACGGCTGGGTATACTGGACGTCCAGATGCATTGGCTATTTCACTACATTGTTAAGTGAACGTTACGACATTAAAAACCGAGAAATCAAGTGCGTGAGGGCCAACGATGGCAGCACCCATGAATCGAAATAATATGTACGTTATACTGTCCCCACAATGCAGTAAGAGAAAGGGTGGAATTCTTCAAATTACTCTAATTACACCGGCGCGCCCGTGCACTCAATGCAAATAAGGGCCCGCTAACGTCGAGCTCTGATTTCCATTGCTTGTTTCCCATTCCGGACGGTGAAAAAAACAAAACGTCGCTATAATAACCGCCATGGCGTATTTCGCGGGTTTTCATATAAATTCACGGCGGCATGGCGAATGTCCCACAATCCTTCACGCTCCCGCGCATGCTGCATTGTCTAGCGTATAATCAGGGAAAATGTATTAAGGGAGCAAGAGTGGTCCAAAGAAAATTGAGGTGGGCGAGACAATGGGGGCTTCGCTGATGCACAATCACACGTTCCGTGTATGAAACCATGCGTTACATTAAAAGGTGCAAGCGGTTTCCGCGTTACAGATAATAGACGGGTATCGTCATAACAGAGGACAGTTGTACCAGAAAACATCTGAACTGCATGGTCGCTGGTGAACTTCCCGCTGTCTGCACAAGACTGAGAGATTGGCTCTGACAGTGTTGCGCCGACCACATCAGATTATTGATCTAAAAAATGCATATGTGTACCACATAATACCGCATAAATGTCTTAGCAAATGAGTTAAGGAGAGTGCTTCTCGGATTTACCTCGAAGTAGTACAGCCTATACACACCCTTTATTTCTTAGTTTCTTGTTGAAATTGTGAGCTTTGGGCGACGTCATGGGGAAGCTTCCAGGAAAATGAAATACTCATCTCATTGGAGTCGCACCTTGCATTCAAAGGTACACACACACACACACAACACACAACACACGCACGCACGCACGCACGCACGCCCCGCCACGGTGGTCTAGTGGCTATGGTACTCGGCTGCAGATCCGAGGATCGCGGGATCGAATCCCGGCCGCGGCGGCTGCATTTCGATGGAGGCGAAATCTTGAGGCCCGTGTACGTCAATGCACGTTAAAGGTGGTCGAAATTTCTGGAGCCCTCCGCTACGGCGTTTCTCATAATCGATGGTGGTTTTGGACGTAAAACACCAGAAATCAATCAATCATCAATCAATAAATCAATCACACACACACACACAAACTGCTTTTCTCGTGTTGGTAAGTCACCTTTCCAGAATGCCAAAAGCACCGCTCTTGTGAGCAGAAAACGCGCAAAAAGAAAATGTAGGTGGTGACTCCGCTCTGAGGATTCCACACCAATAGGCACATGATGTCAGAGATCTTTGAAGGCGTACTGCTGAGGCCTACGTATGTACGTTATATTCTGAGGAAGCTCCAGATACTTAGCACATTGAGTTTCAGAACTTTCAGAACATTCGACGGAACGAATCTGGCGAGAATGCGGAAAGAAGAAATTGACCTTCTGACGTCACGAGGCCGAAGTTCAGGCGCGAATATCGAAACTAACACTCTGACCTTCGTTTTCTCTTTTAATATTGAACTTAAAATGGCGATATATTGACGACAATCGAGTTCTCGAAATATCAGATAACATTCTAAACTACTTCACATTTTCACTTTAGTGTCCCGTTAACTATTGTTCGCTCTAAAATAATATATTTATATGAAAGGTAGAAAGTAAGAAAAATATTCGGACCCCGTGTGGAAGCAAGGCCGGAGCACGGTCCTTTTTTTTTTTTTTTCCATGGACTCCAAGAGCGCGCCAAATCTCGGGGCTCATGGTGGCTATATTCTAAGATGACGTCAACCGCAGAGTTATGGGGAATGCGCGCTGGGGGGAGGGGGCGGGGGATTGAAACCGTGCTTTTATCACTCCAAATCAGCCCAGACGATTCAATGAAACAATGTATATTACAGATTGGAGATAAGGAGGGAGTGTGTGTGTGTGTGTGTGTGTGTGTGTGTGTGTGTGTGTGTGTGTGTGTGTGTGTGTGTGTGTGTGTGTGTGTGTGTGTGTGTGTGTGTGTGTGTGTGTGTGTGTGTGTGTGTGTGTGTGTGTGTGTGTGTGAGGGGGGGGGGGCATGATTCCGAAGAGGTTATTGTTTAATATACACCCCTCCTCTTTACCCAATTCCGGCCCAAACTGGCTAAGGACGGCGCCCCGCGCGCATGCCAGGTTCACAGTGCAGACGATACAGACTTATCGAGCAACGGCGTTTCACTGGAGCAAAACAACGTTTACAGCAGGCATGACAATACGCCCACTCCAGTGTCAGCCTAGGCTTGCTGATACGGGACAATGCGAACAATATGAGACGCTTGCGTCCCGTGTAAAGTATGCGATTTAATTGTTTTGGGCCGAGAAACATCGCTACACATCTTATCTCCAATTTCAGGGTTCATATTGTCGCTTCACTCTTTCTTTCTACGGTTGTGTCTCATTTTTATTCGCTGTACTGGACCGTCTCTCTATGCCCTATACCCTGCTTCACTAGTTCCGTGCAGCAGAGTCAAGGCTACGATCGAGCGCGCAATACTTTCGAGCGGAGACGAAATGCCATTGTTCAGAGGGGTGGGGGGGTGGGGGGGAGGGGGGGTTCGTTAGGAAGGAAGAGACGCTAATTTCTGTCTCCCATACTGGGGACACGGCTAAGCGCCCCATTGTTCAGACACACGCCGCTGCCAATAGGGGCTTTACTTCCTCCTCCTCCTCTTTCTAAGCCCGCCACTTCCACTGCAGCGTCCACCACTGGCAGATGCAATGGCGCTTTTAACATGTGTTCGCCCTTCTAATTGGCCGAAGAGGGCTGTAGCTTCCACAGCGCTGCACGGAACTACTGAAACGGAGTATGCATACCTTTACACGGAGGCTGCCACTGGACTCTGCAGCTATAGAGTCACGAAAGAAGAAGAGAAGAGTGGTTCGTTAGAAAGGAAATAGGCGCATGTTTCTGCAGACCAATAAAAGGTAGCATGGCTCAGCGCCATAAAGGCCGCACTCGCCAGTCACAAGTGCGGCCTGGTCTACGATTATCAAAAACCACCAGTTTTGTCGGGAAATAACCAAAGAAAATTGATGCGATGTGTCTAGCGGGCCAGTGGTACATCTGATTCCAGGAAGCTAGGTTATACCTAGACATACGTGTGGATGATTATTATAATAATTGTTTCAATCATTCAGAGCTGTCTAATGACGCTTCTGCGTCGCTGTCAAACAGAAACAGGCAGGTGACCCTAATCTTTGACTTGGTTGTCTCATACTGGTACCATAGGTATTCTGTGCCGGTACTCGCACATCGGCGTTGGTGTGACCACAGAACTAGGGAGCCTACATGTAGGCTCCCTACACAGAACACCTATGACCGTGTGACCCGGCTGGTTGGTTGGTTGGTCCTTGGGTATCTTGGCGCAACCCACTCTGGGGGATCGGCCATGAACCGGAAAAGAAATTTGTGTGGGAGAGAACTCCTAATAAAATACAAAAAAAGAACTGTAGTACGAATGTGATAATCAAATTTAGGTTAAAGGAATAGTTTTCTGCGAAGACTGAAAGCATATAATTATAAAAGAGAAGCGAACGCTATGGAGATTGGTTCTCACGTACTGAGATCATGATTGAAAAAAATAAAATAAAATAATGAACTGAGCAGATCTCCTCGCACTCCACAATGCGTACTTTTTTTTTTCTTCTTTTCTTCCTTCTGTGATTATGTGCCGGAGTGTTCCTGGGTGATCGTAGAATTGACAATTTTCAGGGTGTCGGGTAGGGAACAGGAAATGAGGCCTCAAACAAGGGTCACCCTGCTCGTGCCGCCACTCAGGTAAAAAAAAAAAAAGACATACGCAAGTTTTTTTTTTTTTTTTTGCTTTTATGCCCTCACCCCGACCCCTTCTCGTCACCAGTGTTCGAACTGGATAGCCTTCAGGTTGGTAGGTACGATGATAGGATAAATGGCATAAAATAGGCTTACAATTGATCCTTATATAGGACGCAGCTTCCGCGTCGGGCCATTAACGGAAAGAGATCTTTAAAACCACAACTTGTCACTTTAAAAAGCATACCTGCTCTGCAGTTAGACATACAGATTTATTTCTCCTGTTAGAACTGAACGGAAGCTAAAGCTATGGAGGCCTACAGCTTCTGCTCCTACAACAGTTCGGCATGCAGACCATGCGTGCTGAACAGATAATACAGAAATCACAATCAACAGCAACGTCGCGATGAAGGAAAATTGCTATCGTGAAAAAAAGAAATCATTAAAATGTATATCAGAAATATAAACAAGTGGCAAATGTAAACGACCCCTAATCATCTAAACTAGGCGTCAGTACGTTTATATTACAATGCGCTTTGACCGTAAGGACTTCACTCAGAGGAGGTCGGAAGGAAGAAGTCGTTGCGTGTATAAAGGGGGGAGGGGGGGGGGGGACGCTGCGGTACAACTTTGCTCCCCCTAAACGGAGAACCCTCTGAAGCATGGGCTCAAAGGGCGCACAGCAACAGCATGGCTTACCCGGCGACGTGCCGAAGTGCTCGGCGAAGATGAGGCTCCAGCAGGCGTCGGCGTAGTATCGAAACCAGTAAGCGACAGCCGCCAGGGCTACGCCCACCACGGCGAGACAACTGAGCGCCACGCAGCACGACATGATGGCCTCTGCAGCAGCAGCTGCTGCACTGCAGCGGACGAACGAACGAGATGGATCGACTGGCACGCGAAGAGACGGCGCTCACGTAGTACGGCCGCGGCCGACGACTCGTTATCACAGCTCGCAATGACCTAGCCGAGGGTCACGGCGCTTTCATTTGTTATCTCTTTCGTGTCCGCCATTTTCTTCCTTTTTTGCTTTCTTATCAGTGAGAGTTGTCCGTTATATACGAAGTGTGAGCGTGTGGAGCGCGCCATAGGCTGTTTCAATTATTGTTTTCCGCTGGCAAGCTGTGGAGGAAGCGGCTGCAGCTGTTCAAACTCCGCCGATTCAACCCCGTACCCGTATCCTCCCTCACCCTGTGTGTGATTCGACAGAGTGCAATTTACTGCGGGAATAGTTGTTGTACAGTGCGTAGTAAAAGGAAAAGTAGGATATTTACGCGGCTCGTTGCAGTGGAAAGTGAGTCCTGCTGATTCGGATAACAATAATTGCTGAGGTTTTAGGTGACAAATCCGCGATACGATTATGAGAAACGCCGTAGTGGAGGGCTCCGGAAATTTCGACCATCTAATGTTCATTAACATGCATGGGCATCGCGCAGCCTCTCTCTCTCTCTCTCTCTCTCTCTCTTTCTCTCCATACATACATATATATATATATATATATATATATATATATATATATATATATATATATATATATATATATATATATATATATATATATATATATATAAAGAAAGGGAGTGGGGTCAAGGGCTCGTTTTTATTTGTTAGAAACAAGTTAATGAAGGAACAAACATGTTTGTTGTTTCATTAACTTGCTTATATATATATATATATATATATATATATATATATATATATATATATATATATATATATATAGAGAGAGAGAGAGAGAGAGAGAGAGAGAGAGAGAGAGAGTTTTCTTACAATCATCCACCAAAAATGCGAGTTCACCCATGTAAACGAGCGTTGAAGAGCTTTGAAGCCACGCCCAATCAAACATGAGACGAACTCAGAGGTAGTGTGAACCAGAAGCTTTTATCGGGGGCATAGAGGTGCCATGCAAGCACGCTACCTCTCGTCTACGGTGGCTTTTCCCTTGCTACATATTGCAAATAAACCTATCGCGTAGTGACTTGTGATGGTGCTTGCGCTGACTTTGCACAAAAATGTTGATCCTAGTCGTGACACTTGGCCAAATACTTCGGCATAGGCAGTTCCTCGATGATTGCTTCACATTGTATCGATTCCCACAATGCGTGGTATCTGCCGAATTTCTTAAATGCGAAGCACTTCTTGGCGAACTTAAAGGATCCCTCAGCAGGCCACGGATACCGTGACAAATTTCCTGGAGGTTCTCAAGTGCCCAATAGGAACTCTTCCACTAGAATTTCTCAAACTGGCGCATTATTAGCAGAGATAGGTAGCTAGAAGAGATGAGGACCAGGATTTTGGTAGGCCAGCGTCTCCCCTGTACCAGTGGCGCACCGACGGGGGGGGGGGGGGGGGGGTCGGGTGTTGTAACACCCCCTGAGGCCGACCTAACCACCGTCCCACTCCGTAACTGCTCCTATGTCCTAGAAGAATGTGGAGCTAATGTCTCTGCAAAACGCCGAAAAAATAATAAAAATTATCATCATTATTGATGTTACTATTATTTGGCAATTTATTTACTTTTTTTTACATGCAACAACTGTGTAATCGCATGCCTGGCCCTTCGTGAAAACTTGAAGGGGGGCCCCCCCCCCCCCCCCTGGCAGAGATCCTTGGTGCGCTACTGCCCTGTACGACACCCTCGCGAGCGCGCAATATGTACGCAATGCGTTCGTCAGCTGAAAAATGGCCACACCTCGCCGAGGAAGGAGCGTTGTCACTTTGACCGTATCCATATTTCTGTGTTTCCGAAGTTCCGTGCAGCACTGTGGAAACTACAGGCCTCTTCGGCCAATCCGGAGGGCGAACACGTGTTAAACGTGTCCTTCCCACGGTGGTCCTTCCGCGGCTTGCATTCCGCCAATGGCGAGCGCCGCAGTGGCAGCAGTATAGTCCTGGAAGGAGGAAGATAAAGCGAGGTGTGCGTGTCCGAACAATGACATTTCGTCTCGTTTCGGAAGAATTCTGCGCTCGGTGGCCTCGTAGCCTTTGCTCTGCTGCGCGGAACTAGGGAAACAGACTATAGCCACTTACGTCTCGCTGCTCTCCTGGGCGTCTCGTTCGTTTGGCGTTCACCAGAAGTTGGGACGGTAGGGCATCAACGTGTGGCAAACACGATTGATTTATTTTGATGTCGCTAACATAAATATACCAGCAATCTACGTCACGACTTCACGACGTGTGGCCGACGCCCTGCATTGCTGGGCCAGGACAAATGCTCAGTAGCGCACCCTGGCTCAGTAGCGCACCCAGGATCTCTGCCAGCGGGGGGTTCCATTTACCGCGAAGGGCCGGGCAAGCGATTACACAGTTGTTGCGTGTGTAAAAGAAAGTAAATAAAATGACAAATAATAGTGACATATCAATGATGATGATTATATTTATTATTCTTTTCGGCGTTTTGCAGACATTAGCGCCACATTCTTCTAGGACATAGGAGCAGTTACGGAGTGGGAGGGGGTTAGGTCGGCCTCAGCGGGGGGTTACAACCCCCGAAACCCGTAAAGCCCCTTAGAAACCCCCCCGTCGGTGCGCCACTGTCCTGGCTGGATACATTCTGCGCGATCTTGTGCGCGTTCCAAAATTGAACGGAGGTGGTCCGTTCTTTACGTCTGCAGTGAAGCCCCTCCCACGCCCTTATAACCACCAGCCAATGTATCTCCACGAAGCCTCAAATAGTTCCTTCTTTGAACTTTCCGTGTTGCCAAAATAAAGCAAGGGTAGCAACGATAATAGATAGGTAAATAAATTTTTATTTATTCCTTCGTTTATTAGGGTGGAACATGGAAAGGACAATTCTTTAATGAGCTAAAATCAAGCACCTCTCAGAGGTGCTTGATTTCAGCCTCTCAGAGGGGGAGAAATGTTACAACTCCCAAAACTCCCACCCTCCTTTTGGTGCGCCACTGTTAACCACCATTGTAGTAATGCATGAAAAAATACATATTTACTACTATCCCCAAGCATGCTTTTGCCCAGCTTCAATCGGCCAAGTGGAATAGCTTCAGAAACAATGCTTACGATAAGCAAATCAGCACACCTGTGCAATTGAGCGAGTGCCAACATTATGTCGTACCATGACCTATCCACATTATTGTAAGTCCATGTTACGCACAAAACTACCCAGTTCGCACACCGTTGTTGGTTCTGCTTGTTATACATGGCTGAATGTCAAACACTTCGGCATAGACAATTGATTCACTGCCTGCAACACACGACATCGATTCCACATGACTCCCACAACCCATGGGATCTATCGCATTTTAGGGGCGAAGCTCCTTATGCCGTGGGCCTGTCCATCCTCCGTTTGTAGTAGCCACCTCTAGTTCGTGAAGTGCTCACTAGATGGCGCTGCGGTGCTCGCTTCATTTCATGAGGAAAATTTAAAGTTCATGAGGAAAATTTAAAGAGAGGAAAAAAAAAAGTTCTACGAGCCTGGTGGCGCACATGTCACCGCCCCGTTACAAAGGGGACGCTCATAGCATCCATCCATCCATTAAGATGTATGGGAACGCGTAGTATGGGAGTCTGTCCGTCCGAGCGCTGCAGTGCTGCTTAGCTAGTACGTGAATTGATCAATAGATGGCGCGGAGGCGCTCGCTGCGTGCTCTAGTGTGATAGGAGAACGCTAGATGGCGACACACAGTGTCTATCACGTCTTTCATGATGTACTGGGCAAGATTCACGGAAGATTCACGGTTTTTACCGATGAACCTCCGGAGCTTCGCCCACTCATCATCATTCACTCCGTGGATTGTTTTTCTTTGCTGTGAGTCAATGTTCTTATTTCTGAGCATCCTAACACTTGCTCATAATATAAACTGCAGCACCAAAGTATTTCCAAGTGAGTAAAGGACCACAAGAGCGGGTTATGCTGCACCAACAACAGGACAAGCGCACAGTAACAAGGACTTAACTTCGACAGAAATGGACAACACTGCAGCTATGTTAGCATTGCCATAAAAACTGCCAAATTTGACTGCATCTAATGAAATGTTTTTGAGTGTGAATGGTATTTCTTATGACCAGCACAATTTATTCCAGATATCGTCCACACACAACTTTATGTGTAATGTTTCACACCCCAACAGCTGATGTCAGCACAGCACATACATTGAACAAACATAAAAAGGTGTGCAACATTTCTGCAGGACTGAAGGTGTGAGCCATAAAGTCGTATGCCACAACTCCATGACTCACCAGGCGCTATTTAACACCTTGAAAGATTGCTCACATGTAAGAGGCTTTACTGAAGCCACTCGCATGGACAATGATAACCGACACTAGTCAAATCATGCTGTGACAGTCTTTTATTCTTCCTGTACAGGATGCAAAGGCACCTTTCAGGTAATCCACAATCAACTTACATGGGTGGTCTAGGCATTCATACTTTACATTGACATAGTATAACACATCAGGTATGCGCAAATGCTTTCACCTATTTCTGAAAATAGACCGAAAAGGCCGCAAAGTTCACAAGGGCATCAAGAGTTCCCTTGTAACAGATGATATCGCCTAAACGGTATGTGTCACAAGCAACCAGTCGACGTCGCTTGGACAAAAGGCTGCACTTTGCTGTTGTGTCTGGCCTCAAGAAAAATCGCCTGATGCAACCCATCTCCTCCAAAATCTGCAGCACTTCCAGTGTCTGCACGCACGGCTCTATCTTACGGGAGAACTTGGCCTTGAAGTTGTCTTCTGTCACGCCTGGATTGTCCAAGATGTAGGTCAGGACAGCCGACATGAGCTGGAGAAGCACGGGGCGGTTCACGGTGCCGTCAGGCTTTCTCCAGAGCCTTGGAATGTACAGTATCTTCTCAAAACTCTCAATGTTAATGTTCTTGGTTACTGCCTCATAATAGGTCCGCTTCAAGCAGTTGCTGATGCTGTCTCTCGCCCGTCGAATGCCCAAGTTTTTCCATCCAATTTCATATATACCATCCCTAGTAGTACTGGAAGCCTCCCTGCGCTCTCTGCCGGGACTTTCCTGGGTACATGACGTTGAAGGTTCAGGGCTTGTGATGCAGCTTCCTGTCGTCGTTCCTCCAGCATCAACAGCCCCTTCAACAGATTTCTTTGCTTCACTCTCTGACATACTGCCATCATCAGATGCTGCCACCTTTTTCACTTTGGCTTTAAGGACGTGCTCTTGGTCTCCTAGAGATGAGGTGTAGGCACGCATATCTTTAGGAATCTTGAAAGTGCGAATCACCCAAGGTTTGCAGTGCTGAAGCGCAACATATCGAATGCAAGTTACTCCAACGCACAGTATCACTTTGCTCTCGACCAAGAAACCAAGTTGAGCGTTCAGGGTGTTGCTGCTCATGGTTGCACTGAGAGTGTCAAAGAGCTGGGTATAGGTAACTCCAAGCTGCTCTTTCTTCAGGATGAGGAAATAGACTTCAGTTCCGAGCTGGGCCTCTTCGAGGGATTTTCCTGCCTCTCTGTAAGCATTCACAATGTCTTCTGCTGTCCAGCAGTGCTTGGCTGCTTCCAAGCTGTAGCAGACACGTTGCTTTTGCACAATCTTATCATACAAAGGATTACGAACCTTCAGAGCGTAAGATTTGTCTGTAGGGTCTTCAAGGGTCCAGCCTGGGATGAGGTCCTCGTCAGTAAGCAAGAAGTCCAGCTTGCATGATTTGATGACCACGTAGTCCTGCGGGCGCAGGTTGTTATACTGGAGCGCATTTGTCATGTCTTGCCTTAGCATGTAAAGGAATGAACGAGATGTCTTGGCGTTGCAGCCAGCCGTTTCAAAGTTCAGGCTTTTTGCCTTGCTGGTGAGTCTGGTGCCGCTCTCAGGGGACTCCTCAACCAAGGAGACGGTGGGTCTGGCTGTTCCAGTATCTGCCTTTCGCTGGGGTGCCTTCCCTACTGTCATGCTGGAGTCAAAATGAACTATCGCTTGAGGTACTTCCATAGAGTAGCTGAGCTTGTTGGTCAGCATCAGTGTGAAGAGCAGTGGCGTGTATGCCGGCTCAATGAAATCCTGGAAGGTATATGACTCGCCCCTCCTTCGCTTGAACAAAAGCTCAAGCAAAAGTTTTCCCATCGGAATTACGTGCTCTGGTGAGAAGCGCCGCGTCATGTCAAACTGGAACTTACTGGAAAGTGTGAATGGCAACATGGAGAGGTTCAGAGAGATGTACAGTTTCTTGGCATTTTGGTTCTTTCTGCAGATCATGCAATTGTGCCTCAGTCGAGCAGTCACAGAGCGAACAAGACTGTCCGGATACTGCTCGTAAATCTTGTAGAGTATCAAGGACCAGCTAGTCTTGCCATCGTCAGCTGCAAGGGAGGCCAAGATCACCATTGCCACAGAGCTGAAGTGTATGTCAACAATATTGTGAGGCTCTGCATATGACCAGCTGTCCATTTCCATTTTATGGGGCACAATGAGATCGTAGCGGTCCCTCAGCTCACCAAAACTAGTGGGAAGGGTGACCTCCCCATACCTTTGTTCTGCACTTTTGCTGAACTTTTTCATCACATGATCAAGGACAGTTCTGAACATGGAAACCCATTGCTTTTCATCTGATTTCACTGGCTTTGGACCATGGAACATTTCCATGAGCTGCTGGTCCTGCTCTGCTTCGCAAAGGAAGACTGAAGCATTGGCTCTAGTGGCTGGGTTGAGCATAATGAACCGCAGTCGCCTCTGGCATGCACGAGAGGTCTTATCCTTGCTCAGCTGAGGAAAGCGTTCATTTAGGATGTCCCTGATTACTGTGAACGGCACAACCATTTTATCCTGGTGTCGGTCCAGGAACCAAGAACAGACCTTGCACATGAGCAAGACAATGTCCTCCTGTGATGACCACGAAACCCGCATGGTCTTCATTTCCTTCAAAGCAGCTTTGTCTTTGTCGTCATAGTAAGGTTTGCGAACAGTGGACTGCTTTCTGGGCTGGACAATTCTCACGGTAATGTCAGACTTCTTTTTCTGACCAGCTTTTTTCTTAGGCTGCTCTTCAGCATCTTTTGTTGCTCCTTTCACAACAGGCACTGCCAGTGGCTTGCCATCTGGTTCTTTTGGGTAATAGACTGTTATGCGAGAAATTGCATTTCGAGCCCTTTTCTGGCTTTGTTTCTGTGAGGGAGCAGTCCCAGTGTTTCTAGATGCCTGGTCCAAATAGTCCAGAAGTTTCTGCAGAGGCTTTGGCCCATCTGAATTTGACCTTTTGTTTTCGCTGTTGGATGTGCTCAGTTTTACAGGCATCTTGTCGGGACAGGTCCAGTTTCTTTTGAGGTGTGCAAAGAGGGCAGAGTCAAACCCGGCAGCACCTAGCTGGTCGCCAGGCACAGTCCCATCATCTTTTTCTTCTCCAAATTCTCTGTTCCTGACGGCTTCAATCATAGCTGGCTTCTTGTACAAATTCTGAAGCTCAATGGTTTGACCCTGTATTGATTGCGGTATTCCCAGAGGAGTGCAAATGCAAGTGTTCTCCACTTCCAGCCAGAAGTGGTCAACATCATGCTGAGTTTTAAGAAAGAACTTCTTGATGGGATAATCAATGTCAGCTGATATCTGGTGGTAGCCTGGTTGAGAGATTTTAGTGTCCTTGATGCGCAGGTTCCTGTGCAGGAAAAGGAAGACCTGGTCCTTCTCTTTCAGGCGCTGAGGCCCAAAGGTGACCATGCCCACATATGCTAATCTCTTCACTGTATCATGGATTGAATAGATGTACCTCCTGGCAAAAAGCAGAGCGTTTCTCAGCTTCACAGGAAGACTTCGAATGAGATAGTGGCACTTCACCTCATCATGAAGGTACTCTTCGAGCCCTTCAATCTTGTGCCTGATTGAGCTCGCAATCTTGACAAAGAGAGAAAGTGGCAGTGAGAGGAGGACATCTGCGAACAAGACCCATCCTTCAGGCGTGGTTGGACTGTTGGACAGCGGAGGAACAAACATCTTCCAACAAACCTCGTCATGGTACCTTGTCGGAATTGAAGGATCATCTGACAAGCGCTCCTGCGCAACGCCATCATAGCTGTGCAACAAATAATGCATAAAAGCATAGAAAAGATGCATTTTGCGAAACTTTGGCTGCACGCCATAGTAGCGCCCCATGGCGGGGTTGTAAGTCATCTTAGAACAGGGACTGGGTTCAGGCACAGGGCTGCACACCGGCTTCTTGGGCTCCTTTGGTGTAGAATGGAAATATTTGAACTTTGCCTGCTCTATGGCTGCCTTGACAACCTCGTCATCTTTGGTGACAGATGGCATGCAAATTAGCTTCAGGTCCTTGACATTGTTTCCCAGTCTGAGAACAGTGTGAATAGTCTTGAGGTAGCCCCCATTGCAGAGCTTGGCGATAAGCCGCTCGACGGACACCTTATCCAGTTTCATTGTTGAGCCTTCCTCCTCCTCGGCCTTCTGCAAGGCTTTAAGCAATTTAGTGAAGTCTGAGCACAGTCTCTCTGCCTGAACATACTCAATGATTCTGTTTGCCCTCGCAAGCATCCTATAGGAAGGGAGCAGCTTCTGCAGGGGCTTTCTATTCACCACTTCTGAGAGGGAGGGAAAACGTATCGAATCACGTGTGCTCACTTTTGGGAAGAAGCACTCACTGTTGGTTTCTACAGTAATGGTCGGTTGCTCAAGGGCGAGAGCGTCCGAGCTGCTTTCGGCCAAGTTATCACTGGTAACAGAGCATGGAGGACTACTGCCCACACTCTTCTCAGCTTCTTCCATTTTCTCGTTTGCTTCACTCGTCCCTACAGGTGTTCCTGCCCTGGCTGGTGCTGATAAAGTTGCTCTCTCTTCATCGACGGCCTGTTTTCTTTCTTCCTGACCTTCTGCGCCCTCTGTCAACCCTACTGGCGAGGAAGCATCAGTAATCTTTTGCTTCTTAGCGGGCACTGGCTCTACCCTTGGCTGCTCTAACATGCGTTTCTTTTCAACTGCCAGCTTCTGGTGCACCTCAGACTTGGCAGCAAACTCGTGACAAAAGTACCTGATCACACGCTGCTTGCCCAAGTCCACCCTGTACGGCACCACAAGCTTTCTCTTGATCAGCCCCTTCTGGAGGTTCCTAACCTCAAGGCGGGTCGTCATTAAGGCCTCACACAGTTCACGCAAGGTCATTCCTGCTGTGCCAGCTTTGTACACCTCCCTGTAGGCCTGGTCCAGTCGCGGCATGTCGTACACGTACTTCTGCGGGTGAAAGAAGAGGCCCGCGTTCTTGTCGGCGCCTGACCCCTCGGCATCCTCCTCCTCCTCTTCCTCCTCCTGGAAAGACTTGACGAGTTCGCAGACCCGAAGGATGCGCGGCTTGTTGCTCTTCGTGTAGCACTCCTCGCGGGGAGCGTCCGGATAGAACTCGCTGTACAGCACGGTGCGCCGAGTCACATACTTGGACGCCGTGCCGTGCAAGAGCTTCTTGCCCGCCGCATAGGTCAGGCCGAGCTCGTCGAACAGTTTTGCCGGAACTTCGCGCCTGTTCGGTTTGGTGGCCAACAGGGCGCACAGCTCCCGGGCCATGACCTGCGACTTGGTCTTCACCTCGACAAAGAATCGCGGCAGGTGCAGCAGGAAGCCCACTCGGTTACCGCCGCTCTCCGCCCTCTGGGAGAACTCCTGCTTCGTGATCAGGTTTCGCTGCACCAGTTGCTTGCGCAGGATGAACATGGAGGAGTGCGTCAGATTGAACACGCGCAGGTCTTGTCGCCCCTGCGTCGTCTGACCCAAGTAACGCGAGCGACCGATACGCTCCAGTATGCAGTACTTCATTTCGGTCAGGTCCAGGTCTGTGAGCGTGTTGTTGGGCCCGATCAGCGCGCGGGCGCGAGTTATTTGGTCCGCCACGATCACCAAACGATTGCCCCACCGCGCGACGACATCGTCCAGCGCGGGCGAGCTCCGCCGGATTTCGTCGCTGACGTCCGCGCGGCTGTCGAACGTGGTGCACGAACCGAGCTGGCCATTCTTGTTGATCAACTTGAACGGGTAAGGGTCCGGTGGAAGATCGGTGGGTTCGACCACGTAACCCGAGTTGGGATCCACGTGCTTGTACCGGTCGTAGATGACGAGATCGATACGGGGCTCGCCCATGGTGTAGAAGCTGAGGCGGCTCTCCCGGACCAACGAGTTCCATATGAAGGCCTTTGACTTGCTGTCGAGGGAGAAAGGAAAATTTGGTCTCAGTTGTAGGCGAACCCAGAGCGCCTGAAGAGTGATGCCATCGAGTCCTTCCAACGCTATCTCGTCGACGCAGCACGAATGAAAGTCGTTTTCAGGTGTCATGATTCTCTGCGGTAGAACCGCCAAAATTTGTAACTGCGCGTCACATTTCGATATAGCTCATGTCATCGCTTTCCGAACATCAAATAGTGCCAGTGTGCGCTTTGGTGCGCGTCGCCATTTTCGAAATCCATGGCTGGCATGGCTTCCGTTCTACCCTTGGATCGTAATGGTAGTAGCAATGGATTCTTAGTTTATTAAGTCGGCACAAATCAAAGGCTCTTCGCTCAAGAATAGCGAAAGTTATTCGACAAGCTTACGTCGTCTCAGATGACATACTCTTTCCCCATTCTTAATACACATCTCGAAGGGTATTCTGTAGAAAACCGCTCATGGCTTGCGTTGGCTGCACATTGGCGCCTGTACCTGACTCGGCGGCTTGTTCCACCACCGGGGTTCCTTGTAAGCGGTGGTCGTAGCGTTGTTCGCGGTTATGCCAGTGGTGTAAGTTTGGACTGGATCTCTCGTACAAGGACTGCAAGGACTCGGGCTCCCTGCACAACAAGGTACGTGGAACTGCGAGCCGATGAGAGTGTTGTAGTTGATTAGGCGCTTTTTTTGCGATGGCACTGGGGAAGGCGCGTGTACACCCGCGTTAACCTCGCAAGCAGTCGCATATTCGTTTCGTGTGCTTTGTTTTTTCGCTTTTGTTTCCTTCAGGCGCCAACACGGGCAGCTAGAACACTTCAGCTATCATAGCTGATGTTGGCGAGATTTGTCCCGTCTCCGCAAATTTCATAACGTCTCAGCGGACATCGTGTAAGCCCGATAGCTGTCACTTGTTTACCTGACTGCACCGTAGTTCAAGAACCGATAATCACTTGGAATATAGTGCCTCGCTTCGCATATATAGGCGTGATCCGGTTTGCCTGTTTGATTCTGAGATGTTCACAGCTGATAAACTCTGCACTCTTGCGTTTACTTGTTCTCAAAATGTGTTACCAAGCTTACTGGTGCATCGACGGCTCAGTTGAACCAAGTGGTCGCGCTTGCGTGCATCGCCCAGCACTGCGAGGCAGAGCAGCCTCTTACCGTTTCGTAAAACATTCGTTGCCACACGTCAGTGCAAAATATACGCGATCTTGTTCACGTTTGTGATAGCTTCGCGAAGGTTTCCGACGGTTTCATGTGAGGCAGCGGTGCCTATGCAAATGCTGCGGTGCTCTAGATAGTGGGAAGCGAGCCGACAAGGCCATCATTCAGCGAATCAAGAGTATAATGTTGTGAAGATAAATTGTGGGCGTGAGTTCAATTTTGTATGTGCGATGTCCATATGGCAAGATGCAATATGTCATGCAGTTGGTACTCATGGTCATGTTGCATTACTCCCTCGGTCCCTAAGATATCGTGTTGAGACATTTTTGCAAGGTGCTTTGTTGCTGAACGCTCGCCCTGTGTCTTTCCTGAGCACATGTTGTGTTTTTGTGCACATGTTTAACATGAGCACAAAGGTACATGTTATACATGTGCTTTTGTGTTCATGTTCACCAACAGAGTGGATGCGTGGATAGTAATTTTCGAGAACAAGTGCGACAGGGGTGGAATCTAATTGAATAGCGTGCGAGCAATAAATGGAACCTTACATTTTTCTGTTACAATGACGAGGCACTTGAGAAGCTCTAACTTGCAGATCACTTGTCGGCCAGCACAGAATCCAGGGCACTCTCAGATATGCGTAAAGGACAAACTTGCAGCTGAGGAGCACTTCAGGATTAATGCCCCTTCCGCAGAATGCAGTAATATTTACGTGGGTAATTTCGAGCAGTGAATAAAAGAAAATTAATGCTGCGTCAAACACACTAGCCCTATGCTCACGTTGCTGACCTTGAAATTGACTGAGACATTGCATTTAGCAACAAAGACATGAATGTGCCCTCGTGACTTTGTCTTGAATCTCTACAACTGAATTCTGTCTCACTTACGACTGAAATTTTGTATATGTGTGGTGTTCACATTTGGTTTTAAAACTTCCATAACCAGATGTAATCCAAGCTGGAACCAAAGCTCTGGGGAAGATGGAGGCTTGAAATGATGGATGAGATAGTTGAAAGCGATGAAGGACAGGGAATGGTCGCTAAAGCCAATGTTTTGACAAGTGGACTTGAAACAAATGTCTCTAGCGACATTCCCTGTTCATCGTTTTCAACTATTCATCATAACCAGATGTAGTTTTTGGTCATCTTTGTCATAAACATGGCTGCTGCATGAAGGTTGAAACATCTTCATTTTACATTTATGATTAGCATTCAATTTGAACTTCTTACAGGGCCTCCTCCCGCCCAGATGGAGTCCTGTCGAACTACATACTTTTCCTTTTACAATGATGGCAAGTTTGTGTCAGTGCATTACACATTACAGTGCAAGTCCGTCATACCTTTTTTACTTCATTGGGCCATTGCACAGACCAAATGGCATGACTTTGAACCGATATGGATGGTATGTCGATGTGAAGGCATTCCTCTTGTAATTATCGTCATCCACTGCAACTTAAAGGAGTACTGACACGATTTTGCGGCTGCGCAAAGTATACATTTTTTGTTTTTTAGCCATCTATTGTTAACGCCCTCAGAACACGGAAGCCAGGAAACATGTACAAAGCATTTTAGTTTGCTTTTAAAGTTTTCGTCGTCCAGTACTGCAAGCCAGCTCCAGCGCGATGGACACTGCGATGACGTATGAGCACAGTCTATTAAAAATCGCCGTCAGAGTCACTGGACAACCGTGAAGTTGTCGTTGTTTGCGTGCCCCATGTGTAATTGACCATAGACGACAGAGTTGCAGCGACGCTATCATGAACTGCTGTCCCTGTGTGGCTTAGACGTATGTCCGACTATGTTGATAAGTCACTAGGAAACCGCCCCCTTGAAAGTGAAACCGAAAGTGGGCTTTTAAGGGAGCCGTATTAAAAATATATTCATTGCCTTGCGAGGCACCATGATACTCTTTTTGGGGTTCACCACGCCAGTGCTTTCATTTACAGCAATAGTGCGAGAATGTCGAAAATTCGTGTCAGTACTCCTTTAAGAGTAACAAAAATGGGGAAGAAATGGAGAATCTTATCTTTTCCATAGACTTCCTTACGTTTAAGGGTGGCAGCTGTAATGCTGAGTACGCCTTATTTAAGCATGCGTCATTCATAAAAGTAAGCAAAAGTGAAAGTGCCCTAAGAAGAGGTGAGTGACCCAGCTCCCACCCAGCAAAGGTCGACTGATTCTATGTTCGTTATATGGTGCTGAGCTTCTTCCTTTCTATCATGTGGAAAGAAGTAGAAGACTGTAGGGTTGACTGCAGCAATGTGTATGAGATGACTGTGGAGTCCTCTTGTGGACATTGCTGACTCCAGAAAATGTATGAGGGATACAAGCTTGGCCTATGATCACTGATGGTGTTACAGTCAGCAGAGAAGCAGCATATGACCCAGGTTGTCTTGTCACTGGATGAGTCTGCTTCATTTTTCACTCATAGGAGCAGTCTATCGCAGAGTACTGTGTTGTCCTGAATTTACTCTGCACCTCTGCCAACATTTAACGAGGAAGGCAAGAGCTGCACTAAAAGTGGAAATTCTGAAACCATTGCATTCTACCCGTATGGTATATTTCTCTGCATAATTCACAACCCCATACCTCTTATGACATCGCGTGAAAAATTTATTACACAAGATGTTTTTGTCTCTGTCGTCATAATGAAGCGCACTTGTACTAGCTTCCTTATTCATTGTGAGGTACTGAAGTCACACACGTCACTGCATTTTTGGTAGGCATAAGTATCAGGAGCTGCAAATCGTAGTAATATGAAATTTAACCCTTTCGGCCCTGGTGTCCTACCAAAAATACATGAACAAAAACTGCTCTAAACCTTGACCTAAATAAGTAAGCAAGTCAAATATGATTCTGAGGTATTCTCAACATAGCTGTGACAGCAGGCGTAGTAGTTTCTTCATCCTCATTTACCTCGGAACACCACAGATGTATACTGTGGAAGACGAAAATCATGACAAGAGCAGAAACCGCATTTCTGACAATATTTTGTTCTTTATCTACATTCTCGCTAGCTGTCGTAATTTTGTCCCCTGAATGTAAAGCTTGTGGATCCAGGCCCATATTGCTTGTGTCATCCTTCAAATTCTTGTTATTCTTTTAGAAGAGCGAGAAATTAGCCTGACTTGTTTTTCTTAGTTGCAAGGAGACTAACAGTGGCACGTTTTTATAAAATTGATCAAAATACGTTTTCTTGCACTCTGTGAACGGCCCATGAGGGATGTAGATGATGAAGTCCCGTACTGACACTTTGCTCTTGTAGACATTCGCAACAGCAATTCTATCGAAGTAGAGGAGGATCCTGCAAAATACTAGAATGTTACGACTGATGAACCGTGCCATATGTAAACGGAGGCCATTCAGGTGCAATGAATTGATGTGTATTCCGAGATCAAGTTCTTGCTTTTGGCACTTTCAGGCTCACTGGCTATTGTAAGGCGCTTATCACGCTAGTTTTCCAAGGTTTATATGTGCTTTGAACAGAAAAATGGCAAGTATTTCAACTTGCATCATATTGCAATTTACAGCCACTAAGCCCTTGTGTCCTAATATAAGACATTGCACCATATTTTATACTACAGTAATGGAGTGCTTGAATTTGTAATTTTTGTGCTCTTGATGTGCTAGTGAAGGGATACTTACTGAGAAAAAAAAAAATGTCTGCTCATAAAAAAAAGAAAAGAAAACGGCTGAAAGGGTACTCATGTTATCTAAAGCCACAGAAAACAGGTATTTATTGCACTTCACTCAGATTAGGTGTGCAGGTGTGCATTTGACTCGTGCACACCTGCTCAGAAATTGGTCATATACTTGTTGTTGGCAACCTCTCAAGCTTCCGTGGATGGTGTATATTAAGCGCACAAAAGAGAGGTCTGCACTGTGTCAGCACTTCTACACTCGTTTCTTGTGTTGTGTGGTGCCTGCTGTACTGAACTGCAGGTGCACTATTTCAAAACCGCTCGTGCACCACCATAGACGAGTTCAGAGACGTGCAGGTGAATAGAACGAACACATGATGAGTAATGTAGATAGATTAATGGTCAGTGAGAGTATTGGAATAGATGCTAACGGATGGGAAACGCAGCAGAGAGACAGGTGGAGTATTGGAATTAAGAAATATGCAGTAGTAAAATTGAATTGGCTTGTGCAGGACGAGGTAAATTGGGGATCATTTTGAGAGGCCTACATCCTGCATAGGACTTAATATAGGTCAATAATGAAGGTGTTAGCTACCAGCTTTCTGCAGAACTCCGATGGCTTGATGATGTGCTCCTTCATCAGCCATACATTGTGGTAACGCCATGGGCAACATGCCCCAATATCAAAATATTGGGTAAACCCCTGCTGCACACGCTTTATGTTCAAGATATCAAACCCTTGAGCATTCGTCCCTGTCATTTATCAGATTTATTTTGAAACCTTCCGCATTTCTGAAACTTTGCACAGTTCGGCATTAAGTTGTAAATGCTCTCAGGGGCCTTTTTTAGGTTGTTTGAAATCTACCCCTTCACGAAACATTTTCTCTTTAACTCTTCCAGGTAAAGGATGGGAGTTCCAGCCTTTTTCAGATGGCTGAGTAGAAAGTATCCATCCATAGTTGCCCACTGCGTTGAAGAAAAGGTGAGTTGGGTGAATATTTTGGGTGGGAGGTTGTGGTAGTGGTCAAAGCTAGTGCAAGTTATTTTGCGAGGTTTGACGAGCTTGACTGGGAAGCCATGAGAGCTTTTGTAATTTGAATCGAGAGTGCTTATTTGGCTAGCATACTCACATAAGTTTTTTTGTCACGCCCATTCAATATTTTTTGGCAATTGTAAAGCACTGGTTCCTTGCAATATCTTTTTACACTTGCCAAAAAGAAAGTGGTTCATTATTTTCATGATAGAGCAAATACAAAGGTAGTGTTTCTGTTTAGTGGTTAACAATCTAGATTATATATATATTGATATATTGGGACTTATCTAGGTATGTTGAGAATTGTTTCGTTACAACATAATCCTTGTCCATAAGTCTGTCCTTGTCCATATTTCCCCAGTAACTGTTAACTCCCCCATAGTGTTGACATACAGGATTGCACAAGTTATAACATTCACATTTACATTTCTGTTGCATATTAAATTTAGGTGATGTTTTAGATTTATTTTGTTATATCAGGTAATTAGCTATATCCATGTCCTGCTGATATACGAAGGTTTCACTGTAAAGTGTCTACTCATGTTTGCTCCCAGTCTAAGCTATTGTCTTTCCATCTTTTAAATGAAGTGTGATGTAAGGTCTTAAATAAATGGATATGATTTATGGATATAATTTTTGTGAGATGGCTGAAATGCATGCAGCAGCCTCCATGGCAGCTTCACCACAGTGGATGCATTCCAGTTAGAGAGGGGTTTAAAGCAACCACATAACTCCGAGTCTTGGTGTTGAAGAGAACCTTCGAACTCTGCACTGTAGTTTTGCTTGCCACCCCTCTTAACCTCCAAGGGAAAACTGTGTCAACATGTCATGTCGCAATCACATTTTGACGCTTTGTCTATTTGGGTCACCACAGCCGCAGGTTGTCGATGGCGTCAAGATCCCGGTGGACACGACAAAGCCAAATCCAAACGATGTGGAATTTGACAATTTGTACCTTGACATGAATGGCATTATACATCCGTGCTGTCATCCAGAAAACAAGCAAGTTTTTTCTACCATACCACTGTGCATGATCTTTCGTTGTTTTTGTTGTTGGCTGCCTAAGAAGTCAGAACACCGACTGGGCCTGAGCCTTGTTATAACAAAGTTGAATCCGATATGGAAACACGTTTCTTCTTCCCAGTGTGTTTGTTAGATCCTATTACGTATTTATTACAGCTTCTGTTCTTCATGTCGGCTTCATCCTTAAATTGCAGTGTGTACAAAAGACAGTGACTCAGAGAAGTTGACAGATAAGCATTGTCTGTGTCATGTGCGTGTTGCAGTTTGAACGTGAATACAGTCACCAACCGTCCGAACTTTCCATTTGTAGGTTGGGCACACATATCATGGCCACCACCATGGATTCGGGCTTAGCGAGCCAGAGGGCTGGTTAGGCTGTCGCCTATCTCGCGCTGCGTTGCGCACGTGCGTTCAAATGGCAAAGGCATTGAGTGCAGCATGGCAAAGACACAGTACCAATCTCAGATCAACTACAACACTTTATTGCCTTCGGCGACACCAAAACACTACAATGCGTGCTCCCAAAGGGGCGGGAAAAGCAAAAAGGGCTTGACCACATCACAGGTGACAATACATGCAAAGGGTGACATGAACACGTCACCATGTGCAAAGGCTCATGGAGACGTACCGCAAAGGGAAGCGGTCCCTTGTGACTATGTTGCTCACTCGTGCAATCGTTGACAAAAGAGCCTGATAGCACGAGTATGGGCGACCTCCGTTCGTCTTCGATTAGTGCGGCTCGGTGTAGTAAGCCCACGCATGAGCATGTGGTACAGCTTTATGCCTTAGCGTTTGGAAGCACAACATGAGGATGAGCGCTTACTGTTGCTGCACAGGCACTGTGGGTAAACTCTGTCCGTGCGAACTCAAACAGAGGAACTAGCACGCATGGAATGGAAAGCATGGTTACCTCTCTGCTGTCCAGAGATAGATTGCCGCTTTTCTTGCATCATGTGTAGTGTCTCGCAAGACATGGCGAGACTATAAATGTGGTGCCACCATGGCAATCCACCCACGGACGAGCAGGCAGACCAGTAGATGGACTGGTGCCACCTGATCCATTTCGCGAGTCAGCGAATGGCTGGAAGGAAACAAGGACGTTTCTTGAACTTGGGAAACGGCAGAAACTAGGCGAACGCCCGTGCAGTGGCGACAGGCATGCCTCGGTCACCGATATTCCACTGTCTTGCACCACTTCATGACTTGTATGTGCTGATGGTTTGTGCAGTGAGCACTAACAAGCAATTTTGTATGTGAGCCGCCTCATCTTGTAACTGTTCAGCAAATGTCAAACACTTTTATTTCTGTGATGCCGCATAATTTTCAGTGGTAACAAAGTTTGCAGTACAGATCGGACAGGTGGGAAAAGCTTTGCCTTTCTTTTTTTTTTTTTTTTTCCCCCCATATTCTCAGTGTCTTTTTCTGTCACTCTGACTTTCTTCGTACTGGAAATGATGGTACTGTACCAGAGATGATGAACACTTGTGGGTCACCATCACCAGTGGAATACTTGAAATAGTCGCTTATGTTCAGCTGTTCTGACCATCGTATTAGCTGCTTTGAATTCATGGCCGTACGCTGCTTAGTCAAAGAATTGGCGTGCCTTTCAGGTTTTAAAGTGGCCCTCTTTTGCAGAATGCCGTGTCACATGCAGAAATGGAAAGACCAGCTCATGGCTGCCAAGTCTCTGAAGCTGAAGCTTTTAGGTTTCAACGTTTGGTAGCTCACATGATAAAATGCTGATGAAGAATTGCTTTTTTGGGGAAAAAAGAAGTATGGTAGACCGTCATAGGGACTAATAATAATAATTGATGGTGTTTTACATGTCAAAACCAGCCATTATTATGGGGCATACCATGCAATGGAGTGCTCCGGAGTAATTTTGACCACCCGGAGTTCTTTAACGTGCACCTAAATCTAAACACACGGGTGTTTTTTGCATCTTGCCCTCATCGCAGTGCAGCCGCCGTGGCCAGGACTCCATCCCGTGACCTCGAGCTTAGTAAACGAACATCTGGCTGCTAAGCCACCGTAGCATGTCGGCATGCTGTTTTTAATGGCAGAAGCTGTTCACCCTGCTATTGGCTTTGAACTGCAGACTTAGAAAATTATGACATGCATTTAGCCGTGCAGGTTGAGGAACACGTATTTCAATACTTTTGTCATTCTCACAATTAGTTTAGTGTTGACAATATGCACGTGCCACAATTGATAGGTGGTGTTATGTATTGTGCAATAGTTAAAAGGGGATTAGCGAAATCTTGGCTGGAAAAGGGATTACGCACCTCAGTTCCTGATGAAAGCAAATGCTTTCTTCCCAGAGTACAACAGTTCAAGCAATAAAAGTTGTTTGCATAAATGTCCGAGAGGCGAACCTAATAAATTTTGTTAGTAATTAAGAATATGCGCTTGTTATACTAAGGGGGGTTCCAGCTGTAATATTATTTGACAGTTGCACGTGTATCATTTGCTAACATTCTCATTTTTTTTTTCTTTGCTCTTGTCTTTGTGCAGACCGGCTCCGAAGAATGAAGATGAAATGATGGTGGCCATCTTTGAATACATCGATCGCATCTTCAGCGTCGTTCGGCCTCGGCGTCTGCTTTACATGGCCATTGATGGAGTGGTAAGTTCTGATCCGTGCTATCGGGGCATTCATGCTTAAATGCCCCATCAGTGCTTACCAAGTTGTCGTAAACTCTAGCACACACCTGATGTGCCTCCACCAACACACAACAGAGAGTGTGGAAGCCTCCATACTCTGGCCACGGCATCCTCACGTCCTTTTGTGTTGTCCGTGCCTTCTGTTTGCCGGACACATGGACTCTGAAATTAATGCACTCTAGGAGGCCATCGGAAAACAAACCCTGCTTCAGCTTCGCTTCCGCACATCTGCAGCACACAGGGTCCAACTGTTTTCGTACCTTCTGGCTTTCTTATAAATCTATTATTTTAGAGTAAACGAAAGTTGTTTACATTTTTAAATACCTGCAGGTGATGTCACTGACTAGTGTGTGTATGCTGGCCTTTAGTGTTGCATGGCTGTTTCGGGAGCGCAGGAATGTCAAATAGGCATTACTAAGTGTTCGCTGAATATTGCGCCGAAAAATTCCAGAATCAGCATATCGAATGCTTATGGAAGCAGTGAAAATTAAAGCCAGGCAGCTCCATATGCTTTCTACGGCCCCTTTAATTTTTTGTTGTCCTTGTTTTACGCTATGTGTTATTGTGCTTTGAAACATAATGTGAATTAATGATAGCAATAATAATTTGGTAGATCTTATTCCAGCAAGCACTTGTTTGTCCGCTTCCTCGCACCTAGGCTCCGCGGGCAAAGATGAACCAGCAACGCTCTCGACGTTTCCGGGCTTCGAAGGAGTCGGCAGAGAAGGTGGAGGAGATGGGCCGCATCCGTGCAGAGCTGCGGGACCGTGGAGTGCCCCTGCCACCCGAGAAGGACAAGAGCGAGCACTTTGACAGCAACTGCATCACCCCGGTATGATTCAATTTCTCCAATGTCGGGTACTGCAAGGCGAAGGTGCAGATTTGTCCTTTTGCAATGTGTGTAGTTGACTGCAGGCCATAGAAAAAATGCTGCTGTTGTTGGTCGGGTTTTGCAAATAAATAAATGAGTAAATAAATAAATAAACAAAATAACGTAAAATCGAGATAGCTCGCCTTTGCTGCAGCAGCAGCAGCTGTAACAAAAGTGGGCTGTCACTTGTATGTTGGCTGTGTGAAAGAGTGTGGTTACAGTAGAGTATGGCAAATTACAGCACATTTCATATTTACGTTAGTAAAAGATAGACAAAATATGGCCGTACCTTGTCAAGATTGCAGAAAATGTGGAGCCTTTGTAAGGTCCCATGCTGTACTCCAGTATTTTCCATCTGTTTTTGTGTGGAACGGTGGCCTAAAGATTGAAACATTCAGTTACTGCAACTTTGTAGCACTTTCTTTTCTAGTTAACTGACTTAGTTTTCTAAATTGCTGTTGTCTAGTAGCCACATTCTGGCAAGTTTCGTATAATTTTGTGCAAGTGCCTCTTGGTGCCACTGTGAGTTTCTGCTGACGATTCTTGCGAGGGAGACTGTGCATTCATTTCTTTTGGTGAACTTTCTTTATTTTGTCTGGCTCTGTTATGAAAAATTTTGTGTTCTTTCTTGCATTAGCATTGGTGAAGCACAGTCAAACTTCATTATAACGGAGCCGCTACAATGGCAGTTTACCATACTTACTCGAATCTAACAGGCTGTCAAATGTCATGCACACCCAGCTTTCACAGTTTCAGAATAAAAATGCACATGAATATATTCTTTTAAAAAGTGTGGTATCTTGCTGTATTGGCGACCACCAGTCAGTTCTTATTTATTTATTTATTTATTTATTTATTTATTTATTATTTCCCTTTTTCATTTTTTTTACTTGCGAATTTTTGGGAGCCGGCCTGCAATAAAGTCTACTTACAATTGTATAAATATGGTAGTTTGCAGGCATGCATTAGGATTTCTGGTTTCAGAAATGATTTTAGTTAATTATAACCACTGAAAGTCCATTTTTATTGTATTAAAACGAGGTTTCAAATGCATGTATCTCTACGGGGATTTCAAGGAAAGTTCTATTTACCGTGATGTGACAACATTCAAGTATACATATGTGGCATAATACGAAGATGGGGCCATCATTGCTACAACCCAGAGGCCTTGAAACGCAAGTAAAAAAAAATGGTATTTTTGGGTGCACCTGTTTTTTGGGCACTTGATAATGTGAACTCATCTACATTCTTCGTTGAGCCCCAAATTATCATTTGTTGACTGTACATGCATCAGTTAGCATATTTGCTTAGTACCACATTCTTTCTCTTGATTTGTATAAGAATTGTTCTGTTTTGGTGTACTTGTGTTTTGTGATGCAGCATTTGGTCGAAGGTCACAGTCAACACCGCCTTTCTCACTGTCCACATCACTTTAGTTGCATCCAATTCACCCCATTTCTCTCTTCACAGGGAACACCCTTCATGGATCGCCTAGCAAAGTGCCTCCACTACTACATCCATGACAGGTTAAATAATGACCCAGGCTGGAAGAACATTGAGGTCATCCTCTCTGATGCCAACGTGCCTGGCGAGGGCGAGCATAAGATCATGGACTTTATTCGGAGGCAAAGAGGTGGGCTTGCTTGCTTTATGCGTATGCCTGCACATAACCTATGTCACTGGCTGGTTCGCGTTCATAAGGGTTTCTGATCAGGCAGGTTGGTGTCCCGTGACAGTGCCGTATTTACTCACATCTAAGGCACCCTTAAATCTAATGTGCACACAATTTTCATGAGCCAGAATGAGAATGCACGTGAATGTGTTGTTTTAAGGTAAAATTGTGGTATGTCGCTGTGCTACTGATCAGAAGAGATAGACAAGTACTGCCTTGTCTTTACTGAATAAGAAACTTGCAGCAGTTCCTTTTCTTTTATGATCCATCTTTATGGCTTTGTTCACGTATGTGTGCACTCCAATTGCATGCCAATAAAAGTGTCATTCATTACACTCATTACCGTGACAAATTGCAATTAGGTTTTGGAGCTGCATAGCTGCCATTTGTAATCATGGTAACAGCGATTTTGCTTGCAGTGCATTCAGTGTGCATATATTTTGTGAGTGTAGCGGCTGCCATACGCGGATGCGTCAACATGACCGTGATTTTCGGCAGAGTGCAGCTTTGCTCGGACGTTGTGCACGGCTGCGCTTACGCCTTCAATACGATGTGCTAGTTACCCTTGACAGCATGAGAAGTGATGGCAAGCAGTAAAATTTTATTTTGTCTGAGTGTAATGAGTGCGATGTCAAAAACAGTGGGGGAGTTCTTAGCAGCTATTTCACCGTGCCCTGCAGTCACATCAAACCTGCCGGCCACGTCGGGTTTTTGGTTTTGAAGCATGTTATTTCGTCCTTGGGGACCCTCTTGATCAGAAAAGTATTTGTAAGATGGTGCGCTTTTTACATTCATTAATCTTTTCGGACATTTTTGCGTTCCCTAGAGGGTCTGAAAAATCGTTCATTGACTGTATCGATATTCGATTTGGTTGCACCACTATTCACGATTACAAGAGATACCTATGTTATTAAGGACATACTTATAGATCCCTAGAGTAAATTCTTCGCTATTTATAAGACACAACCCATACGCATTCCCCCCGTGGACATTGTCTGCTCCGAAACGCTTACAGATCATGTAAATCTCACACAAGCAACTTGTGCTTGTTCCCTTCATGACGAACTAGAAAATGAGGATGACAAGGATCTTGCAGGGTAGAAAGTGTAGGCATTGCACACCAGGCCACTTTGTCGCGTGGTGCACAATTGGAAAAGCTGTGTGCAACTCACCCATCTGAAAACTGGCACCAGCAGAAGTTTCAGTTCTTCGGCTAGGGCTTCCTCTACGACAGCACTGAAACTTTGTTAAATCAATCATGGATAAAAATGCTTTGTTTTATGGATCTGAAAGATACCATATTTACTCGAATCTGACGCGCACCTTTTTTTCAGATAAAACGGGTCCAAAAATCGCATGCGCGTTAGAATCGAGTGCGAAAGAACAACACCGTTACCATATTGCCGTCGGCATCAAAATGTTTCTTTTTTTTTTTTTTTTTTTTTTGTCGCGGGAAACGGGTGCGCGTTAGAATCGAGTAAATACGGTACATGTTCTGTGGACATCATGCTGTAAAAGGCCAAGTGCTTCATTACATCGAGTTTCATTGTGTTGAAGTGTGTTATATTAAGGTTTAACAACCTGCAGTCACTAGGAAACAAACTAGTATACTATAAATGACTGCTTTAAGCCATCCTGAGAAATTTCCTGCAGATGTATTTACCCACATTTGGTGATGATGCGTAAAAGTGTGATCTGTTCCAGCCCTGCAGTGTTTTTAGTTTTGAATATTTCATTACAAGAGACATGTTTCCAGAGCCCCTTGAGTGTCTTTTGTAATGAAGTTTTACTGTACTATGCTTGTGGGATGAAAACTTATAACATTTTTATTTCATTCTCTTGTGCAGCAAACCCTAAGCACGACCCAAACACACATCACTGTCTCTGTGGAGCCGATGGTAAGTTTCATCTTTGTGTGAAGACACTGTTCATTCTTTTCCAGTGCTTTCTTGACTAGCACTAAGAGATATCGGGACTTTACCTGGCTTTCCCTAATAGGTTTGCAGACTAAAATTTAACTGTTTATCTTTAATTTGATTGTTTTTTTGCTCTTGCTTACTTTCTATTCTTTATTGTCAGTCATTTCATTTCCTAAGTTTGCCCCGCCACGGTGGTCTAGTGGCTAAGGTACTCGGCTGCTGATCCGAGGGTCGCGGGATCGAATCCCGGCCGCGGCGGCTGCATTTCGATGGAGGCGAAATGTTGAGGCCCGTGTGCTGTGCGATGTCAGTGCACGTTAAAGAACCCCAGGTGGTCAAAATTTCCGGAGACCTCCACTACGGCGTCTCTCATAATCAGAGCTGGTTTTGGGACGTTAAACCCCACGAATCAATCATTTCCTAAGTTTACTATTTTTATTTTAATTAAACTTGTGCCTCTGGGGGCGGTGTCATTACAAAGCACCCTGCACATTCGAATCGCCAGTCTGAGATGTTTATGTTTAAGATGCTTGCTCCGGAGAAGCTAGCAGATATTTCTGCTCTTGGCAGTTACGATAGACCCTTGTTATAAGTTGAGTATACCCCAAATTCTGTTTCACTTGTGACAAGATCCTATTCAAACTCAATACTCAGTCTATGGCTCGATGCATAACGCCAGGAAACACAGAGATGATTAATCTGTTGTGTGCATTGTGGCTGCCTAAATGTTTTCTTTGTTTCTGCTAGTGGTTTTGAGTGCTTTTGCAAGTGCTGTCAGGTAACTGGTTTTATTTCAGGTTGTTAAAAAATTCTATATGAGCATGAATGTTCACCTGGAAGGAATCAGAGCCGCCGATATTTCTAGTATGGATAGCAAAATGTATGAATTAACAGAATTAACATAATGGTGGAGTTTGAATTGAGCAGCTTTTAAATGCATTGAAAAAAAAAATGGTAGGCCAACCGAAAATGTGAAATTTGTTTGAATTCACCGAAAAGTTTGAATTATCAGAGTTTGGATTGTTGATAGTCTGCCACATATCAGTTTGTGCATCTTTTCAGTCAATCCATCAGTCTGACTTTATGAAGTGGCATAACATCTTGCTTCTCTTTCTGGCAGCTGACCTGATTATGTTGGGATTGGCCACCCACGAACCAAACTTTACCATCATCCGTGAGGAATTCAAGCCTAACCAGCCCAGACCTTGCGAGCTCTGTGGACAGCTTGGTAAATGTTTCGCTCAGCGTCCCTTACTCGAAACTCTTGCCATGAAGTGTGCTGCCTTCTTTTGCAACAATAAAATCGTTACGGCCACCTTTTTTCTCAGGACATGAAATGAAGGACTGCCAAGGTCTGCCCAAGGAGAAGGCGGGAGAGGTGACACTACTTTATGATCACTGTCATTGTTGATATCATTGACATCTTTGATTGGCTTGACGTGATGATTGTGTTTATTTTGAATCTGTCTTTCCCTTTGCTCTGTGTAGTTTGACGAGCTTGAAAAGCCCATTGGTTCGGAGACGGAGTTCATCTTTCTTCGCCTGAATGTCTTGCACGAGTATCTTGAGCGCGAGCTACGAATGGACAATCTTCCCTTTGATTTTAATATTGAGGTAACTTGACCTTTTACTAGTTTTCTTTTCATTTATGATTTTATTGGTGCAATTGGGGTAAATTCAGACCCTAACAATTCCAAAGCTACTCCACTGTGTCATTCTGCTTCCTTCTTCACCTGCATTTGTAGCAGGAACCTAGGTGGCACATGCTTTGCAAACATAATTTGCGCTTTTGCTTCATGGAACTCCAAATATCTGATTTGCAGTTTCTTGAGCTGCTTTTAAATGCCGAACTTTACATCAAGTGGGTGAAACACTTTCAGATAGTTATCACATCCTACAAATTGCTAAAACTATAAAAAATAGACCTATTTCATTTGCAGTAAGGATGCCTAATAAGTATAGGAATGCATTAAATGCTCGAGGAGTACACTACTGCATGCAGAATTGAACTTAAGCAATGATTTTTTAAATCACACAAGTCAGGTAAGAAAAAAAGCTCGGTTACATACGGAATTATACATCTCAGGCAATTTATAGTATAAGTGCTTAAACTGTAGGACTGTTTATGATGCGATGTTTTTTTGGCTGCCATTTACACTCCCATCTACTGTCACCGGCCAATTTTTTAGACCTGGAAAGCCCTAAAAAAATCGTCTGAAAAGCCGAGCAGTCCAAGCAATTTGTTCAGTCAAAAGACTAAAATTCTTTCAAAAAAAGATCTCTCATACAGCCTTGCTTCAAACTACACTAGAGGCGATCAGAATTGGTTGTATATTGGCTAGAGTGATGTCTCCATGTACACTTTGCAGGACAGAAAATTGCTGTGAAGTGCCCACCGAGATGTCAAATACAGACATCAAGGCAGGCGCAAAAATTGTCATGGCAAAAATATGTATCTTCCCTCAGCAGTACCATCACATCTAAAAGGTTATGGGCCCAGCTAAGGAAGTTCAGGGGAGATTATTCGTCATACACCATACCCTTACTCACAACACCAGGCATACAGACTACACTTCAAGAACAAGCAAACATTCTGGGTGAACACTTTCACAATGTGTCCAGTTCAGCCAATTACTCTAATACATTCATTAAATACAAACAGTCTGCAGAAAAACAGAGGCTACCCACCACTGGTGCCGCAAATGAATGCTACAATAGTCCAATCACACTAGAAGAACTAAATAGAGTACTTTCCAGTGGCAAACAGACAGCAGTAGGCCCTGACCGTATTCATTATTCGATGCTCGCGCACCTCTCTCAAGCTTCCACAAAAGCTCTTCTCAACTTTTTTAACAGAATATGGGAAACGGGGATAATGCCAAAAGAATGGAAAAATGCAATAGTGGGGCCATTTCTAAAACCCGGCAAATCCCCCACTTCTCCCAGCAGTTATAGACCAATTGCTCTGACAAGCTGCCTGGCTAAATCCTACGAAAGCGTTATAAACATCAGACTATCTTTCATCCTATATTCAAGGAACCTAATAGATCCTCACCAGTGTGGATATAAAAAGGGTTGTTCTACCACTGACCATCTCGTTCGACTTGAGCACATCATCAGGGAAGCTTTTTTGCACAAGCAATACTGCCTTGCAGTATTTTTCGATTTGGATAAAGCCTACGATACCACTTGGAGATTTGGTATTTTACGTGACCTCGCAGACCTAGGCATTCGTGGTAGGATGTTGAATTGTCTGTCGGATTTTATGGCTGACAGAACCTTTCAGGTACGGCTGGGCACCGTACTTTCGCGCACTTTTTCCCAAGAAAATGGTGTACCGCAAGGTTGCATCCTCAGCACAACTCTCTTTGTAGTTAAAATGAACAGCATTAATAAGGCCATTCCTCCCTCAGTTATGTACTCTCTGTACGTCGACGATCTCCAAATTGCCTGTCGTGCCTCAAGTTTGCCTACCTGTGAGAGGCAACTGCAAATTGCTGTAAATAAACTGACACATTGGGCTGACAAAAATGGCTTCCACTTTTCCACACAAAAAACTGTTGCCGTTCTGTTCACGCAAAAAAGAGGATTGCATCCCGACCCTGACCTAAAACTACGCAATGTCACAATACCGGTGAAGATTGAGCACAAATTCTTAGGTGTCACATTCGATAAAAAGCTAAGCTTTCTGGCCCACATAAACGCACTAAAAACCAAGGCAAGTAGAGCTCTAAACATTTTAAAAGTCTTGTCATATAAGCAGTGGGGAGCTGACCGTTTGTGCCTGCTGCGTATCTACCGATCTGTAGTACGTAGCATTCTAGATTATGGCTGTGTTGTATATGGCTCGGCACGCGAATCCTATCTTCAACGGCTCGATCCCATACACAATCTCGGGTTGCGGCTATCCAGTGGCGCATACAGAACTTCACCGGTGCAGAGTATGTATGTTGATTGCAATGAACCTTCTCTGAGTCATCGACGGGTGCTACTAACTGTGACCTATGTCCTAAGAATTAAGTCTTCGCCACAACACATATGCTACGGTATCATCACCGAATGTAACACACGTTTGCATTATTTAAACCGGCCCAACTCTATAAAACCGCTCATTCTACGTTTTGAGGAATCATGCCACACATACGATATCGCCGACGAGGCACTGAATATTGCTGAGAAGCCACCAAGAGTACCGCCTTGGTTTGAAACAAAGGAGCTCTGCGATTTCTCCCTAACCCATTTAAGGAAAAAAGACACTCCACCAGAACATATACTACAAGAAGTTCGTGCTCTTCAGTATAAATATAAAAGCTACACGGAATATTATACAGACGGTTCGAAAACCAAAAATCATGTGGGTGTTGGGATCGTAACTGAGAAATGCACAGCCAGCATTAGGGTGCCTCTGTGTGTTTCTATCTTCACAGCAGAGGCTTACGCTCTACTGGAAGCAGTTAAGAGAATTATCGCCGCACGAAACAAAAAAGCTGTCATATTCACTGACTCACACAGCATATTAAAGGCCCTACATTTAAAGTCGGAGTGTGAACCATTACTTGGGGATATATTGAACATGTTGGTTTCCAAGAGCCAGGATATATTGATCCATTTTTGTTGGGTGCCAAGTCACATCGGTATACCTGGCAATGAAAAGGCAGACGAATGTGCTTCTTTGGCCGCGCAGAAACACATAACCACAATAAAAATACCCTTAAAAGACAGCCAGCGAACGATTCGTCTAGCAGTCTTATTAAAATGGCAGCAACGGTGGGACTCCTGTACAAACAATAAGCTCCATCTTGTCAAGCCCGTTCTTGGCGAGGGGAAGACATGCCAGCACCAGAAACGGTTTTTTGAAGTTGTACTGTGCCGGCTCCGAATAGGCCACACGCACCTGACACACAACTTCTTGCTAACAAAGGAGCAACCGCCACTGTGTGAAAACTGCCAAGAACCTTTAACAATATTACACATTTTAATCTCTTGCCCACACCTTGAAACTAGCAGACAAAAGCACTTCCACGCTCTTTACAAATCGCAAGTACCACTCCACCCAAAGCTTGTTTTAGGAGATGAAGCCGTTGTACACCATACTAATGCAATAAGCTTTTTAGAGCAAGCAGGTTTTCTGAACAAGATTTAACCAATACAATGACTGCTGTACTGACTAGTGACATCTTATCACCCTCTATTTTTATCTTCGCCTGATATTTTCCATGTGTTTGTCACAGTCTCATAAATTATATACATTTGACGCACACCTAGTGCGCATTTCTTTTAGGCCCTTATACAGCCACTTTACCTCAAGCCATTGTCATTAATTGCACCATTATATATGTACCACCATCATATCACCCTGTGACTGGCGCAGCATAGCCTTAGTCGCTTTTGCGCCACTAAACCCATACCATACCATACCATACCATACCATACCATACCATACCATTAATAATGCTCTATGCCATAATTATGGTTTAACTGTATATATAGCGGCCAGAAGGGCTGTATCAGGTGGTAACTGCTATGATGAAAAGAATGTGTATGCATTACTTACTTCAGATGTCTATGCGGCCTAGCTCCGAAAATGAAAATTGATAACAACCCTACTGCAAGGAAATCCATATGGTTTGTGAAATCCGTGTGGATTTCTTTGTAGCTACAAGGGCCACAACGGGCGGCTGTCAATATCCCCTTTCGTAACCTTAGTGCTGCTTTCGGTATTCGACAGAACGGATCAGCAGTTGACCTGGCAGTCATCAGGTAATTGCTGAACTTTGTCCTTACAGAGAGCTATTGACGACTGGGTGTTCATGTGCTTCTTCGTCGGGAATGACTTCCTTCCCCACCTTCCATCGTTAGAAATCAGGTGAATTTCCCCATTTCACCTTTTTTATTTCATTTGTGTCTTTATGTGCTGTTATTAACAAAAATGGAGAGGTGTAGTTGGCAGGGGTGTGTGAATAGGGAGTTTTAGCATGTCTGGTAAAACGTATACGCAAAGGCATGCCGGATAGTGGATAGCGCATAACGTTGTCTTTCTACAGTCAGGTGGCACCACCTATGGGTGGTAAACAGAACAAGCAAGACCATGTGATCTATGTCATCTGAAATTCCGGTGGCCACTCCCTAAGCCTACAGCCTCGACAATTTGAGTGTTGTGCTCAGAAACTGTGCGGAATTGTCATGGATGCTTTACTGTGTCCAGTAAACTCGAGGGCTATGGAGCGCTCAACGACCACTCGAAAGTGTCGAAGCGGAAGGCATATGCTGCGGGTGGTCGGCCATGTTTGCGCATGCGCTGTTTACACCCGGTATACCGCTCCAAGGAAAGAGCTTTGCGTATTGCATGTTACCAGGCAAACTAAAACTCCCTAGTATTACATTTGTCAAGTATGAGCCGAATACGAATATCCAGCTTTAAATATCAAATGAAATATCAAGACACGAATGCACATTCAATAATATTTTATTTAAAGGGACACAGAGAGAAACAATCAATCAGTTGAGAGCGATAGGTTATTACAGTAAGCCCTCGCTAATTCGAACTCGGATAATTCGAAATTTCGGTTAATTCGAAGAACTTCTGCGGTCCCGTGTTTTTCAATGCAAATTTTACCGGATTATTTGAACAGCCCGCGGGCTTTCATCCGGATAATTCGTAATTCCCGCCGGCAGCAACGGACGTGAAACAGCCTTCCGGCGACGCTTATCTCGGAGGTCATAGTAGTTGGAGTACCGGAAACGGGTTAAAATGTGTTTTCCGTTTCGTGTTTTCCACGTTCGCGTTTTCCCGTTTTTCACGCATTCCGTTTCGCGTTTTTCACGTAGCTCGCGTGCTTGGACCATTCGCCGTCTTGCATTAGTCTTGTTTACTTCGCCGCCTACGCCTGCATTTGCCGCGTGCGAAGTCCTGACCACTTGTTGGACTCACGATGCCGAAGTACAAGACGCTGACGCTGCGGGAGAAGGTGTCCTTAATCGAGGAGGCTGAGAAGTCGACGTGCACTAAGACCCAACTCGCCGAAAGGCACAAGATGCCCTTGTCGACGCTCTCGACCATCTTGAAGAACAAAGAAAAGTTGCTCGAGGCATATGGGAAAACGCATTCGTCAAAGCGATCAAGGATTCGCTTCCCAACGTACCCGGACGTTGAGGTCGCTTTGATGAAGTGGCTGCAGAGCGCAAACGCAGCTCATCTTCCCGTGAACGGCACCATCCTTCGGGAGAAGGCCGATGACCTGGCACTGCGCCTTGGCCACGAAGGCTTCAAGTGCAGTAATGGTTGGTTCGCCCGATTTAAAGAGCGAAATAACCTTACATACTTGACCGTGTGCGGGGAAAGCGGTAGCGCCGACACGAACGTCGTTGACGACTGGCAGATGCGTACGCTGGCACCGCTGCTTCAGGAGTTTGGAGAGGACGACGTCTACAACTTGGATGAGGCAGCCTTGTTCTACAAGATGCTTCCCACGAAAACATTTGCTGCCAAGGACACCACTGTCTCGGGGAGAAAGCAGCCCAAGGAGAGAATATCCATTTTGTTCGGCGCGAACATGTCCGGGAACGACAAGCTTCCACTGCTCGTAATCGGCCGAGCGGGTAAGCCTAGGTGCTTTAAGAACGCGCGCCTTCCTCCGAGGGATGTCGTCATGTACAGACACAACAAGAAGGCCTAGATGACGGCGGCGATATTCGAGGAATACGTGCGGTTCCTTGACCGGAAGTTTGCCTCCAAAGGGCGGAAAGTGCTCTTTGTTATCGATAATTGCCCGGCCCACGGGGACATCAGAAACCTGGAAGCCGTCAAGATCGTCTTCCTCCCTGCAAATACTACAGCCATATCGCAGCCGATGGACCAAGGGGTGATCCTGCAAACGAGGAAGATTTACCGCCACCACCTGTTGAAGCGGGTTCTGCTTTGCTACGACAGTGGAAAGCAATACCACATCGATCTGCTTGGTGCGATCTGTTTAATTGCCTTTGCCTGGAAGGAGTTGGAGTCAAAGGTGATCAGGCGCTGTTTTGAACATGCCGGGTTCCGCAAACAAGGTGGCGAAGATCTTGATGAAGATTGCAGCTCGTCCGGCCTAGACGACGAGGGAGACTCGATGTGCGCCCGGATCACCGACTCCGGCGACGGCGAGGGACTAGGCTTCGTGGAGTATTCCAGTGTTGAGGCGGGGGTCCAAACATCGTACGCTGATGTACACGAGGACGTCGTCGACACTGGGCTAGACGGCGATGATGGTGACGATAACGAGCCCGCCCGCGCGCCCGCTTTGGCTTCAGTTGTCGATGCCGTGAACACCTTCCGCAGCTTTGTCGAGTGCAGCGGTGGTGACAGTGAAATGCTGAGTATTGTGAGCAGGTTTGAGAACATGGCACTTGGGGCGGCGAACTACCGCAATAAGCAGTCCAATATCACCGATTATTTCAAATAACCTTTTTCTCGCAAAGAAAATAAATGTGATTTCATCTTGTAGCGCTTGTTTGCTTTTTTTTCTTCATTTCGGTTAATTTGAAAATTCGCTTAATTCGAAGAATTTTCGCGGTCCGGCGGCCTTCGAATTATCGAGGTTTTACTGTATTTGAGAACTCTATTGTCGGTTGATTTCATCATCATAGGATTAGTTTTAGAAGACTGAAGTTAAAGTTTCATTTTTAAATTTCATGCCGAAGTCTAAGAACCCAAATGCAAATGTGACATCGCGGATTTCAAAGTATTTCCCTGGTATTTGGTCCCCATTGGCTCCATGAAATTTAATGAAACTTGCAGTGTTAAGTCTGGCCGCCCTAGAACACAGTGTGATCGATATTTAGCGGAAAAATGAATTTGTGCTCCATAAAAGGCACCTTCAAAGCCTATGACATTACGGCAGGTTGGTGCAGAAGCATGAAGGTGGCAAGAATGGTACTGTTCGTATTTTGAAAGGGTAATTTAGTAATACACAAAGAGTTGTTGCGCTCCTTGGTGTCCGTTTAACGCTGTCACGGGGCTAGCCAATCAACGTGCCCTCGTGTAGGTTCGTGTGTTTTTGAGTTCGTGTGTTCAATAGTCGATGGCTTGACAGTCATCGATAAAGGATAGACGAGACCGTTTGTGCAGAGCAAAACAAACAAACAACACTCGCTGTATTTACAGACACGGGAAAAAAAGAGAAAGGATAAAAACAAGGTGAAGCATGCAAAGGAGACAAAAAGTTAACAGGACTTTGAATGTGAGAGAAAATAGCTAGCGGTCCGTACGAATAGTTCAAAATGCAAGACTGTCACCGTTCTGATGGGCACAGGAGAGTTGACGGAGAGGTGGATACAGCAGACGCACTTGGGGCAGACTTATGTCAAGGTGTCGCTCGGAGGGAGGGTAGCGTCGGGCGAGTCGAGGTCAGCAACCTCTCGGCGTTCCTCAGCCGACGCTCAGACCACGAGCCGGGGCCGCAGTTGTGCCTGGCCAACGCCAGACGATGGAAAGCCGTTGGAGTGCCTGGCCAACGCCAGACAATGAGAAGCCGGTGGAGTGCCTGGCCAACAGGCGATGGGAAGCTGGTAGAAAGCCTGGCCAACGCCAGATGCTGGAAAGCCTGGCCAACGCCAGGTGCTGTACCGCTCGGGTACACGCCCAGGTGGAAGTCTGCAGCGGCCTGGTCACAGGAACTCGGCCGCCACTCCCGCGCCCTGGTCCGCTTCTTCCTGCCACCACGCCTCAGCCACGTCTGCTCCGGTTCTTCTCCCCGGTCTCCCCTGGTCTCCCCCTCGCCCGTTCTCTTGGCGCTTTTTATCACCCATCTTCATCGTGGGACTTCATCATTGGTGTTCTTGTCTCCGTGTAGTTTTCCGATTGCTCAGAGCTGCACTTGTGGCCTTCTCGCATTGGTGCAGCTTTTATTCATTGCTTTATCTTTTGCGCTCGTGCCAACGTCGTCTTCATCTTGCTTTCATTTCTTTTATGGCGCGCACTTTGAAACACGGCCCGCACCTTGAAATACGTGCACTCATCACAAACGCACACATTAAGAGAATGCACTAACAAACCATCAATGCAAAATATCAGGAGCACTCCCTCTAAACTGGCTTGTCTTATTGTAACTGTACTGGTAAAAGATCACAGCACAGAGCGAGTGGTAAGAAATGCTAGAGGCTATCATGAAGTTATGTTAGTTGATCAGGCTACTGTGATGCATTCTGAAGAGATTCTGCTCAAGGTTTCGGCCACGAATGGATGGGCAGTGGGTTTTTATTGCCTGCTAAATGTGTGCATCACATGGGCTTACATGAGTGCCAGCAGCACTGCCGAGCACGGAGTTAGAGATGTTTGTCGTGACGGCAAATGTTGGCATTGACAAGTTGCACGTACTGGTGCACCCATCATTGGCCGTCTTCACACCTGCATGCACTACTAAGGCTTGCCTGCATAGGCATTGGCAGTCTTGGCACTGTGCACAAATGCAAGGTGCCAAGGTAAGTCATGCAAAATGCATGATGTTATGTCTGTCAAGATTAGTGCATTGCATATTCAGGCCCATATTTATAAACCTACCTTAACCTTATCGCTTGTTTTCCTTATTGCCCTTATGATATTACGGCACGTTAAGGGGATTAAAATGGTAATCACAGTGAAAGGTTATCATAGGGCTTGTTTGTAGATACTGGACTAATTGATTCGTGAAGTATGAAAAGGGTGCAGGGGGGGGGGGAAGGTAAGGAAAAGAAGAAGCGATATGGATAAGGTAGGTTTATGAATATGGGCCTCTATCTTTCGGAATATTTGAGTCACGTTGAATATTCAATAATTTCGAATAGCTCATTTTCAAATTGAATACAAATAGTACTGACTAATACATGAAACAATTGGATACCATTTGCACACCCCTAGTTAGGCAGCCTTGTGGTTGTACTTCATCATTTGTGAATGCCAGCACGAGAGTAAGATCTGCTCAGATCTTTGTAGTGTGCCTTGCATTTATAAAAAGGCTGTTTTCTCAAACGTTCAGCTTCTAACTACATCAGTTTACTCCCTCAACTGACAGTGTATTAGTCATTTGTGCCATCTTTACTTTGATCATGTTAATTTTCAAAGTCTGTAATATTTTCTTAAAAATGTCATTAAACTCTTTTTGCAGGGAAGGTGCAATCGACAGACTGGTCACATTGTACAAGAAAGCTGTGTACAGAACTGGCGTATGGAATTTTCATTTCTTGTTATCATGGTCATCTGTTTATTTAAAGGGGTCCTGAACCACCCTCCGGACTTGGTGGAAAAACATATTCTACGGCTTGCCTACGCCGTGATGAACATCTCAGCCAAATGCTGTAGTCATCCGCGAAGCGTAGCGTTCACAAGCGGAGCACAAAGCTTCCACTTCTTCAGGAGCCCTCAACTCAAAAAGCGGCTCCTCCTCACGCTCCTTGTATATGCTCTATTTCGTCATAGAGCATTTACAAGGAGCGTCGCTGCTATTGGCCGATGGCAGACAAGCCCGCCGCGCCTGTGTGCGGGCCCTTCGCAGCGCGCGTTTTTAAAACCGTAAGCGCGTGCGTGCCGTGCGCTCGCTTTTCCTTGCGTTGTGAGCCCCTATATAGGCACAATAGTTGCTGGAAATATGTAAAAATATATTTGTTAATTCGCAAGTCTCATAGATGCCATTGGAAGGCGTCCGTAAACTACCTCGTTGTGGACGCGAACGGTGCGGTGAAAAAGTCACCATAAATATAATTTTCCAAGAAGGCAACAAATGCGTGCCAGCAGCTTGTAATAAATCACAAATTATTCCCAAACTTTAATTAACAATTCATCAGTGGTTGTAGATGGGTTTATTCCCTATGGTACTCCAATGCCCAACCTTCTAGTACTCATACTCAGTAACATGGCTGGAGTCGAACCCAAAATATTTCTTTTATAAGGTGGATTGAAGGAATAGGTCTGATTAGGGTATATTTGGGTGGATTAGAGCTCATTAAGGCGCATTAGGGTGGATTAAGACAGACTGAGGTGCATTAAGGTGGACTATGGCATACAGAGCAGATTACGCTAGACTTAGATTAGGGCGAATTAAGGATTACACCAGATTAGGGTTGAGTAAGGTAAATTAGTGTGGATTAAAATCATTACGTCTGTAATGTTTGGCTTAATTTGCGTAACTTAATAGTCTGAGCTTATTGAGACTTGACTTAGCCTTAATTTAATCAGTCAGCACCTAATTAGTTACTCTAATTAGGCTTGGCCTAATTAACTAAACCTAATCACATGTGACTTAATAAGCTGGGCTTCATTAGGCATGATATAATTATGATTGAGTTAATTAGCCCTATCTTAATTATACATGACCTAATTTGTTTAGGCCTAGTTACGCTGTGCTTTGATATATTACCTTAATTAGGTATCGCTTGGTGAGTATTACCTTAATTAGGCCTGATTTAATTAGTGTTAGCCTAATTACTCCTGAAATATTTAGTCTCAGCTTAATGAGGCTTTACCTTTAAGTCTTAGCATAATTTACATTGGATTAATAAGTGCTAGCTTAGGTTTGACTTAACTAGTAATAACCTAGCTATGCGTGGTTTAATTAGTACTAGTTAATTAAACGTGGTCCAATTAGAAGCTTTCTTATGCTAAACTTGATCATATCAGCTAAATCAGGCTTCAAATAATTAGCCCTATCTTAATTAGACATGGTTTAATTAGTATCGCGGCTTAACAGTAAATAATTAGTATTCGCTTAATTAGGGGTCACTTCCTTGTCATAGCTCAATTAAGTTTGAATTAGTTCAGTTTGGCTTGGTTTGACTTAGTTGGCTTAGTCATGTCTGAACTAGGCTTCAATTAATCATTCCTAATTAGGCTCCTTTGAATTAGACTTCACCTTACCTAACTAGTTTTAGGAATCTTAATTAGGCTCCATTGAGTTAGACTTAGCCTTACCTAACTAGTCCTACGAAGCTTTGTCTTTACTACAGCGTGGCATTGTTATGCTAGCATTACATAGCTTAGCGGAGTTTTCTGCAAATTTCCCAGTTTCACCAATAGCTCACAGTTTCACTGTTAAAATTGACTAGTGTATTCAAACATTAAATTCATCCATCCTTCTTTGCGCATGTCAACGCACCTTATTCCACATTAATCTGTCGGCAGGGGTTCGAGTTGTGAACGTTTTCCTTTCGAGTCATAGTAGTCACACGTTCGAGCCCGACAGGATGATTAACCTGTCTACAATCACTAAACAACAATTAACTAACTTGGGGTTATGCATGACAAGGTGGAGCAGCGTTGATAGTTGCGCTGTTTGTCCTGACGCCGTCTTATGCGCAATATCGACGTCAAGCAGCGCACTGACAAAGTAAGCGCGCACACCTGCCAGCCTAAACGTGTGTGACGAACGAAAACAAAGCTTCGAAGGATCGCAAAAAAAAAGCGAAGATCGCGGGGGCACGCGACAGAGCCCAGGCGCGGATCGAGCAGGTGGCCACAAGCGTGCTGCGGACAAAGTCCCCGGTAGTCGCGCGCTTTTCGTCAGCCACTCTGACACGTCGCTGAAGTCTGGTGACGTAACGCGGTGGGCAGGGCACCTCCTTCGACACCGCCCTAAGGAGCTCTGTACCCTCTATTCCACAGGGTTGAGACAGGACTGGAAAGGGAGGTTTTCTGGTCGCAATATTTTCGCTCCTAACAAACCGTTTTGAAAAATTCTTTCGGCTGTGAATTTCTGAGAGGCCTTCAATACACACCCAGCCGTTTTCAAAACCAAGCCCGAGTGGTGGTTCAGGACCCCTTTAACTGCTATTTATTCTATGAAGGAAATCAGTTTGTTTCTAAAGCGTTAGCTGAAGCGTTAGCTTGGATGGAACCCAAAGTCCCAGTCTCTGTCGGAGTGTCCAGGTTTTCTTGTATGTGAAAAACAACAAAATTCATTTGTTATTGTAATGTCATGAGCATTACACATTGGGCAATTTCTCTTCTTAGCTTTTGCATCTACCAGCATTCGATGTATCAATGCTTCACTGAGATATTATATTCAAGTGACCTAAGAGCTAGTAGCTTTATATTGTCAGTCTGCTGCATTAGTTTAGCGGGTAAGTGCTAGGCACTAAGCTAAGCCCAAGAACGTGTTTTTGATTCCCAGCAGTGGTGCCTTGCCTTTGTTTTGACAGAACAAAATGCAAGGATACCTATGTATTTACATTCAATTGCATGTTAAAGAACTGCCACGGGGTTGAAATTGGTCCAGAGTCTGCCAGTGTGGGGCATGACTCACAACCATATTGCATATTTGGCATGTAAAACATCATAATAACAATCTTTGGACTATTGAGTTGCCTCCTTTTCGACCCCTTTTTGGATACACAAGCCACTGTGCCAAGCAGTTCATGTTGGGGCTATTGTTGGCTCTGCATACTTGCCTTTCCCCTAACTGTTTCTACTTTTTTGCTTTTCTAGGGCTACTTAACAGAGAATGGCTATGTTGCCTTGAACAGGGTGCAGCTGATTATGTCAGGTAAGCAGAAAATTTGTATGTGGTGCCCTTCTCTTAGGTTTGAGTTCATAGCTACACTGTATGTGTGGTGTAGTTTTGCTTGTTTATAATGACTGTTCGGGAAGGAATTAACATATTGGAACTAGTAGTTCATTGTGCAGACTTCCTGTCAAATAAAAACAAAAAAAGAGCATGAAAGGTAAAGGTAATGCAGTTTGCTACAACTTGTCTTATTCACAGGGATACTGAACAAAAATGTGAATGTATCGTGGAAGCATTGAAATTTGACTCTAGCAACGCCCATGATTCTGAATGCAGTGTTCATTTCACATGTTTTTGATCGGGTGTCTGTATAATTGGTGGATTGTGAGAGCGCGGTGGGGATGCACGTCGGCATGTTTGCCGAGTCCATGATGTCATGTGTGCCCAAGCAGAAGCAGCGAGAAGAGATGCTAGAAGCGGCCCCGCGTGTCTTGCTTGATGAGTTCTTCACGCTCCCTGTGTGTTCCAAGCAACGTTGTTTTCAACGGTGTTTTTGCGCATGATGGTGTTGCGCAAAAAGGGGTCGCAACACCTTAGAACCTGATTGAAATGTGATCAACATATGTATGGAAGAGCACACTTCAGGGCTTTGGTGTGGGTGAAAAGTTTGATATGTCGAACACGGTGGTCCTTGGGTGTTCCAGTTGTGCATGCATGTGTAAGGCTATGCATGCATGCCAGCCTTATACTTCTGTATAGGATTTTGAAGGGGATTTTTTAACTGTTCGATATGGCTAATAATTCAGGTACACTTGCGTTTAACATATGCGATATGGACTGTAAGTACTTTATGTTGACTGTTATTATTGTGGTAACCCGCCTGTCGTGAATACAGTAGTTGTGACAATATGCATAAAAATGATCAGCTTGTAAAGCGAGTAAATGTATTACCCATAAGGTTGGTTGGCACAGGTGCGGTACAATTAACAAGTAAAGTGAAACAAGACGGCCCTTTAGTGGCAGCTCACATTGCACAGGGTGCTGCGTGTTCTCTCTGTTTTGTGCATGTCCTGTTACACCGGTGTGCATTCAAGAAACCTGCCAATTTTTCGATATGCATATTTGTGCAGAGCTCGGCGAGGCAGAAGATGAAATCTTCAAGCGCCGGCAACAGAATGAGGTAGGACACCTGTGAACGTTGCTAGGTTCCGTTGGCTAGGCTGTCTACTTGGATTGTCTGACTTGTGTCCCATTTCCATCTTGCAGCTGAACTTTAAACGCAGGATGAAAGAGAAGAAGAAGAGGATGAAAATGGCAAGTGCACTTTTCTGTCTGCATTTACCTGTAGCTGCTTAGCAGTGAGCTAGAAGGGCCATGTAATAATGATAGAAAAATGTTAAGGGGGCACTGACACAAAACTTCAGTGCTGGTAACCTGCGGTATCAATTTTCGTGGACACACAGTCATCTTCCAAATATCAGTATAGCTTGGAAAGTAATTTCAGTGAATATTGAAGTTTGCGCACTATCACCCTGTACTCTGCACCTCGTGACATCACCGTTATACAGTAAAACCTCGTTATAGCAAAGTTGACGGGGGGTGGTAATTACTTTGATATAACCATTAGTTCGTTATAACCAATATCAATTTCATGTATAGGAACTTCAAGGGGAATTGCGATTGCTTCATTATATCCAATAGCTTTTTATATCTGGGATTGTCATAACGAGGTTTTACTGTAGTTACATGAAAGGGACCCGGAACCTTTATGACGTCACCATGGCAGCAAAGCCTTAAAGGGCAACTCCGGTGGTTTTTTCTCCATTTTCTGATATCAGTGTTTTCGAATAGTCCTGTAGCAGCCAGGGTGGTTCAGTTCGCTCAGAAACTCACCAATAATTTTAAATAACCGTCCGAAAGGCGTGTTCAAACCGAAACCGAAACGGGTAGACGCTTCTTGCAGTGTATGCGATGACGTCACAACGTTCCCGCCGTCAGAAATATGGAGAAAAATGACAGTGGTGAGGTCATCCGACGATGTATTGAGTTATGCCAGCTTCTCTGAACTCGGCAGCGACGATTTGAAGGCTGAAGTACCGCCGTTTTGCTTTTGATAGCCCGCAGGCTCGGGTAGGCAGCGTTGAAGGTGATGACGTCAAAAACACAGGGTGGCCCGCCGGGGAATCCGCTAAAAAATTTTAAAATTCGTTTCCAGGAAAAGTAAATGACTTGCAACCGCCTGGTTTGGCATATATTATTACAGTGCCGAGGAGAATAGATATTGAAAATTTAATTAAGATCTGTGGACATTGAAAAATCGCCGGAGTTGCCCTTGAAGCAGTGCAGCTAGTAATGATCATGTCATAGCCACAATCGCCGTTTTGCTGAGCTTGCACAAGTAGGTCAAATGGTTGAATTTCCATTTCCGATGCGCTAGGTACCAGGCTCAAATCCCAGTGCCGGCCGGACAGCCACCGGTTTTTCCAAAAATGGGTAGAGGAGTACACATATGGCACTTGGTTGTTTACATGTACTTGTCTTGCTGGTCCCCTGGGCGCACCTTAACCACCACGGCCTTGGTGAAATTGTTGAGGATCCACCGCTGATGTGAGAGGCAGAGAGGCATCCGTCACTGCTGCCATGTACCTACCTGTAAAATAGGGACAAGCCTACTTCTGGCCTGGTGCTCGCTATAAGGAAGGTACTGTACGCTTGGGAGGTCATCCACGCTTGTGGGAAATTGGCTGCATGGGACTGCCAGAGCTAAATATAAAGGCCACTTTTTTTTTTCCGCGTCAATAAATTTAGGTTTGTTTTGCTTAACATATCGCATTTTGATTCTCATCTAATTCTGACAAAGTTTAGGCCCAACATTTTAAGCTTTTATGGAGGGGTCTCATATAGAGCATCTCATTATATCAGTTTTACGCTGCTGGCTGGCTTTGTTATAATGAGGGATTGCTGTATGTGTATGCAGCTCAATAAGGGTATCATTGCTACTAACATGATGTGCTTATTCACGTTGCTGTGACCCTGTGTAGCTAATGTAACATATTGTTCAGTTTACGCTCACATTTCATCATTGTTTGCTTTAGGAGGCTGAGTCAGAGGCAAGGCCTGCGTGGACGCCTGGTGGACAGTTTGCCCCAGTTGTAAGCATAATGTTTCTCTTAGCACATACTGGTGGGCTAACGGATTAATCATTATATCTTATGGCAGCACACACTGGATGTGTGAATGACAGGAAACAAATAGACGTAAACAAGGGCTGAACTGTGAGTTGACATTTATTGCAAACAAAATGTCAAATAAACGTCTGTGGAAGTTTGGTGCTTGTGTATGCTTTCATATATTGAATTGCTGATTCATCTTGTGCGCGCTGTCATAAGTTGTGACTTTTCCTGTGTCATTGACATTTATGGTAGCACAAATTAGAAATACTTGTGTAAATTTACCAGCCTTTTTCTCGTGGTCGTACCTGGTTTTTGGTGTGCAAACCTCTAGCAATTAGAAGGAACTGTTGGCAGTGCTAGTTTGGATTGTGAAATTCTGTTGGAGGTCAGTTGCATTTCGTGAAATTTGCAGCGGGGGACCTTCTGCTGGTGCATTGGTGTGCTTTCGTGAATTTGAAGATTTTTTTCATGCTTACGTCACATTGACTCTGTAAAACTTGCCTAAGGTTGCCGCTTTCAATGTACATTTTACCAGCCATCGTAGTTAAGTGGCCAAGGTGTTGCACTGCTAAGCTTGGGCAATGCAGAGTAAATTCCCTGCAAGGGCAACTGCGCTTCAGTGGGGGAGAATTGCAAAAATACCCATTTATCCATATTTTGTGCCTGCTAGATAACCCCAAGTGGTCATAATCATTCTACGGTTGCCGACTGCTATGCACATCATAGTCATACCTTGGCTTATGCCCTTATGGACTCCAGAATTTTTAGTTTGTGTGCATTCTATTAGAACAACAGAGAAAACACATTCCAAAAATGTCAGAATGGTCAAACGTGACTGCAGCCACATGCAGCCTAAACCTTCAGTCAGCAGCTCTATTTTGCACAGCAGGCCCCTACACCACTGGCATATTTGTGCATGGACAGAGCTTTTACAGCCCACAAGTTTTGAAAGATCTGACTTTTGTGTTTGAAGGCCGTCGGGCAGCACGTTGCACCAGTGCAAAACGCCAGGCAAGAAGCCTATGACATGCGCCGGGACGGGATGGAACATCGCCGGAACCTCAGCGATGGTGGAGGATCCCATGCCAATGGCCGTCTGGAATCCATGCTGAGACCTGTAAGCAGGCCGTTGTTTATTGACACATGCTTTTGTTTTGAGTGCTTGCTTAGTGCATTCTGATCTCCTGTATATGTTGGAAAGGATTGGAGGATAAAGCGGCCAGCTGTGATGCGATAATGTCTGAATTACAGGGCTGCCAAGTTTGCCAGCACGAATGCTCTAGTCCATGATGTGTCATTCTTGCCTTAGCCTAATTACTTGTGTCAGGGAGAATAAGAAGCACGAGTTTATGCATCTTCTGTTGGTTGCTTTCTCCTATATTGCATGCTTCGCATGAACGCAGTCGTTTAGGGTAACATCTACAGCAGCTGGTGCGCTCAAGTGGCATTAATTTGGGTATTCATTTCGCTTTCTGAATACCTTTCAATATCAAAAATCCATTTTCGAAGCCACGAAAGCCAAGTTTCAAATTGGTTTGCAGGCAGCTTACATGTTAGCGAATTATTTTATTTATTATTTTTTTATTTACAGATACTGCAATCCCCATAGGGGATTTTAGCAGGGTGGATATACATTGTCATGGTAAAAAAAAGAAAAGTTTAGGCAGCAAAACAACAAAGGGTAGCAAACATTGCTTCAAAAATACAATACAGAGAAATACAGAGCACGCATACAGAACATCAACTACATAAAAATGGTAAAAAAGAAAAAAATACATATTTGAACGAGATCGTGCTGCAAATTAGAAAGTAATTAAGAGATATTTGCAGCAAATGAAGACAGTGAAGGTTGAGCAACTTGAGTGTTAGTTAGGTTATTCCATTCAGTCACAGTCCTTGGAAAAAAAGAATATTTGAAACAATTATTTTTTACGCGGAATGGAGTTAATGTTAGGTGATGCCTTTGTCTTGTCGTTTTGGGTAGATCAGGCCAGACAACTGGCACAAACGGTAAGCTTGGCCAGTCCTGTCTAGTTAGCAGCTCTGTTGTAGGGGGCTCTCCCATTTATATATTGGTTAGTGATTGCAGTTTGCTTGCTAACTCATTTTGGTGTACCAATTTGTTCATTCCTCTACAACGTGACATTTCTGCTAATTGTTCAGTGCAGAGATGGGTGTCCTAGCTTTCAAACATAATGTTGTTGTAGTGATTCTTGGGCCGTCAGACTTGGACAGCCAAGTCATGGACAAGAAAACATTTATAAATAGACAACACGAGGAAACGGCCAAACAACGCAATTACACGTCTTACAAGCTTCATTCCTTAAGAATCTGACCTCTATGCTTAGGCGAATAACTGGCGCATGCTGTCTAACTCAGAGTCTGTTGGAAGTTCGTCAGAGATGACTCACAGTACCGCTGACACTGTAGGCAGCGCACGCTTGCAGCTGGAAAGGGCGTGATGAGCCGCACACGAGGACATGAGCAGGTCCCGAGCTGCTCGCTCAGGAGCGCATCGGAATACAATGCACTTGACGTAGCACCAAGGCCACGCCCTCGGCAGTCGGTTGTGCCGGACTGGAACATACGCGGCACCGTGACCACGCCTTCAGCAGTTGGTTGTGCTGGACCCGAGCATGCTCAGCACCATGGCCACGAGTTGGTAATTGAGTAGTCTCAGACACACCATCTGGCACAGGTCCAGCTGCTCGCCCTGGCCACTCGCTCTCCGCAGGGAAACACCAAGCTTGTCCTGGCTGGTCTGATGGCACCAGCTTCGTGCATCTCCTTCCTTGGGTCGAACCTACTGCTTCTGGCTCGCTGACCACACTCGATCTCCCCGTCGGCGTTCCAAAGCCTTCACGTTCGGCTTGCACAAGCGCGCACTCTTCGTCTTCTTTGGTTCCACTTTCTCTAGCTTATAACAGCCTCTTACTACAGTTGTCATCTGTTACTCATAAATGCTTGGTGAAAATCCCAGGAGCCCTTGAAAGTGCTTGGAATATTTCTACAAGAGCTTACGTGATGAAACATGTGAGGCTGTTGACACAAAGCAAATATGATAGAAGCACATTGTCGTCCTCTCGCTTTTTACCCCAGATGTCTCAGTCTTTGCACTTTTGCAGCTTTTCACCCCTCCCCCCTTTATTTTTTAATAATGAGACTGGTCGATAACTCTAAATGCAGTTGGGCTTTGATAAATAGTGTAGGGGTTTACTTCTACTAATAACTACTGCTAGCAGCGGCATCGCCGCTAGCAACCCCCTGCCGTGGGTTCGAGCACTCAACGAGCAGAGAATGAGGGAGTCGCGCTCGCGCGCTAGCTATCTCAGCCATGCCATCGCCGCGCTGCCGCGCGCTTCGGCCCGCAGCCCGACTCGAGGCAGGGCAGCGCGAACCGTCGCACGCGGCTAAAGAGGAGAACATTAGGCGCATCTCTCCGAGCATGGTAATTTAATAAACATTAAAATAGTAACAAACAATAACAAGGCCGAATAAAGATCGAATTAAATGTAAACAAAGAGTAACGATAACGATTAACAAAACGTGAACACGATAACACAAACAAAGGACAGTAACAAAGAACAACACGCGAACACAGAATAACACACAAAAATAACCATCCAAGGAAGGAGAGCCTAACCCCGGCCAGCGCACCCGCGACCGCGCCCCAAGAAAAGGAAAATAGAAAGAAAGGAACATACGTAGATGGGCGCAGATCGCCGGCCGCTGCCGTGGGTCGCTGGAGCCCGAGACGACGCGCGGTCCGGGCAACGAGGCCTCGCCGCCCGGAGAGCCGCAAAAGCACGTACGCGTCGCCTGGAGACCCAGCGTGTTCTCCCGAGGCATCTCCAAAACCAGAAACGCCAGAACGCGCAAACATTCTGGGAATTTCTCGCTGCCCAATGGCAGCCTATGTTAAAACCACATGGGCGAAGCGGGTGGGCCCCCGCTCCGTCCAGCCGGGAAAGGGGGATGCGGCGACATTCCACGCTAAACATGGCGTCGAGCGGGACCCGGCCCCACATCCCTCCCTCCTTAAAAGCCCCCCCCAAAAAATAAACAATACCGACGGTGCCAATACGTGATAAAATCCGCGAGTTCCAAACGAACACAAAAACAAGGAAACAAACGCGACAATACAACCGCGGCAAATCTCTCAAGTGTCCGATGAAGCAGGCGCGCGCCACGGCATCTTCACCCGGACCCTGGACGCCGGCCGCGGCAGGTCTCACGTGCCGTCGACCCTGTCGACTTCCTGGCCGCCCCAAGTGCCGCGACCACGGCTCCTTCCGTAGCCTCGCCGTCGACGCCGCCCCGCTCTGGACACGCAGACTTCGGCCGCCAAATCAGCGCGGCAGAAAAACACAACAAACAAACAAACAAACAAACAAACAAAAAGAACAGTCGCGCAGTCCAGAAACCAAACTCAGTTGAACTAACGAAAAAGAAAACAACACAGGGCTAGAAATCGTTCTCAAGGTAGCGAAAAACCAAAAACCCAAAAAGAAAGAAACGGTACGTAAACAAAAAGGAACACTTAGCACAGAACCTAGAATAGCGAAGAAAAGCTAGCGAAAGGGTAGAGAGAGAAAAAGAGAAAGACGTCTCTGTCAGGTTATCTCTCCGTCTGGAATCAGTCGGGCAGTAACCAATGTAAACGTGGTCTTCACTAGTGCGAAGCCGCATGACCTTACACTAGCGGATAATCCTTCCACGAACGCACACTGCCCATCCGTGACACCAAACGAAACGGGAGATCCACAACGTGTTGCCTACGGAATGAACAGACGCGGAAGGGACGGCGACAGCTGAGCATTCACACTGCACCGTGCCAAATCGCAGAGCACAGTAACTTTAACTAAAGCCTTCCGCTCTGACGACTGGCCAGAATTACTACAGGGGCGCGCAATCGCTCTCCTCTGCTGTCGGGGGGGTGCCACTGCCGACGCGCGTAAACACGCTGCGCTAACCGCTAAGGTGGCATGATACTGTGGCCAAGCTCGTACAGACCGCGCAGAGTGAACCCCTTTCTCTCCAGGGCCACGACTACACAAGCCGCTTCGAGCCCAAAACCCGCGCTCGCCGCAATACAAGACAGCGATACTACACGCGCGCGCCATGTGCAGTACCAACACATTCAGGCGCCTCGCCTCCCGGAGGCGAAAAACAAAACCGCGAAAGAAACTATTTACATTATGTACACATGGGTCACTCTGCCGTCAACCACGTCGCTCTTCGGGCCAACAAAAAAAAGCAAAAGAACAACACACAAGAAAACCAGATTCCTGAGGAGAGCCCAGTGAGGATGGACCCCCCTCTTTCATCCTTTCCCCCCGACCGGCCGGCTGATTAACGCCACAATGGCCTCCTTCTCTCCTGCCGCGGGGACGCCGGAACGCCCTCCCCTTCTGCGTGCGCGAAGACACAGGTGCCCAAAGGGCTATTCAAGGAAGAAGGGTCATCCTTCTACTTCTTTGTTCGCCTCAACGGCCTTTCCGCCATCTTTGCCTCCCTCGGTGCAAGTCGGCCATGTGCAACCGAACAGCGCCGTCAACTTTTAACGAAAAGAGACTTTAGGCGACCCGGGCAAGAAATAGCGCGTCAACTACTCTTTCACTGGTTCTGAATTTAGTGAGGAAAGACGCGCACGACGCGAAGTCTAAAGAAAACCGTTGGACTCACCGACTTGAACGTCGCACGGGAGACACGATGGTCAATCTCCCGGCCATGGCATGATGGAAGCCTTGGTAAATCCAACGAGTTTCCGCCACCAAGAACAAACTGCTGCACCTCGGTGGCAACTTGCATCACGCCTTTCCTCGTCCACGCTTCGCCTCACACAACTTCGAAGCGGGTTACCAATCCGTTTGAGAAGTGACATTTGCCTCTCCTGACACCACGATACATTGACAGAGAAAAAGAATGAACAGGCAAAGAAAGAGATACGCGCGATACACGGCAGAGACGGCCAACCTCAACCAAAGCGCATTTGACGCTGGGAACCGAACACAACTTCCCCACTCTGCCGACACCTGCTCGTCGTCTGAGCGACCAAGGGCAAGGCCCCTGGCCCCACTTAGTTGGGCGCCAAAATGTAGGGGTTTACTTCTACTAATAACTACTGCTAGCAGCGGCATCGCCGCTAGCAACCCCCTGCCGTGGGTTCGAGCACTCAACGAGCAGAGAATGAGGGAGTCGCGCTCGCGCGCTAGCTATCTCAGCCATGCCATCGCCGCGCTGCCGCGCGCTTCGGCCCGCAGCCCGACTCGAGGCAGGGCAGCGCGAACCGTCGCACGCGGCTAAAGAGGAGAACATTAGGCGCATCTCTCCGAGCATGGTAATTTAATAAACATTAAAATAGTAACAAACAATAACAAGGCCGAATAAAGATCGAATTAAATGTAAACAAAGAGTAACGATAACGATTAACAAAACGTGAGCACGATAACACAAACAAAGGACAGTAACAAAGAACAACACGCGAACACAGAATAACACACAAAAATAACCATGCAAGGAAGGAGAGCCTAACCCCGGCCAGCGCACCTGCGACCGCGCCCCAAGAAAAGGAAAATAGAAAGAAAGGAACATACGTAGATGGGCGCAGATCGCCGGCCGCTGCCGTGGGTCGCTGGAGCCCGAGACGACGCGCGGTCCGGGCAACGAGGCCTCGCCGCCCGGAGAGCCGCAAAAGCACGTACGCGTCGCCTGGAGACCCAGCGTGTTCTCCCGAGGCATCTCCAAAACCAGAAACGCCAGAACGCGCAAACATTCTGGGAATTTCTCGCTGCCCAATGGCAGCCTATGTTAAAACCACATGGGCAAAGCGGGTGGGCCCCCGCTCCGTCCAGCCGGGAAAGGGGGATGCGGCGACATTCCACGCTAAACATGGCGTCGAGCGGGACCCGGCCCCACAATAGTTAAACAAAACCATAATACTTGGATATGATAAAGTTGGTTTAAAATGCTTCTTTTCTGAATGACCTGAAGGGAGCATGTGCTTGTGAATAGGTGTTCAATATGATGAAGATATTCTTACAGTTACGTGCAATTTTTTATCTTGGGTTTCAGCTACAGCACAAATGATCTAGCGGTTCAGCAAATGGTGAGCACTATCCACAGCTCTGGGATATCTAGGAATTTAGCAGTACTTTATTTTTTTTTACAAATGGCATGGTTCATAACTTTTGGAGATGACTGTGCTTCTGGTTTATTCTGGAAAAACGTTGAAAAAAAAGAATTAAAGTAATCGTGAAGGTGTATCATCAAGCAATGTGCACCATGAAAACCAACTTCTGTGTGGAATTTGTGTGCAAGTGAGCAAGTGTATATAGTCTAGTAATGTTATTCATTCTCTTAATCGTGCTTTTGTTCCATAGGTGCGGATACGTACAGATCAGGCTGCACATGTGTTCACTTTGTTTGTGCAGGCCCACAGTGATAGTGATGTCCGGGGAGAAAAGCGTAAGCATGAAGACAGTTCGGATGAAGAGGAAGAACCCCACGATGAAGTGCGGTAAGTGTTCTGTCCGACCACTGGCTTTAAAGTGTCCCTGAAATGCTTCTTTGAAATCGTGTCAGCCAATAGACTGCAGCATTATGAAATGATTTGCACCATGAATTATGCAAACTGCTGAGTATCATGGTACCTACGGGCCAAATAACATTACCATTCCTTCTTAAAAGTGCTTTCTCGTCTCAACTCAGTCGATCAGCTGGGTCCCTGCTAGCACCAGTTGTGCTGCCCATGGTAGTTGTCGCATGAGCGCAATGCTTTTTTCCTGCCTTCGAGATCTGGCATGTGCTGGTTGTAGCATAAACTTAAATTGGTGCCACCAGGTCCCGCGAGTACTCCGTGATTGAAAAAATTACTAGTGATGTCAATGGAGTCTATAGCCAATATAAATCAGTGAAGAGTGTGAGGTTCTGTGCCCACAGCACGACCTGTGGGAAGAAAAATCTTTGGGTCGAGTTGCTTCGTTCTTTAGAGGTGTGCATATTTAACACCCTGAAATAAATTACATGCCTAACATCGGTCGCTTGTGGCTGCGATAGCATACTTAGTTTTTCGGGCAATGTTGTAGTGGCTGTGATCACTTTACATATTCACGAGCTATTGATCTGAGGTAACCGGCTCAATGCAATTGTACAATATCATCAAAACTGTTTCAAGGTCGATGGAAAGGCCAGCTGCAACAAATTCTCTCTTTGGCAAACTTCTCAACAGTTCAATTTGAATTTTGTGGCTTAAGTTAAATTTACTCGCCCCATCTCCTCTTTTAGGACTTCAAAAAGCAGCTTTGCAACATATGCGAAAATTCCTCATCTTCAGTAATGTCTACTAAAGCCATGGTACGATTATGCCGTTCGACCTGGTCCTAACGAAAAAAATCTGCTCGCTGAAAAGTGGTGGACAATAAATGCCAATAAACTGACATAGTGATAAACGAAACCACCAGCAGTAATACTGCTTGACATTTAACAAAACCCTCGTCCCAAAATGGTACAAGCGACAGTGAAGCCTCATTAATATGTAGCTGCTGGAAATGTGACGTAACTACTTACTGGCCACCACAAAGTACCACACTGTTTTTTCTTTATTTATAGCCAAAATTAAAAAGAAAAAATTTTAGCCCTAGCTGTCATGTAGTAATGTGCATTGGTGGTACTAATGATTTTGGACGGTGTAGTAGCGATTGATGTTGGTCACGATCAAACGTGCCCATGTGACACTACTGTAATATTCAATGCAAAATTTTATTATCATCTAGATTGGCGCTTGGTACCAGTTCTTGTGCAGGGGCTCTGCATATTGATATGCATATGCTGTATACTAGGCATTATTCACTAAAGTATACTAGCATCATTTGTTAGCCGTTACACTCAGTTTACCCACCACAGTGGTCTATGGCAATTGGCTGCCAACCCAAAGGTCACTTGATCGAATCCTGGCCACATCGGCTGTATTTCAATGGAGGTGGAATTCTAGAGGCCCATGTACTGTGCGATGTCACTGCATGTTAAAAAATCCCAGCTGGTAGAAATTTTCAGAGCCCTCCACTGTGGCATGCCTCGCAATCATATCATGGTTTTGGGACATAAAACCCCAGAAATTGTTGTTGCTGCTGTAGCTACCATCGAGTTGCTGACGACTGCCAGTGACAACATGCATGTGCAAACACCAGGGAGATCCGTATTTAAAAGTACTAACGTCTGAGCTTGCATAGACATTTCTCCCGTGGCCTAAGCAATACCACTTATCAATCTTGTGCACATTGTTTTTTCTTGAGAAAAGCAAGAAAGCATCGAAAGAGGCTGCTGATCTGTATTGAGATAACTGTGGGTTATTGGGATAACTAAAGCTGGAGTTATCTCTGCATGGAGATAAACCAGCTTTCAATTATTGTAAGTCATCGCTGCTAGTGGAAACATCTGCCTCCACAACTGTCATCCATTTCCTTGCAGGCTCTGGGAAGATGGCTGGAGGGAGCGCTACTACGTGTCCAAGTTTGACATTGGCCCCGACAACATAGCCTTTCGGCACGACGTGGCAAGTTCCTGTTTTGTTTGAGCACCTGTTATTGTTTGTGTCTCTTTTTTTTTTCCAGTCTTTTGACAGTTACGGGTGTCGGCATAACTTGCTGTCGATGTTTATTGCAGGCTTCCGCCTACGTTGAAGGGCTCTGCTGGGTTCTTCGCTACTACTACCAGGCAAGTGCATCAGGACAGTGCATGTCCAGTGCTTCTTCTCTGTTTATTTTGAAACAGTACATGCATTGTAGGGTAAGAAACGTGCAGAATTGGGATGAGGCGGGACAAAGGTTAGGCCTGATGAGGGGCATCCGTGCGGGCCACATTTCACAGCAAGGCAACCTAGGAAAGTTGCATGTTGCGATTTTTGTGTGGTGCTGAGGACTGTGTGGAGGCAGGGTCTACATGTATGGGGCAATGAACAGCAAGCGTTGCAACCTGCATTGGCTCATCGTTGCAGCCCTGTGGCTAGGTGTTGGCTTGCAAAGCTTGGGGTCATGGGACCAAATACTGCTGGCCACGATGGGCCACATTTTGATGGAGGTGAAATGCAAAACAACTCCCATGTACTTAGGTTTAGGTGCACGTTCAGAAAAACCCCAGGTGGTCCAAATTACTTCGGAGCCCTCCACCACGAGGCGTACATCATAAACATAGCTTGTTTTGGCACATAAAAACACCCATCAGTTACTATTAATTAGAGCAGTGCGAATAGCAAAATTTTGAGTGCGAGGAGAATTCAAATATTTATGTTCAAGTGCGAATCAAATAGATATTTTTCTAATAACTTTCTAATAATAGTTTTTGAATAATAGTATGCAGAAATGTACTGTTAAACATGTGCAAAGAATTTATTGCATGACCTAGTACATTCCCACAGTGCCATTCCATAGTCCTGAAGAACAGTCCAACAGAACAGTCCAACAGAAAGCTAACTTCGCCGCAGTACCCGGGTGTTAGCTTCGCTGCGGTACGCGAGTGTTAGCTTCACTGCAGTACACAAGTGTTAGCTTTCCCGCAATACGCAAGTGGTAACTTCGCCGCAGTACACGGGTGCTATGCGGCGAAGCGCACTACTTGCGGGAATGGGCCACTTGTCACGAGACATAGCATATTTTTTCCCTTAATTACCAACTTCGAGTAGTTCGAATAGTAAAAGTTCAGTGCGAATCGAATTGAGTAGCAAACACAATTCGAAAATTATTTGAAATTTTGAATATTCGCACAGGCCAACTATTAATGCAGCGTGCATCACTGCCCTGATGTGGCCATACAGCCAAGTCATTGGAACAGACAGCTGGCAAACATTGCCAGCAGGGTGGCTGGTGATGGGAATGCATGGAAAGCATGTAAGGTATATTGGAGAGTGTAAAAGTACTTAAACTGGATAATGTGAGGAGTCTCAAAAGCTTCAGGGGCAGCAAAGGAATTACACCATGTGTTGCGAAGCATTTAGCCACGTCTTTGACAGGAGACAAACAGCGAGTTGTCCAGTGCTTTGAATTCGATTTATCAGTTACTGATAACGTGAACTACATATGAATGATATTCATGATATTCAATTATAACTTATCAGACGGTGCGTAAACTCATATGTGGAAAATCCTGAGTAGGCCTCTGCTTTTGCTGCCACTGTGGAGAGCTCAGAGAAGTCATTCAGACTAACGATGCTAGGAACAGTACTCTCGCTCTTCGTGCAATATGGAAAGGAACACCAACATTGCCTTCACTGATGTCATGCGTAAGAGCAATTGAGTAAGATGTTCAATGTATATTTCACCTGCTGCACATTAACATCACCCATCTGGGTTGGCGCATTGTAATTCTTATTTTAAAAACGAATTCGCTGCTTTCCCTCACTGTGCATAACTGTCCGTTGCTTTTACTGAATGCCATCTCTCCTTGTCTGGGCTTCTTTGCAGGGCTGCGCATCCTGGAAGTGGTTCTTCCCATACCATTACGCACCGTTTGCATCAGACTTCATCAACGTCGGCGACCTCAAGATTGAGTTTGAACGAGGAACGCAGCCTGTAAGTGCTTGCCTTTGTTGATTTCCTGTTAAGTGTTAAAGGGGTGTTCCCACTGACGCTGTTGTCTCGCCTTTAAATTTTCATGTGTCTGGAGACCACTGATTTTGATTTGGATTATGCGCCACATTACTGCACATTTGTCACACGGTCTTGGGTTTGATTCCTGCCCTTGGCAGCCAAATTGCAAATGTAATGAAAAGCAGGAAGGGTGGTACACTTTAGATTTACCATATTTACTCGCGTAATTTGCGCACTTTTTTCGCGATTTTCGAGCTCCGAAAAGGGGGTGCGCAAATTACGCGGATATTTCGCGAACACGTTTGAAATAACGTGTAATATAATGCAACTAGCACGGTAACTCTTTTGGATACGATCTCACGTAACACTGCAAAGCGTTGGTGTAAGAGAATACGGCTGCTCCAGGGAGAGCGCAGCACGTAGAAGTGTTTACGAGCCGCTGATGGCTGCCGAGATAGCGCGCGATAGCGCTATCTCGGCAGCCGACAGCCGAGCGACCGCCCCCCTCCCCCCCCCCGCCTCGCGTCTTTTCATGCTTGTTAAAGACGGGCGGGCCTTTCCTCCCCGCATCGCATCGATGGCAGGTGTCCCGATCGGGGTGATGTTATCACATCCGCCCTCCGAACGGAGATAGGCCGGGCTCGTTTGATTTTTGCTTTAGCCGTTTTCTTCGCCCCCACTCGCATGCTTTTATTCTAGCGATGGTACTCTGGGCTTCGGGGGCTTCCGGGGAAAAGAATCGGAAAAAGGGGCATCGCACTCGCAGCCCCTTTTGCGTATGACTGCGCTCGCCTGCGCAGCGGGGGGCGCGGCCGCGCGGCTGTTGGTCCGTGCGTACGCGCCGGCGAGCTGGGAACGGGGAGCGCAAAATATGCGAGGATTTTTTTTTTTTTTTTTGCAAAGCTGGCTAAATACTAGGGATGCGCAAATTATGCGAGGGCGCAAATTATGCGGGTAAATACGGTAGGTATGCACTAATGAACCCCAGGAATATTAGCGATTTCTCCACTACAGCATTCCCTATGTAGGGACAAGGTTTGGTTAAAATGTTAAAGCACAGGTCAGTCAGTTGTCATCGTCAGCCTATCTATGCGCACTGCAGGGTTTAGATATGCATATGGGATTCTATGTTTTGTCTGTGGGCTGTGCTAGTATCACAATTCAAAGCAACAAATTGATCCACATTGACATTCACTTTCACCAAACAAGTTTTGTCACTTAATTGTGATGCATCTGAACAGGCACATTGGCACGTTTTGATCATGTTCACTGTCTGTATAGCTATAGCACGATTCTTCATAATGTGCATCTTGCTATAGACCCTTTTCATAAACTGTAAAGCTAGCTTCCCTGCAATGCAGCTTGCCCTACTAATGGCGGCATTGGCAATCCGTAAAGCAGGGTGTGCAAGCGCAATTAGCTTGCGATAGGGCATGTAAAATGTCGACGCAGCCCTTCTGATACAAACATTCCCAAAAAACAGGCTGCAGCATGTGCAGCTTGAATTTTGACAGCATTTAAATGAAGACAGCTGTCGCCATTAGTAGGGCAAATGTGCAGTGCACAGAAGCGCACTTGCGATTTATGAAAAGGGTCTATAGGGGTGAGGTTATGTTCAGCAGGTAACGCTCGCCATGGGTAATTTTTATATTCTTGTTTCAACTTTAATGGACAGTATGGAACTCTGCTAAGCCTTATTATTGGCCATTTCTGAGTGTGTTGTTTACAGCACTTCACACAAATTATAGCAACCTTGAAAAAGAAATTCTCCGTAGAATAAGGATGGGCTGGAGCGCATTCAGAAGGCATTACGAAATCATGACTGGAAACCTACCGCCCTCACTAAAGCGAAAAGTATTCAATCACTGCATTCTCCCAGTGCTAACGTACGGTGCAGAAACGTGGAGGATAACGAAAAAAAACTAGAGATGAAACTAAGGAGCGCGCAACGTGCAATGGAAAGAAAATTGATAGGGGTAACGCTAGGAGATAAAAAACGAGTGGAATGGATCAGAGAACAGACAGGAGTAGCCGATATTATTATATCAATTAAAAGAAAGAAGTGGACCTGGGCAGGGCATATCACGCGGTGGACAGATAACAGATGGACAGTATGAGCGACGGAATGGATACCAAGAGAGGGAAAACGCAACAGAGGCAGGCAAAAGGTTAGATGGAGCGATGAAATTAAAGAGTTTGCAGGCATAAAGTGGAACCAACTCGCTCAGGATAGGGTGGATTGGAAATCGTTGGGAGAGGCCTTCGTCCTGCAGTGGACCTAAACAGGCTGATGATGATGAGCAACCTTGAACTACATTGCTCTGCTGAGCTTTGGTGACATTGAAATTAACAGGAAACATGGTAGGCAACCTAGAAATCAAAAGTTGGGTTGAATTAGCCAAGTCTTAGAATAAATTAGTTTCACTCACTGCAAGAACCCATGCACATTGGTGACAGCCTCTCCTTGCTGCAGTTGTTACGTGCATCTCAGCACTTCACACATTGAGACAAAATAGCCAGTTAAGCTTCTGCAAAAGCTTGTGCTGCATCCTTGAAGCAGCTCAAGCATGATATGACTGCATCTGAAGTATGCAAAAGAGTCAATGTTAGGACAACAAAGGGATCCAGCTGTACATTTTGGTTTCTTCAGGAGACTATCACGTTTACGCACCAGCAGGCACTGCCTCTTAAAATTTGCAGTGCTGATGTATTGCATTGTCATTGCACCTGAAATCTCGCATTGCAGAAAGCCTACTGCCTTGCAGGTTCTGCAAATTGTCCATAGCACCTATAAGTTAACAAAATACTGCGTTTGCTCTAATCTCGTCCTCCTAACCTAACAGTTATTATATGTTTCACTTGTATATTTTTAATGTGGAACCGTTACCTTTAATTAAGGGAGCGCTGAATTTTTTTGTAAGGAGGGAATGCGTGATACCATTTTCTTTTGTTTTCTGTGACTGGCACGCTGTCACTTAATTGGTTTACTCACTTCATGCTTCGTGACAGTTCAAGCCCATGGAACAGCTGATGAGTGTGTTCCCAGCCGCCAGCAAGCAGCACTTGCCCCTGCCGTGGGGTGATCTCATGGATGATCCGGTGAGTGTGTTCCTGACGCTGTGACCCAATGCACCAGCTGCTACAAGGCTTTTAAGTATGTGCCAATTACAGTGAAATCTCATTGATGCGATCTTCACGTGAGCTGTAAAATAAAACAAACAATCCAAAAATCATATCAACCGTATGAAAATACATTGCACCAACATGGTGTCTACAGGGAAGAAAAAAAAATTATCCCAAAAAGCATATTAAGCAGAATCATATCAACGAGTTTTTACTGTTTCTTAAAGAAGGAGGGTAGTATAGCATACTTTCATTGGCAATCTGCTTATTCAGGCCTGTGAAGCATCAAAAAGAAAAGATTCTTAATTTTTATAAGTTGGCAACTTCCTGCTCCAAGAGCAAGTATTTTCTCTTTGTTTTGTTGGGCAGCTCCAAATGTGGTATTTGCAGTTTTATGAGGGACCTCTCTACAGCTGTTAACCCACCCAACTTCAAAACCTTCAAAACCAATATAGCTCTTCAATACCAATATAGTATAAGAATTTAAAAAATAAAAAATGCCTCAACAGTGATTCTACTTCTTGCTTTTGTGAAATGTATTTTCTTGTTCAGATTGAACTGCAGGCACTCCTCAGGCGGGGCATGAGAATGGCCTCCTTTCATAGCAGGAAAAAAAAAAACTCTAAAAATGGCTGGAGAGTCATAACAGAGCTAGCTAACCCATGTTGGTGCTGTAGACAAGAATCACTGTATCTGGCATATTTAGGCCGTCTCATACTTATCCCTTTCTAGCCTCACTGTTTCTTGAAAAAGCAATGCTTTGATTGTGCCTTCCACGTTATCTCATGCTCATATTTTTATCTTCTTATGTTATGTGTCCATATTTGTTACATTTCTTCACCAGGCAGCTCTGGAACTGAGCTGCCTACTGTGATGTTTACAGACATTAAACATTGCAATTTAATTCAGCTAATCATTTCTTGTGTTGAAAAGTGTAGAAGGCCGGTCTTCCGACAACATTGCTTTCTACTAGAGCATGTGATCAGTAAAATGAGAGACTTCATTTCCCTCTCTTTTTTTTTTCCCTGTACTGGAACATGTTTCGTAAAGGTGATGCCACAACTCTGTTAACCTATTTTGTGGTTGTTGTTTTAGATGCCTCGGTGTCAGAGGCACACTATGTTGGTAGGTGCAGGGAACAGTGTGTGTGCTTGTGGTGTTTGATGGCTGCTGTGTGTCTTCTTTCCCCTGCCATTCTCCCCTCAATCCCACCCCTGTGCTGCCAGCAGCCTGTGGTGACAAAATTTTGCCTACCTTGCTCCCTCAGGACTCGCCCATCATCGATTTCTACCCGACTGACTTTAAGATCGACCTGAATGGCAAGAAGTACGCTTGGCAAGGTGGGCAGCGCTGTGCTTTTTGTTTGTCTTCGAGACACTGTGTTTGCTCTCTTCGATCCACATTCTGTAATGATTTGCAGTTTCGGACTCGTAATTCTAACCAATCCCGAATGCAGGGCAGTCCACCGGAGCATCTCATCGAGTTGAGGATAACACTGTTCACTCATATGCCAGCTTATTTGCATTGTCTAGTGTTGGTTAATAAGATAACAAATGTGACACTAGCGAGTGGAACACTTGGTGATATCTAATGATGTCTAGTCTATGTGATAGCTAATGTCAGCTAATGTTGGGCTTCTGCCCAGTAATGTGAAGTGGGAAGTGATGAAATTGTTGCAGACGTTGCTAACATTTGCTATATGGTGTTATAATGGTAGCGTTCTCTTAGCTAAACATCAAACCAGTGATTGTCACCTAATTGCTTTTGTCGGTCTCCTCGTCATTGTATTTTTTTTTCTCCCTCCTGTAATAGTACTCTCAGCAGAGGTGCCCGCTCAGAGCGGACCACACCAAAAACTCACTTGACCTCAGTTTGCAAAGAAGGTTTCAGTAATGTAACTTGGTACAGTGCAGTCCACTTATAACGATACCACATATAACGATATATCGGTTATAACGATGGGTTGACTCAACAGTCTCATTTTATACATTGGGGCTATGGGGAAGAAAACCAGATATAACGATATGTGATCCACCGCATATCGGATACAACGATGAAAATTTTGCCGTCTGGACAACATGTTTCTTGCAAAATTGTAACATTTACATCGATAAGTTCCAATGAAATGAGCTATGCCGCGACAAGATGAAAAGTTAGCGTAGGCGAGTTCGTATTCACTGCCATTGCAGCGCAGCGCCGGCGGCGCGTCCCGCCCATTCCGAATGCCGAGGCCGGGGAGAGCATGGCGAGTTGACGCGGCGCGCTGCTAGATGGCGCCAGCTGAGTAACGTTTTCCGACTCGCGCGTCGAGCGCAGAGAGATAACAAGCAAAAAATTCGAAAAGCAAAGCGGTGGGCGGTGCGCAGTTCTGCGGCTCCCCGTGTCAAAAGGGGGAGAGAGAGAAAGAAAAAAAAAAGCGAAAAGCAAAGCTGCACGGTAGCAACCCTGCCCGCCCGGCGCTCGGCTAGCTCGGCGATCGCGCGAGCAACCGAAGAGCGGAGCAGATAAGCCTCAGCTGAGATGGCGCCGACAAACCGCAAGGCCGTGTCGCTTGACACGAAGTTGAAAATTTTGCCAGACTCGTGACAAGGTTTCAAGGTGAGCGCCCTTGTAAAGAAATATGAGCTCGCCCAGTCGACGATATCGACAATTCTGAAGGCCGGCAGCACCACGCTTTTGAAGGCTGGAACCAGTGGCCATGCCGTCGTGCGGAAGAGGGTTCGGGAGCCTTTGTACACGGATGTCGAAGAGGCACTCCATCAGTGGTTCCTGACAATCCGCTCCCAGAATGTGCCGATCAGTGGACCAATACTTGCGGACTTACGCGGATCTCGCTGAGCTCTGGGAGCACGTCGCTACTGGTGACGCAGATAGCGCGTGTGTCGCGGCGGTTGAGGACTTCCTGACAGCAGACAGTGCTGCTTCGTTCTCTAACGAACTCACCGATGAGGCAATTGTCACGGATGTGCTGTCGCGACAGATGCCAGCGTTGTGCGACGGCAGCAGCGACAGTGACGACGAGGTTGATGGCGCTTCTCCGACCCCGTCGATGACCACGCAAAGTGCACTGATGTCATTCGACTCTCTAGTTGACTTCATGCACACCAAAGGGATGCCGCCAGAGTATGCACAGCAGCTGGAAGCTATGTGAACCGCGCTTGTTAAACCCAAGCTTACGCGGAAGCAACTGCTGATTTCGGACTTTTTCAGCGCACCGAACCCGTAATACGCAGTCTGAGTAAGAAATAAAGTTTTTTTCAAGCTGTTTATCTACAACATCTGTTCGTTGATGGAAAAAGCGAATTCGAGCCCGCAGCTACGAAAGGTACGTCCGGCGACGATTTTTTTACGGCAGACTAGATATAACGATTATCGGTTATAACGATCATATTTTCAGGTTTCCTTGATATCGTTATAAGTGGACTGCACTGTATAGCATATAAATTCTGGAGATTTCCTTACTTCATGATGGCAGGGTTTACTGCAGGAGGTGCTAAGAGAAAAATCCTTGTTAAATTGCGTTTTCATGTAAGGAATGTTGAGTAAAGAATGTTGATCCGTGAGTTTTCCTTGCTGAAGTGTTTTAGAAACAGCACCAAGAAAAATAGTGGATAATGTGGAAAAAAAAAAAGGAAATAGGACAGCAATTGGTTATTTTCCTTTCACGTCATCTATCTTTTTTTTTTGCACTGTTACCATTAGGAATGAATCACAAATTGCTGGTGCCGGCCATCACACTGCTATGAAGGATGATGATATAAACGGACTAAGTGTTAATTGAGGGAGGGCACCTCACAAGAGCTGCATGTTACGACGTGTTTGCAGCTCGGTGGTGCAGCATCTTCTCCGGAAGCCTTGCTTTGGAGTCCATTGGTGCAGCATCCTTGGGGATGCGTTTGTGGACTGCAGCGTGGTCATAATGTTCTGGAATGTTGTGCGTTTCAACCCTCAGGAACATGTAATAATTGCTCAAGCACAGCATAATTACAAGTACCGGTAATGTCACAGATGTCTTACTACATTACTGGCCATCATTCAGAGCTGTATGCGGTGTTACTGGGAACCCAAGAAACAATAAATAAAAAGACACCCTCACTTTTTTTTTAGTGCTTGTAGTGTAGCACCTTCCATACACCTCCAACTAAAAAATGTGTTACGAATTGTGATGCAAAATTAAAACATAAATAATTTAATATGTTTAAAAGAGGGTATGTTAAGAATTTAATATGATAGGTATGATAGAGCATAGGTCTTTTATACCGAAGAGGCTTTTAAACATTGGCACAAGTAATGAAAATTAATTTCTGTTTACCTTTGACATTAAGATTGTTAGGAAGTTGAAAAAGTTCTTAAAATATAAAATTTATGAAAGAGGGCTTGTAAGAGTTTCATGTAATAGATATGACTTTCAGAACATGGGTCTTTTAAACTAAAGAGGCTTTCGAGCGTTACGGTAATTAACGAAAAATAATAAAAGAGGAGGGCGGGAAATCCGAAAGCACAAAGCCTTGCTGTTTCGTGTGAGTGCCACTAAGTGGTACCTAGTCAAGGGTTGGGGTCACCGACCAGTTTCTTTTTTGTTACCAACTAGTATTAGTCGACTGTGTCCCTTCGACTGCCAGTTACCTCCAGCATGTCACAGAGTCTACTGCCATCTTTGTTTCCTTTCCCTCAGTGCCCATTCTATTGCTCTGATCAAGCACCACTTATCTGCTCTGTGCATTCAATAGCTCTTTAGCAGCCATTCAAAAAAACCTTTAGTCTGCTGGCATCTTCCTACTTCCTTAAAAGTTAATACTAGAGCTGTGCAAATAGCAAAATTTTGAGTACAAAGTGAATTTGAATATTTATGTTCAAGTGCAAATCGAATCGAATATTTTTCGAATAATTGTCCAATATTTCTTTACTAATACCATGTCATATTATGGAGAAATGTTCTGCTCAACATGGGCAAAAATATTTATTGCATGACTAGGTGTACTGCCACAGTGTCATTCCAAAGTCCTGAGGAACAGTCCAACAGAGAATTGTGCAACAGAAAGCTGAGCTAACTGCGCCGCAGTACACGGGTGTTAGCTTCGCTGCAGTACAGGGCGTTAGCTTCGCCGCGGTACTCGGGTGTTATGCGGCGAAGCGGTCTACATGTGGGAATGGGCCGCTTGACACGTAACACAGCGTATTTTTCCCCCTTAATTACGAACTCCCAATAGTTCGAATAGCAAAATTTAAGTGTGGATCGAATTGAATAGCAAACGCTATTCAAAAATTATTCGAAATTGCAAATATTCGCACACCCCTAGTTAATGCGTCTTTTCTGAAAAGAGGCCTTTTCCTGTAATAGCTCAATTATATTTCGCCTAACCTGATACAATTTGGATGGTGCAAGTTTTGACCTGTGTTTCTTGTTTTTCACATGATGCCTTTCTAGTAAGAGTGTTTCAGATGTCAAGCCTCCTGTGCTTGATAATACCTTGAGGTGTGTCAGCGTCACTGATGTACACTAATCCTTTATTTTTTTAAATTCCAACAGGTGTGGCTTTGCTGCCTTTCGTGGATGAGAAGAGACTGCTTGAGACAGTGCAGACCGTCTACCCTTACCTCACGGAAGATGAAAGTGAGCTTTGGTCTGCTAGTTGTGTGGAATTTATTTCCGCATGCATGAACTGCCCATTTAGGGATGAATGAAGTGGATGATGCAATATTCATTTGAATTAAACAACTGTTGAAAGTTCATATCAATACCATAGTTCAAAACGCAGGAGTTTCCTGAAAATGCAAGCTATGTCTAACTTGCAGCACTTGAGTGTTGTGACATTATCCATTTCATTACAGGGATATACAGTCAAATAACTGTATATAACAAATATTGAAAAGGAAATTACTGCCTGAGACAAAGTAAATGAATATGTTTGCTTTTAATACATAATTACGACTCTTATAACAAATTTTTATGTATACCTACATCTGTAGGATGTGCACAAACACACATGCACGCCCACAGAAACACAGTGGGGAAAAGGGCAGAGCTATGTAACGGAATGCAAGTTTTATAGAGAGATTAGACTTTCATATGATAGGGCATTCTTTTCTGCTGTTGGTAAGAGTGGTTCCTTTCAAATAGGCACCGTTCTGCTCGCATGAATTTCACTTGCGTTACAGGAGTAAGTATGCAGTACAGATTTATTGGCAACATGGTACACTCTACCGCACACATTGTACTAAATTCAGCAGTGGAGCTGAGATCAAATAAAAAATCGAGCTTGGAAAAAGAAAACAATGGGTGCATTTGTTTCTTAATTGCAGTTGTCATTTCTTGTTCTTTTGTTGTGTGCACTTCGCTGTGACTCAAACCATACTCCATGCACTGTTCCATGCAGAGAAGCGCAACACAAGAGGCGATGATGTCTTCTACGTGCGCAAGGGTCACCGTGGTTACAACTACCTCCTGGGCCTTTATGAAGCTTGCAAGGACTACAACATGGTGAGGGAGTGTGCCACCTTTCAAAGTGGACATTGCCATCCTGTCAGCTTGGTAGTGGTCTTCACTTCAGAATGCAGTGATTTCATGAGCAGTCATGGAATTCAATAGGATATGGAAGTAGCTTCAATATATCTGATAACTTGTTATAAATATATTTGTAACGCTGTTTTGATGGCAACGCCACGTTTCGTTGAATTGGTTGCAACCGATAATTTCTTGTATCCAAATTCGTTACATCGAGGTGTTAACAAATTAACAAATGCACTGTTCGTAAAAAAGACCAATCCTGGATGCTCTTTTGATGCAACAATACTGAAACTAATGCCTTCTTATTTTGTTCATGTCAAGCTAGCTGTCAGTTCAGCACAGAGAAAAAAAAATGATATAAAACATTGGGATCCACCCATTTGAATTCATTCGGATATTTCAGTAATGAAAGCCTCAAAGCTGACAAAAAATTATTATTAGTGTGGGACACCCCACTCAACTCCGCAGGTCTGATTTGCCAAAAACAAAAACAAACGTTAGCCAGCATGGAAAGTTGGAGAAAGCGAGGTGGCCCATGAACTACGTGGTTAAATAGGAGGTCATTGGGAAGTGCCTAGATAAGTTTAAAGAACCTGTGAATAATAAGTCTCACTGGCAGCCGTGTACTCATATTGTCAACATTAGTTTGTAGTGGCTTGACAGCACTTGACTAACAATGGATATTTTTATGCTTCTTGTCAACATGGTTGCACCGCTGCACATTTTGCTGTGAGCTTTTATCTAGAGAGATAAGCTGAAGGTCTAATTCACACTTGTCTCAAGTGCTTATGTTGTACAAGGGGTGTGCTATCCTGGTTATTACGTTGAGCTCGGCCTACTGACCATAGTGTGTGCAGACGTGCTGCTGAGTTGGGAAGTCAATGTTCACAAAGAATATGCGAAGTAAATACATAGTTGCACTCTTGTTAGCTCACATGATGGAGTGACCAACTGAAAAATTGTTGACCCTCATTTTCATCTTCAGGCAAGTACTAAGAGATCTTCATTCATCTGCAAGGCTTCCTGAAAAACCCTAAAAGCTTTCATGATAGGCTTCGTGTACTGAGCTTCGGTCAATTTTTATTTTTTTTTCCTTCTTCTGTGCTAATACTCCAATCTAAAGGGCTTATACTGACCTATTTGCTGTTAATGAAGGCATCAAGGAAAGTTGTAGTGTTGCCATATTAACGAGGTTCAAGTTTATGTGCCACAGTTTCCTTTGTTCGCCAGCCTGTGTAAATATGTAATGCGGGCAATGATGTGCTTCAGGAGTTTGACCTGGAGCCCAAGTACTTTGGTGGAATCGCCGGGAAAATTCTGCTCAGCCACAACGCTGTTGGACCGGGAGAGTGAGTGGCATTCTTCTCCTAGATTTGCTTGTCTCATGTGTAAGTGCAGTACTCACGTAAGGCCTGCATGTCGAGGCAGCATGGGTAGGCAGCTCGAATTAAAAAAGAGTTTGAGCCATGAACAAAGATAGAGCAACAAAAATTCTAGCTGACATATATTAAGTGACGGCTTGCAGGGGTGAGACAGCTGTTCATATTGCACAGTTTTGATACAATTCCGTTTTCCTGCTCCAAGCTGCTTCAAAAGCATGAAAATTGGGAAATTTTTGGTGCAGTGAGAATTTTTTAAAAATTTGAGGTGTGTACTGACCCATGGTTGTGAAAAAGACACTTGACTGCCTGAAGTGCTCCATACTTGACTTTTTGAGCTCTTAAGACATCGTATTGATTGTTGTGAGCTGCTCGAAATCAAGATTCTCCTGTTCCAAAATGAAGATTTCGCTGCTCCGAAAATTGCTCCCAAGTTTGTTTCTGCTGTCTCACCCCTGGGCTTATACATTTAATTCAGCCTGCAGATCCTGAGAAATCATTAACGACCCTAACATGGACCTCCAGGCCCATCAGTGGCTCAGAAGATGACACATGTCATGAATGTACTGGTGACCCCAGTGTAAGCAGTACTGTAAGCAGTAAGCAAGGCGAATGGTCAATTACACCGTGGGCGTGAATCAGTAAATGTATTCGATATGAATGGGGTAGTGGTTGCTCTTGTGATGGTGCACAGTCGTGGAAGCATACAGCTGGTTGTGGTGCATTTCAAAATGATGCCATTGGAAAAATTAGGCTTAGTCCCACATGACAGCTGAACCTTGTCAAGATGGCAAAAAAAAAAAAGGTGGTGTTTTTACGTGAGTATAGAGTGAAACTTTGGTGGTGAGGGTTTCGTAGTGCCGCGTAAAATACTCTTCTATCGCCCAAGATTCTCAGTTTATAAACGTACGTGAGACCAAAAAAAAAGCAAATTTATTTGTGGAAGAGAAAAATTCCTAAATTCCATCCACACTTTCATTTTGACGAAACCATCAGTGGTGGCCTTCTGAAAGGCACAAAATTACATGCACGGGGCTTTCACGTGTTCTCACATGCCACTGAATGCCTCAGTGTATTGAGCCCAGGAAACATTGCAGCCATAAGAGATGCTGCAGTTGTAGTCTTCTGAGTGACTGTTCAAAGCCTCAGGCTGTGATTGGTACGTGAATGGTACATTACAACGTCATTGTCAGCAGTAGTGAAGCTGTCCTGTATGCAGGTGGTAAATGCTATGTTGCTCAGGTCTTCAAATCAAAGCGCTGCCTCTTGCATGTGGTTTTCACTTTGCGATCACATAACAGTTAGCAATCATAGCTGACGCGATGCTATCCCAACTAAATGCAGTGAATGAGCTGTGCATACCCCACATAACAGAAAACAAACCGGCAGGCTTGCCAATGTGCTGTCGTGTTTCCTTCCTTCCTTCCCTCTTGCATACTTGGCATAGCCAAGTCTGCTCGATGAGGGGACTGATAAGAATTGCAGCCGCAAGACGTAGCCGCTTGTTTGGCAACCATAGTGTCATGGAAAAAACAGCGCAAACACAAGGACAATGAAAAGAGGAACACACACCACACCACAGAGCGCTAACTGTCAACTGATTTTATTTCGGCGAAAACGTACATATATACATATGTGTGAGCCTCGTCACAAGTGTATAACATATGTGTGAGCCTCGTCAGAAGTGCTACACTTGTGACGAGGCTCATACATATGTATATATGTACGTTTTCGCCGAAATAAAATCAGTTGACAGTCAGTGCTCCGTGGTGTGGTGTGTGTTCCTTTTTTCATCGTCCTTGTGTTCGCGCTGTTTTTTCCATGATGCTTGACCACCTAGCCTGCAAATCCATCCTATTGGCAACCATAGATCGTGCCCCGATCACGCTGTTCTGTCCCATCATCGCTGGTCGCTCCCTTGTTTCCGTGGCTAGGCCTACTCGGCCACCACCACGGTTGTTGCAGGCGCATTTGTATGATCCACAGTGGCGCAGAAGTGTTCTTGTAATCCCCGATGTTTTCCTCAATATAAGTGGGGTCGTCCGTTTTGTGATAAAGCTCAATTTTACCTGACTCTAACATGCCAAACACGTTTTAGGAGAGTCGGGCGATACCCCATTCCTCCCCAAATTCCAATACCACATAACAGCTTATACTGTTCATGTTGTATGAAGCTTTGCAGTGCAAATGCGATAGCTATGCAGTGAAATTAGATTATCTTGGCTGAAGTGAACGCCAGTGAAGTATAGTACCTCTCTTTACAAACTGCGCGGAGCACTGTGGATGCTACATAGCTGTCATTTGCTTATTTCAATATATGAGTTAAAACCCAAAAAGACTAGAATTTTTTAATGGTCCCACAAAAAATATGATTTGTCCCGGTTGCCACATTAAAGAGAAAAATATACAAAGCCGGAAAACCAACGACCCTAATTATAAGCAATGCATTTTATTTATTGAGTGTTAAAATTTATATCATGCCTAAGTTCTGTGCAACCCATGTTCCTGTCATTGGGCATCTACTGTATACACTATGTTGCTCATTGTCAGCTTGTGCTTATTATGTCACGTCTTTCTTTATGTTTTTTTAAGTGCATACAGATATTTAAGGATGTGCCCTCACCACGTAGCATCAATACATCACTTCATCGAGGTTGCGTGAGTAGTTGACACTGTGAACGTAACAAAGAATGATGAATAATTAGGCAGTTAGCTGTCTTCCTCGGGTAGGCCTGGCTTATTGTAGCAGCAGTTGATCTGAGCCTGTGACACAGCCACGATATGATTGGGTGTACAAGAATTTTCTTTGTCAAAGCATCTTGCGGTAATCTTTTCATGACACATGAGCGCCTATGGTATTTGTGGCAACGCAGCAGCTCATAATGTCCGTGCAGATTAAGTTCATAGTGAGAAGCTCAAGTTTAAGATTAAGCCCATGTGAGAAGCTCAAGTTTAATGGGTAATGTCTAACTTCACATTGAGCACCTTACGAACAAGAAGTTGAAACAATAGATAAGAGTATATGAGGGAGCCAGCCTACATTTTCTGAAAAATTATGGCAAAGGATCAGCTACATCTTCTGTCTATACAAAGAAGTGTAAAGTGAGGCAGCAAAGAACAGCGGTGTTACGGTGCATACTTAGCTTTCGTAGACATACCATAAAAACCATAATATAAGTTGAGCCCCCACCCCTGCAGCCCCTCCTTTTAGAGGTATTGAAAGCCAAACAGAAAAAAAAATACATTGAATGACTAATCATCAAAAAACATGCTCACCTTGAAGCCAATGTGATTTGAAGTGCCGCATGGCGACGAAGTCGCCATGCAGCACGAAGTCTACTGAAACCTTGCTACAGTAGAACCTCGTTATAATGAACCTGGATATAACGAGCTATTGGATATAACGAAGTAATCGCAATTCCCCTTGAAATTCCTATAGATGAAATTGATATTGGTTACAACGAACTAATGGTTATAACAAAGTAATTACCACTCCCCCTTCAACTTCGTTATAACGAGGTTTTACTGTATAACAAAGTTAAAGTGAGACCAGAAATTGTGTTGTTGTATGTAGGAGAGTGTAAATTCTTGAAATTTAGAATACGAATAGAATAATTTCATTATTCAAAACATATTCGATTTGAAAAATGCATGTTTGGATGTTCACAAATATTTGGCCATTGCCAAATGTGCTGATTGTGAAAAGTATTTGGATAGCTTCCAATATTAAAACTTAACTAATTACACATACTAGACATTATTTTTACAGTAGAACATCCTAATACTGGGTTTGTGCAAACAATAGAAGGAATAATACTGGCTTCAAGTTAATTTCGACACAAATTTATAATTTCCGAAATTTGGAAATGTTCAAAGTGAAGAGGCGCATTTTTCAGCATGTAAGCTACCTGCCTGTGAGGGTGGTTTCACCGTAGCATGGGTGGCTCGACATGTCATTCCCCTGCAAAAGTGGTTTTGCTATATCACTAGTCAACTCAAGGTGGAAAAAAGTAATTTGGACTCATCTGCTACTCTACTATTCCTCGTAATCTCACCATGATGGGGTATAAAACTGTAATTTTATTATTTTTTGCTTTTGTCCATTATGTGAAGCTGTCTAGCACATGCAAATCGGTTTTATCTTGTTGCTTTTCTTTTTCAGCGATGTACGATCAGTCATCCCAGGCTTAGACAGCATCCCTGGCAACATGGTCGTTTGGTATGTTTCTTTCTCACACCCCATACTTATTTCGCTAAGCTCTTTCTCAGACATGTGCATGCTGGCTCGCGCACGTGTTTTGTTTTTCTTTCGTGGTGACTACCTTTTTCACAGTCATAATCCTGTTAGTAAGTGCAAGCCGTGCTTCAACTTACACGATTTTCACGAATGTAACGGACTGGACTGCTAACTTCACATGCATGATGCATTCCAGAGCTTGCATTAGCATAAGGGATAAAGCTAGAATAATCTGTGATGCACGCGTAAAAGCTGACGAATGTGCCCGCTGCTGTAGTTGTACAGCGTGATTTGCTGGGCACAGGTTCAATCTCTAATGGTTAGAATTCGGTGTCCTTAAGTGGGGTAACCACGTGACAGCCTCACCTTTTGAAACTCAACTACATTCACTTTGTCGCTTTATTTATTTGTTTATTTTTTATTTATTCTTTTTTCTGCATCGAACAGTGTCCGCTTCAGGGATCCGAAGTACGCTGATGACTTCGTCTTCCCAGCCGTACGCCTCGATGGAGCGAAGTAAGTGGGCCTCGCCTCTGTTTCGCCTGGTTATTTTCAGGGAGTCAGTAACAGTTAAAGGAAATTTGATAGCCCCAACAAACATTTGTCTTCTTTCTTTTAGTGTCCTGTTAATACGTAATGTGTAATGAGCACGTAAGAGCTGTGAGCACGTAAGACGTGCACCTTGGATGTATTACTGTGAAGCGTGCCACAGCCTGCATGTCCTGATTGGCTGAAGCAGCTGGATTAAAGGGACAATAAAAAGCAGTATATTTCTCATGTGGGTAAATTTACCCTATCGCAATGCCCCGCCACGGTGGTCTAGTGGCTAAGGTACTCAGCTACAGATCCGAGGGTCGCGGGATCGAATCCCGGCCGCGGCGGCTGCATTTCGATGGAGGTGAAATGTTGAGGCCCGTGTGTGTCATCTTATTAAATTTACCCTATCATAGCGGAAAACATCACCACTCTGTCTGTGAAAAGACACTTGGGGAGTTAGAAAGTGTGTAAAATGAAAATACGAGTAATGCTGCCGCCTTCAGGTTTCTGCTCCAACTCACTGTGATATTGTAGATTTAGAATTGCCCGGCTAGGGTCCACATAACTACTTATCACAAAAGATTAATTGTATTGTGTTCTAAAGGGGGCAGAAACCTAATGTAGCAAGTTTCATGAAGCTTCGTTGAACCTGTGTATGGTTAGAATATGAAAAAGGGATTTTGAAATCCGTGACATCATGCTGACAGTTCAAGCGCTGGGGTTCTGGCACAAAATTCAAAAATGTTAAGATGACCTTCATTTTCTCTTCTAATAATCAACCTGTTACAGGGAAGCAAATAACAATGGAGTTCTCAAAGAACGATCTGTCACTATAAATTAACATACTGTTCCACTTCATCCCTTTGAAAGGAATATAGATTTAGACTGATGGAGTACTTGTGCAAATTCACTGGGAAGGTGATATTTCAAGGAATAGAATTTTCTCATTCATCTGCCAGCGCAGGGCTTCTCACATGGATTTCCTAAAGGGACACTAGACTAAAACGACCTAATTAGTTTACCCTGATAACTTACTTATTGAAAACATTACCACTGTCTCATTTTCACTGTTTTATTCTCAAGGTTTGCAAATCTCCCCAGACAAATGTCATTGTGACATCACGCACTTCACTGTGTTGTTTTGTTCTCATTGGCTCAACACAGTTTTCTGAAACTTGGTGGGCTATCTGTCTGGTCCTCTTGGGGGACAGTCAACTCACTTAGCTGTGGGGTGCACGCTAGCAGTCACTGTGCCTCCTTCGTTGGCCACTGTGCCGGTGCTTCAGCATGGTCATGGCACTGCAATGCCCTTACTGAAAGCGCCAGACTCGGTAGTGCTAGCCAATCCAATCCAATCCTTTATTTAGCATTCATCCTTAGAACATAAATGCTCGGACAGGAGCAAAAAAGCCGCTATTATAGCGGCTTGACAACGGCCCCTGCCCGTACATTATTTGGCAGCAGACAGACGACAGTATATACAAAAAAAGATCAGTGCATTGATACACAAAATCATTATAAGGACATAAAGATAGCCTCACTCTGCAATAGTGCGCCAGCTACATGTGTGTCTGCGCCAGGTGCTGCGACAATACCGTTGGCTGGCCCTTCAGTGCTCATGATGTCTCATGGCTGCCCTTTGCTCCCAACGAAAGCCAGTCATTGCAGGCCCCTTGGACGGCCCAAGGGTGGTCGGGGTGGTTGAAAACTTCTTAGGTTGAGTCGCGTCAATCTTTAAAACCTTTTAATAAATTATACTCCTAACGCAGAGCACTGATGTTGGTCTGCTAATGATCAGGAGGACTTGAGTTCTCGGTGCAGTGCATTTGTACCGTGCCACCAAAACAATTTCATGGCCTTTTTAAATTGCAGAAGCTAACTCGTTGCCTCACTTATGGCATTCCTGACCACTCTGGCACAAATAATGGGTTTTGCTGTGCTCCCATGGACTTGGGTTTAGGTGATTTTCCGAGGTCAGTGTATCTCAACAAAATTAGCTGGGCATATGTTCACCTTCACGCTTCCATCATTTGTGCCAAATGACAGGCTCGAGAGATGCACGGAGTTCTCGTAGATTAAATTTATCTATCTCCCCAGACAACCCTCAGCTTGGCCACATTGTACATGACACCTAAGTATGCATGCGAGGGTCATCAACTGGTGCGATGTTCCTGAGCTAATGTGTGGGGCTGATGTTTGCTGTTTCCAATTGCGTGTCGAAGCAGAACTAAAACTAAAAACAGAAAACAAAGGAACTGTACTTCTGACAAGAACAAAAATGTAACGGAAATGTTATTTATTGTTTAGTTCCTTAGTGAAGCCGGAATATTTTCAATCACTTTTCGGTTCAAGCCGAAAGTCGGCAATCAGAAACTTCCAACGTTAAGCAGTGCCTGCTTTAGCACATATCTCGGGGAGCGGCATTTGCTTTTATAGCTGGCAGTGCAGCAGACAGCCGTTTCAGCGTGCCACTAATCTAAGCGTCCTAATGTAGCTGCTTGAAAGTGTTCCATTCAGTGCACTAATGGATTGGGGCAGGTGCTTGTGTGGAAGAACTTACCGCTTCGTTATGTGCCAGTAGTACTCCTTGGTGCCCAAGTCGACAGTTGCTCAAATGTGACACGGTGGAACAGATCGTGCCCGACAATAGTACAAGTGTGATGATGACAAGCCTTAAGCAAGCACAGTATTGCTGCTCCCAGCTCCAGAGGAGCATGCTTGCTGGAACTGCTTGACGAAGGGTCACGTCTTCCATGAATTAAATTTTAAAAATTTAGGAAACAAGCATACACATATTTAGCTTAATTATGCCTTTCTGTCATGGTCAGGGCGTGGAAGGCATCCCCGTTTCTGAAGTCCATTCTCTTGGAACATCATTCTGTCGGGAAGTATGCTCGATGACATACTGCTTCTGAGATCTCCCTTGACTTTAGGTGTTCAGGACGATCTGAGAAATCGTGTTTTGGGTTTATTAGGAAAAATAAATATACTGTATTTTTATAGCCATTTTGTACCCAGTTTCGCATGAAAGAAAAAAAAAAAGAACAGTCAGGAACTGTTGCGGAACATTGTTACTTTTTATTTCGGAGCGGAAGTGGATTGGAACTTTTATCTGTGGAACAAAACTGAAACCATAATGAAAAACCTGCATATAACGAAATCCTCTTTATAACGAAGTTTTTCGGGAACTTGTCAGTTTCGTTATATCCAGGTTTAACTGTAATTTCATTCATTTTATTTTATGTGGCTATGGACAAGCTCAGCACGTCTCAGACAAAATTTACCAGTCATGTCGATGAGCCGGGTTCGTCCAAAGCGTTTATACGTTAAGTGTTCTTAGGCTTCCTTAACTTTCTTTGATAAATGAAGGTGGTGCTTCTAGTTGAGTTTTATCATTACCAGCCAACCTGACTGAGCTGATCTAAATTGCTTGCACACAGGGCGCTGCGTTTCAACCCACCTCGAAAGACTAGAGGTGGCAGGAAGCAAGTAATAAGCTCTCTGCTCTTCTCACTCACCACAGTCGTGTAGCCCTGTGTCACTGAATGCTGTGTTGGTGCTCTTTCTTTGTGTTTCTCCTTTAATAGGGAACCACAGCGCGTGCTTAAACCGGGGGACCTCTCTCAAGAGGAAAGCCGCAACTGGCGTCCACAAATTGGCATGGCCCCACGGCGACAGATAGCCTCACTGGGCAACTCCGGACACCGCATGATTGGGTGAGTTGGGGATAGTGTACGAATACTACTTTATACTCTCTTTGTGAGTTTAGTTCCCTCTGGTGGAGACGTGTGCCTTTATTTACATTTCGTAATTACTTCTCTTCAGTTATTAACTGCACATAGCCAATCTATTCCTGAGCTTCGTTATCTGTTAAGTGCGGTTGCATCTAACAGAAAGACAGCCCCCCCCCCCCACCCTCTTCCTTCCCGCAATCCATCTCTCTTCTTTCATTCACTGCATATGGTAGTACAGTAGAACCTCGTTATAATGAACCCATATATAACGAACTATTGGATATAATGAAGCAAGTCGCAATTCCCCTTGAAATTCTCATAGATGACATGGATATTGGCTATAACGAACTAATGGTTATAACGAAGTAATTACGGCTCCCTCTTGAACTTCGTTATAACGAGGTTTTACTGTATGTAGATCAGTAGGCCTACATAAGAACGTGAGAAGGATTGCAAAAGAATTGAAGTCAAGGCATAGGTGCTTTGAGTATGCAGAGGCTCTTGGGTGCCTTTTTCTAAAACACTCCGAAACCCTTTTCACTACCACTAAGAAGTGGACCTTGGAAGTAAGGCTGTGGCATCTGCATTATCAGCTTATCAGTTTAGTTACAATACATTGCTAGAAACAGCCATCGATTGAGCTCTGGGGTTGTGGCCTGGTTCCATCCCTATAAAGCATTACTATTGAAGTATAGCAGTAACAGTGATAAAGCAGAACAGTTGTGAAACAATTTTAAACTCTGCATTAACAGCAATGTTGAGACCACTTTCTGTTGATTTATTGGGTCTCCAAAAGTAATATCCAAGTGTAGCTATCCAGGTTGACAATTACGTCTACTGATCTTGGAGCCCATAGAATCTGTCACTGTCAGTGACGGCCTCTGTACGTCGTTGGTCTCACATCCAGTAGTTCCTTTATGATCTATTTGGGGATGGAGATTGTATACAGTAGAACCTCGTTATAACGAACCCGGATATAACAAACTACTGGATATAACGAAGCAATTGCAATTCCCCTTGAAATTCCCATAAATGAAATGGATACTGGCTATAACGAACTAATGGTTATAACGAAGTAATTATGGCTCTCCCTTCAACTTCGTTATAATGAGGATTTTCTGTATCACTGTCCTAGAATTAGACAGGCTTCCAGACTAACAATGGGGCCACTGCCTGTACTTCTAAAACCGTCAACATACATTGCCTGGGCATTAAACATTGACAACACTGAGGACAAATACTAATGTGCATCATGCTGGGTAGCAGCAAGTCAAGTAGAATGCAGCTTCCAAATTGTGAGAAAACTTGTAGTATGGTAGTTGGAATTTTATGCAATGTGCCTTTTGTTAAAATGCGTATGCGGAGGCATGTATCTTAGGGGTTTTGCTTTGTTGTGCAGGCATGCAGTTGCGTCTATGGGACCTTACAGTCAAGTGGCGCCACCTGCATATCACAACCGGAATGACAGGCAGTCGTGGGGACAGGGTGAGTGCCTTCGCCACTTTTACTGTCCCAGCTCTTTTCTCTTGCATGCTTCTGACTTCTCTCTCTGTGCCACCTTGCAGCGGCCTGCTCTTTCTTTCTTTGCAAAATGTACGACGGTTCTCCCGGTGGAAAGGCTATCTTCAAAATTCTCGCTTCAAAATTAAAACATCCGCGTGTCTAGCATGATGTTGTCGGTTTCAGTTAGGTTTCTCCGGTCAGAGGCAGCCACGACTCGGGTAAGTCCTTCCGTTTGGTGCAACTTAGGATTAGGAACATATTCGGAAAACTGCCCCGTGCGGCTGGAGACTTTTTGGTGGCGATGTTTGCAGGTAAGTTGCTGTTTAGGTAGACACGGCTGACTGTGGACCCAAGTTAGGAATTTTCAAGAACATCTGTTGGCACTAAAGCGACCTAATACACGCCGATGCCATTGCCTCGTCTGTTTGGTCAAGCTCGTCATGAAACCCTTTTTGGTATTGCTTCATCTGGGAGTTAAAGAAACGAGCTCTGTGGATGAAATCTTGATAGCGAAAACTGCACAGCTGGTCGGGGGAAAATGGTGTGTATTTGTGGAGGCAAAGCATACAGTAAAAGCTCGTTAATTCGGATTTCTAGGGACCGGAAAAAATATCTGAACTAACAAAATGGCCAAATTATCGAATGGTCAGAATAAACACAATAAACGTACAAGTTTTTTCAACGTACCTTTACCGCACAAAGTAATCACGGATTCTTGCCTGTTTTCGCGTGGACACAGTTCGCGCGGACACAATTTTTCTCAGCCCTTCAAGGTGCCCAGCAACTTCCATGCTGTCTGCAGTGCCATAAGAAAATTCTTCGAGGACGATGAGGGCCTTCCTTCACAGTGCAAGGGGGCCTCTTCGCCGGCACCATCGGCGGAGAGTGCAGTCACACGAGCGCTTACCAGGAAAAAACCAGCAACAATCAAGCTAAAGCGGCCATACTGATTCGTTTCTCCATAAGATGGCGTTCAGCGATGCAGCACACCAACGAGAACAAAGCAACAAAGTGGCTCATTAATTCTTAAGAAATGTAGCGCACTGCACCACATTCAGATCGGGAATACACAGTTCTGAAAGCAAGCTGCACACACAAAAGTGCTGCAGCTGCTGCGGAACAAACTATAGCTGCGCTGTCGACGCGATCACAGATAGCGTCCGCGCAGGGCACGAGAGCCGAACGAAAATGAAACTGTTTGTCCCGGCTGCTGCGGATGAACGCTTTGTCACTGACAACACGATCTCGATGGTGTTCATTCATGATCCATGGTGATCCATGACGGGAGAAGACATTCTTTTTTTTTTTCATTTTCGAGCCTTGGCAGTGGCGCAAAAGACGCCGAACTTGTATCCGATTTGTAGTCAAATCCATCCGAAAGAATGAGCGTCAGGTCTCATACAGTGATGCACATTTTTGACGGCACCAAAGAACAAGTCCGAATTATCCGATTTTCTGAATTGACGAAAGTCAAATTAACTGGCTTTTACGGTACTAGCAAGAAAATGCCGCCTATCAATCGTGTAGGCTCCTGTGAACACGTCAGCCGAGTGTTATATTACTCTACATGCAAAAGGTAATTTGCGCTGTGGTTTTAAAATAGATCTGAAAAGCGCCTGCTCCTCTTTCAACAAAACACACCATGAACGAGAACGCACTGTGAAATGTGTAAAACTATCATTGTCTGATTCCCATCCATCTTTAGTTACTGCGGAGGCCATGGGGCTATGCCAAGTCCCTGCAATGACTCTGGTAGCGGGCTTGTGGCCACTGCGGAGGCACGAATACGTTCAAAGAAGAACAAAAGAAAAAAATGTTGAAGGTCGTAACTTGCGCTGTCGTGGCTTCTATCCCGCCTAGTCTACAAGACAGTGTCAGCCACTTTGGGGCTGAATCCCCATAGCATCATAGCATGGAGCATGCATGACCAAGCTGGCTTGTGCTGTGTTTGTATTCCACAACCATGCATATGTTATAGCTATCCAAAAGAGTTAATAAGCGAAACAAACATCCTAAATCCTTATTACCACAGGTTGTTGAAGTCAGATGAGTATGGCATGATGCCATTAAACAGCCAGTGTGATAGCACTGCAGCATCGTCAGTACACGAAATAGGGTTTTTGCTGTTGCAAGCTATGACCTGGCCCTGGTGACCTTTCAGTTGCCAAACCCAGGAGTGTTGTCATCGCTACATTTCGAATTCTTTGCATGTGCCATTTGGTGATGTGAACTATCTATGCACATGCGTGATATCACTGCTCAAAGTTCAAAGGTCTCAGATTGCAGCTATACGACTGACCTTCAGTGGAAGAGACATGAGGTGTATGGTGCTATTCAATGTGTCGTAAATAGGTGGTGTGTGATTATTGGTCTACTTTCCAAATAGCTTTTGCAATTCATTTAGATCTTTTCGTATCCAATATATTGGAGGGTTGTTATTAATCTTAACGGGAAGGAGCCACTCTGACAAGTGACCCCTTCCTACTTTTAACGTGTGTCACCGCATAATACCGCAGTGCAACAAAGTTGGCTTAAAAATATCCGTTTCGTGGTGCGTTTGACGAAAAAATATGTAATATTTCTGTAGGTACTATACACTTCGCGTGCATGATGAAAGAACTGCCATAAATCTCCCGAGGAAAGGCTCTAATACCACCGTGAGAAGAATATAACAAACGACTACGGTTCTGGCCATGAGTAGAGGTACCTCAACAGCTTGCCACAGGATCCTCCCCTGTGCACTCTGATGTAAAGGGAGTTGTAGGCCGCTGCTGTGTGACCTTTGTTATCTAAGTTTTGCCGTGTTATCTCTGTTTTGACAAGGAACTCGCGATAACGTACAACCTACACCTACACACCTACAATGCAAAGCTGGCTTCGCCGCCGCGCATAGTTGTTATGCGGAGAAGCGTGCCGTGTGTGTGTGTGTGTGTGTGTGTGTGTGTGTGTGTGTGTGTGTGTGTGTGTGTGTGTGTGTGTGTTGGGGGAGGGGGGCGGAGGTCGTAGCACATTTTGTCCTCCGCGTGTGCTGCTCCACTCCACTTTGCTCTGATCGACTCCACTCGGCTGCTGATCCGAAGATCGCGGGATAGAATCCCAGCATCGGCGGCTGCATTTTGATGGAGGCGAAGTGTTGGGAGGCCCGTCTACTCTGCGATGCCAGTGCTCGTTAAAGAACCTCAGAACGTAGAAATTTTCTGAGCCCTCCTCTACGGCATCTGTCGTAATGATATCGGGGTTTTATGAAGCAAAGACCCGGAAATTTTTTTATTAAATCCGTCAGTTATATAGCGTTCGCTCTCGTCTGAGTCTCGGAGAGCGGCAGCGGATGTTGTGACGTCCACATTTTTTTTATTTTTTCACGGGGGTGATTTAGTTTGAGCAGCGGCACCGGCGTCTTTTGTTAGCAGTTTTCGACGCGTTAAATTCGTTTATTAGCGTGCGAAAGCGGTGATATAGCCTTCTACAGCAATAATAAGTCATTCTAAGCAAACTAAATACTTTCTTTGGGGTCGCTCCTTGTCCTGAGACAAGCCACGATGGAGTTCCTTTTTTTTTTTGACACGAAAACTTTTTATTCCGGGGTCCACCACGACCACACCACGTCATTTCAGTAACGGAAGTGACGCAGTGAAACATACACGTAAGAACAAAAAAACGCGCAGAAATATTTACGCTGATTCGCTGGGAATCCAACTCGCAGCCCCCCGTTCCGCGACGAAAGGTGGCCGTTGCGCTACCGACTGCGCTATCTGCGCCCGTGCTCGAAGCTGTACGAACACGGCTTATATTCTTTCTTATCTCCCTTCTTTCCCTCTTCCTCGATGCGCTCGTGCGGTTCCCGCGCGCCCATCAAGGCGCACTTTGCCTGGAACGGTACCCCTAAAGTCCATATTTTTTGTCCGTTTTTTAAGTAGCAAAAAGCTTTGATGTGCCGCTGGCGCATCTGATTGGTCGGCGTTGTTTATGGCAGCCACGTTCTTCCTAAAGCTGTTACATGAATGCTGCAGCGAGAGAACGTCAAAGAAAGTTGCGTGTTTCAGTGGGCGTTTCATTACATATGGCCACGGCCGGTCTGGACGCGCGCGTCCAGACCGGCCGTGTTATGGCACGTCCGCTATATTATATCATATTTGATAGGAACGCGTATGTTGACGGCCGGACGCTATCTGCGCGCGCGTGCTCCTCTCCACGTGTTTAGGAAGAACATGGCTGCCGACGCGGGCTTTGAGCGAGAGGGTGCCGGGAGAGGAGGTAGTTGTCGCTACTTAAAAAAAAACGGAAAAAACGTACTGGTACCCCCATTCAGGAGAGGAGAAGGGAGGCACTGCAGCTTCACTTCACCTCTCCTGGATGGCGTTTCCCCGCAAACTGCTCTTCGAGCGTGATGCCAAAAAGAAAACTGCTGCGTTCAGCGCCCAAGTACGGCAACGACGTTGACGAGTTCATGTGGCGCAAGTAAACATGATTGATGCCGTTGTCGCGCGGTATTTACTATCGACTCTTCTTAAGTGAACTTATTCAGTTACCAGAGCGGGTTAGTCGACGGTCATAGATGTCACGAGGCGATGCGTGAACGTGAGTTCATTCACGTAAGACTGTGCCATACCAGCGAAACACCGATAGCGATGGGCTAGTTCACCTCGATGTCCAGTAAGCATTGAGCTGCTTATGCGAACACACATTTCACTTTAATGTTGTGCCGATTCCTCTGACAGAACGATCAGCCGCATGTTTTTTTTGTTTTGTTTTTTTTTCGTAAGACTTGCACTAAACGTAATACGGAGGTAAAGGACCCTCTGCGCCTCTATGCTAAGGAGCCGAGGTGGTTGCTCCTTTGTATACTTCGCGCCTTTGCTTAAAGTACCGAGCTGTGAGGTCGCAGGTTGGACTTCCGCTCGTAGGCTGGTGGAAAGTAAAAACCCTTTCGCCGAGCTGTACGTCATTGGTCGACAAGCCACGAGAGATTTGATCCTCGATATTCTTTCACGAAGCATACGTGCCGTATTGCCTCGTGTCGTTGTATGCCAGTTCGCTTTATTTATTTATTTATTTATTTATTTATTTATTTATTTATTTATTTATTTATTTATTTATTTTTGCGCTATCGGGTCGCGCCCTGTACGGATGTTTCTCTTTTTGTTTGTTTCGTTCGTTCATTTCTTCCCGGCTTCGAGCAGTGCTGCTCTGAGCCGGAGTGGTCGCAAGAGGATGGGGAGAGAGTCCGGGCGACGCCCTCAATCAGCGCGCCCGGCTTGCAAGACGTCCTCAAAAGAGAGTCCCCAAAGAGTGTGCAGGACTCGAGTTCGCAAGGCGAGCCCGTGCGACGACCTCTCTCTTCTACAGGAACTCAGCCTCTCCCCCCTTCTTCCTTCTCCACTCTGCTGTGTATATACGTGGGCATAGGAGCCGTTCGCTGAGCACTCCAAAACGTTTGCAGTCGGGCTCTGTCTGGGTACACCCGGCCCCTTGGTGGATCTCTTGAGCCACCTTTTCTCTTTCTTTCTTTCTTTCTTTCTTTCTTTCTTTCTTTCTTTCTTTCTTTCTTTCTTTCTTTCTGCCACAATCAAAGTGTAACGTGCGGCGAGAAAATGTGGATGACCCTCCAGGAACGGTCCTTCGTTCGCTCGGCAGCCTCTCCCGGCTGGGGACTGCCAGACTTGGTTGGGCTTTGGTTGCTTCTGAAGAAATAGCAAGTTAAACGTATGTAGGTGGGATATGCCGGGTGCCTGCACGTCCTCCGTGTTCTCGCTTCTCAGCCGCCATATTGCACGAGTGTGCTTTCTTCGCTCTGTAGTCGTCGTCGGTGTGTCTCGCTGCTGGTCTTCTTGGTGCCATAGTCGACCTCGACTGTGAAAGAGGTGCGGTGGTTAGGAATGAAGGAAGGGAGAGATAAGGGAAAGGCCAGCGTTTGTACTTTTCGTACGCGTTTACGTCCATCTCCATCAGTTCGTTCGTCGAGGTAATGACACACAAATCTGTCCACTTTGAGACCGAACGTCGGCCGTTCGGTTTTCGCTTATGCTATACGTCATTGCGAGCTTGGCACCCTGTACCTTCCCCCTTCCTTTTTCCTCCTCCTCCTTCTTTCTCTCTCGCTCACTTGATACTCTAGTATGCTTTACGTTGAGAGCTCGCAAAATCACTCGAGTTTAGTGGGTGCTGCTACTGATGATGATGACGTCGACGACGACGTCCTTGTGATTCGTGGCGGCGGTGGTGGTGGTTTGGTGCCTTTCGGCGCCCTCTCGGAGAGCTCGCTGCCTCGTTCGCTTTCTTTTTCTTTATTTTTCTATCTCGCGGTGCTCTTCGGTGTTGGTTCTCGCTTTCTGCGCGCGCGCACGCGCCTCTTGTTCTTCGTGGAGGATCCTTATTCCGCCGGCACTTCGCGTCGGTGGGTCCCGTTGCTTTCTTTCGTTTTTTGCTTTTATTTTTTTCTCTTTTTTTTCTTTCTTTTCGACGACTCGTTCAGTCGTCGATGGGCCTCTCTTCTTTTTCCCCCTTATAAAATGACGTACACGTTCGTCGCCTGCTCGTTTTCTTTTTTTGCGTGTGGGCTCGGCCTGGAGGGTCCCGGGCGTGCCGAAACCTGCAGCCGCAGTCTTCGGAAAGGTCGTCGTCGTTCCGCCGCGTGCGAAGCCGCGTTCCAGTCGCCGTTGGTTCTGCGAATGTCCTTTCCGCGCGCGACCACGGCGCCACCTCATCGCGAGTCCATGTTAAGAGTTAAAAGTAGTTATGTGCCTGCTGCGCGTGTTGGTGATTTGTGTGTCTTCGACGAAACGTCGTGATTAGGCCCGAAGATCCCAGCACACGTGGCATTGACGGTGGTGTTGATTTCTCCTTATAAGGAAGAGACCTGCATTGTTGGCCGGCCAGCCTTCACGTGTGTTTATAGCTCCGGTGTCCTAAAGGTACAGTACATCCTACTTCTTTGTTTCCGTGGCAACGTAGCCTGTTCGAGCGCAGTGCCTGTTCTGTGTGGCGCGGCGTGTTTCGTCGACTGGGCCAATTGCGCGAACGCTGCTGGACTGCACATCTAGAAACGTAGTCAATTTTGACGACGTTTCGGTGCAAAAACGTTAGTGCGCTCGCGGTTGCCGCACCTTGCACGTGCGCCCGCACTCTGGGTAGCGGCGCGTCGCGCATGCGCAGTTTCACTTCCTGCCGTGTTGCGCCGATGGGTGTAGTGGCGGCACTGTGTTGAAATAAGCCTGTTGTACCTTGAGGTTAGCTAAAGATCTAGAGATTAAATGAAGAAGCACGCAGCGTGCAATGGAGAGAAAAATTATAGGTGTAACGCTAAGAGATAAAAAACGAGAGGAGTGGATCAGAGAAGAGACAGGAGTAGCCGATATTCTTATATCAATTAAAAGAAAAAAGTGGACCTGGGCAGGGCATATCACGCGGTGGATAGATAACAGATGGACAGTAAGAACGACAGAATGGATACCAAGGGAAGGAAAACGTAACAGAGGCAGGCAAAAGGTTAGATGGAGCGATGAAATTAAGAAGTTCGCGGGCATAAAGTGGAACCAACTCGCTCAGGATAGGGTGGATTGGAAATCGTTGGGAGAGGCCTTCGTCCTGCAGTGGACCTCAAATAGACTGATGATGACGATGATGATGACCTTCCATATGCGGATCGGATCGCCTTTGGTGTCTCGAAGAGGAACGGCCCGAGGCTTGTCGTGTTCTGATACCCAAGACTGTAGCGTCGAATTCGTCTGCGGTTTGGACATCACCATCCGAGTTCGTTTTGTTTGTTTTCTGCTTCATGTTCTTGGCGTGTAACCACACGGTGGTAACAAGCGACTTTTGAAAAGCAGTTAACTCTGAGCGGTCTGAGGAGGCTTTGCTGCGCTGCACAGAGCTTCTGAGGCAAAGTACAACTTCAGTGAAAGCAGAGTCCCGTAATAGTACATTAACCGTTTGCCAGTATTATTATTATTATTATTATTATTAGTAGTAGTAGTAGTAGTAGTAGTAGTAGCAGTTATAGCAGTAGTTGTGGTAGCAGCAACAGTTTCCGTGACGATGAACCTTATCCTTGGCATGCAACCGCTATGGAGCATTAAAGGTGTAGCATATACTAAGGGAAATCCAGGAGAAAGAGAAAAAAATAGTAGTAAATAGTAGTACTTGAATGTGCAGACGAACAGAAACCAAACTGTGAACCTGAGAGAGATGGGGTTGCTTGTAATTAAAAAGACTCGAATTATGATTTTAAAATATTTCTAGAGCTAGTTTTTCTAGTATATGAATAATGATGGAAGAAGAAGCTCAAGAAAGCACGCGCACAGAGATTGGTGGTAAGTCAATGGTATATTTTGCGTGCATGCTGGTGGCGCCCACAGCGATTGCGATGCCACGGGAGTGTTTCAGCACGGTTCGATCTGTTGTCGGTTCAAAGGGAAGCTGCACCATGTTTCACCTCCTTCAGGCGCGAATTATGGTGCAGTGTGTATCAAATCGTCACGCACTGTGTCCGCAGCACTCCGTATCCTATTGCAAGAGAGAAAGCGCGGTTACGTGCTGAAGTGTTCCTTGTTCGTTATGCAGTGATTACTTGTAATTAGAGTGTAGTTAAGCGTAAATTTATTATAAAGCCGGTCGTCCCTCATTTTGCCATGACAGGAAGCGGAAGACAGACTTGAAACGTGGGTGCAGTTTGTTATTCGCTGTGCTTATTGCAAGCCAACGAAAGTTATATTTTTGACGTTGCTCCCGGAACGTACCACGTCGATTCACTCGTTAAATATGGTAACACCTTAAGAAAATTATCTGCAGGAATGCACCGCTCATCGTACCAAACTAGACGCACTGAATACGTCGAGTGTTCAGTTAATCCGAAGGTCATTGTTTCTTGCACCTTCGTAGCCGTTTGTCAACTGAAGTGCCGAGGACAAGATACATATACGCAATGGTGTACGCCGCCATTGAAGGGGATACGTTTGGTACTGTCAAGTGGGAGTAGTAATCTTCTTTTTGTGTGTGTGTGTGTGTGTGTGTGTGTGTCTCCTTGGTGTGCCCTGGCAATGTGCTGGCGCGCGGCTGTACACTTAAGCAGGCTTTTTATTCGTGGTGCAACCGTACTGTCTGTTGGAATTTTCGTTTTTCCGTGAGATGTTCGCTTTACTCCAATGACTGGGGCTCCAAATTTTTTTTTTTTTTTTTGGAAAAGAGGCTGCAGCTGTGTATAGCTGCGTGTTAAAAGAGGTCCTGCGACACAAATTAAGTATACGTCGTCTTCGTGGGTTATTATGGCACGTTTTGTAACATACGGTGATATCGCATGCGCAGGCAGGAACACTCGAAACAAAGTATAATTTTGCCCCAGAATCGATAAATTACGTTCTGCTTAGGGTGGCCCGCGTTCTGCTCAGACTTCAGCGGTTATATGCGGCATCCGCAGTGATCGACCTCAGGGGCGGCGCGTTGTGGTTGGCCTGACGGGCCTATAGTCGCATGCAACGTTCATATGATCCCAGCTAGGCCATAATATTACATGCAAATGCATTGCCTTTTTTTTTTCGTTTTTTTTTCTTTGCTACCACGTTTTGAACGTAATGGCAGCACGACACTGGGTACACTGTACAACTGTCTGCAAAGGCCACCATGAGCACTCTCTCAATTATTTTAGCCAATTTAATCACTACATGGCGCGACAAAGTTGGCTAATGTATATATATATATATATATATAGCAGTCATGGTAGTGAACAGGCCGGAGGCGTGAAGGCAGAGATGAGTAGTAGACCCTCGGAATTGGCCTTCATCCCTGATGAAGGCCGCGGTCTCCGGCTGAAACGTTGAATAAACGCTTTTAGCATTTTTGTTGCCAATTCCGAGGGTCTACTACTAATATATATATATATATATATATATATATATATATATATATATATATATATATATATATATATATATATATATATATATATATATATAGGGAGAGAAAGAGAGAGGCGTCAGGCTTCCGACCGCATGTCCGTTGCGTTATAGACAGGAATGCGGACGTGGAAGTTTTATGTGGACGATTTCATATAGGCGCCGGTATCTCGGGCTTTTATTGCACGAGTGATTTCTCTGTTTTGAGCGCCATGACGTCAAACTAACAAGGTCTTGTAATTGTGAGGGCGTCTATGAGTCCACATTCAAGCATACGAGTCTATTCTACAGTATAACGCCAGTTTTGTTAGTACAAGTACAAAACGGCCACTTATCGGTCCAAGATGGGGGCAACCAGACACGGCATCAATATGGTCCGTAATATGTTCCGGCACTTATGGTCCAACAACGAGATCCTCAGATCTAAACCGCCCTATTTTAATTGTGGTATTTTCCTTACTTGTGTTTTTATAATAGACGTTATTCACCAAGCGATGGACGCAAAGCGCCGTTTAACTTGTGAGCATATCGCTTGTCAAGCGTGTCTCGTGTTGAGAGGCTGTCCCTAAGCTGTTCGACGTGTTGAACAGCTCAATGACTCATCATCCTTGTCAGCCTGACTATGCCCTCCATGAGGCTATGGTTCTCTCCCACATTTTGCTGCCTCCGGCCAAGTTGTCCACACAAACTCCGTGGTCTCATCCACTCACCTACCTTTCTTCCACCTCAAGCCACGCTTGCCTTATCTCTGATAATTTAATCCGTTATTTTATCGACGGTTATCGTTAATCGACGGTTATCTTGCCTTCTCGTTATATAGCTTGCCCATGACCCCTCCCCCTTTACTCGTTCTTTTTTTTCTTTTTGTACCATCTTATTGTATCAGTTGAAAGGTATGGCTGTTCGCATCGCGCCTTCGGAGAACATTTGCGCCGTTGCGAGTCAGTTGAAACTGCGTTTCGTCCACCGGCAATTTGACTGCATGCGCCGCCGCATTGTCGTGACGTCACACTGTTCCTGTGCAGGCTGCATCGCACGCATTGTGCGTGGATCGATCGTTAATAAAAACACGCCCCCACTCTCTCTCTCTCTTTGCGAGCCCGGCAATATGATGTAGCCTTTGTACAAAACTCGATCAGCCGAGATTAATCAGTCGCCTTTCGCGCTTTTATCAACGTCCAGCAGTCTGTCGTCGTCTGTGTGTTCTCCCTTTATTGTTGTGATTATTTTTTTTTTTGCGCGCCTTTCTTCTGATTTTCCCCCCTCTCCATCCTGCCGGTTCCTTCTCCGAGGCCTTTCTTCTTCTAGTTTTGTCCGCAAGGGAGCGCTAGTGTTCCGTTCTCGCACGGGGCCGGTTCTGAAGAGGCTCTTGACGAACCTTCGTGTCTGGGTTCGGTTGTAAGCGACGGAGGGGAAATACTGACAAAAATAGTAATAATAAACGCAACTGAAAGATGGTGTATTGAAGGGGCTCGCGCGCCCCCCATTGGCCGGTCGCCTCCTCGCCTCTGATTGGAGCGAGGGGGGCCGTCGCCGGGGAGAGGGAGAACCCGGAACGCAGATATTGTTGCGGCGCCTTCCGATTGGTCCGCAAGCCGGGGCCGCGGACACGCCCATTATGCGGATCATTTTATTCCTCCTGCTCGTTCGCTCACTCTCTCTTTTCCTGTTTCTCCCCTCCTCTGACCCTTTCCTAACTCCCTTTCCCGGCTCTTGAGATGGAGTTTTTGGAGTGTTTTGTTTTCGGTGTGCTGAACTGTTATAAGGTTGCCGTATTTCTCTTTCTTTTTTCCTTGCTTATAAAGCTTGTTTTTTTTTTCCTTTGTAGCGTTTGTCTGTACAGTTTGTCAGTAGTGAAAACTGCTTCCAACACTCTGATGTCGCTACAAATGAGTCTTCGTTTATTTTTGTCTTATTCTTGTTTTCCTCCCTATTTTGTTACGGCTTAATTTCTTTCTTCTTTTTTTCTTTTTTTACATGTGGCTCTCGGTTCTGTCTGAGAGTTCTGAGAAGAAAGCATATCCCAGCGATGGGCAATGCGTTGCCTTAATATGTATATACTCCGGAAGCGTCGGCTGGCTCGACATTAAAAAGAGAGAGAGAAAGAAAAAGGAAAGGGAGAAAGAAAAGACATTTTATCTTGACGGGTAACGGGAGCGTTAATCAAGTTTATCGTTACACAGTGCGTGCAGTTTTAAAAGCGTCGCGCAAACTCGGGCTTCCTCACGTTGCAGGGTTTCCCGCGGACTGTGACACGGTGGTCTTGTGAGCCTAACCATTGAGGTTTATGCTTAACGTTAGAATGTTTACATTATACTGGCCGCGTATCTTTTCAAGCTGCAGCCTGTCCACTCTTGGGGTGTCCGTGGAAAAGATCCTGGCCGTAACGTGTATTACTTTTTCATTAATTGGTTTGTGCTTCTTGGAATAGCTGTGTGTGTGTGTGTGTGTGTGTGTGTGTGTGTGTGTGTGTGTGTGTGTGTGTGTGTGTGTGTGTGTGTGTGTGTCGCTCGCGTCTATTGTGGACTCTAAGTAGTTGTCTCACTCACTCACTCACTCCAATCACTCACTGACCCTCTGCTCTTAAAGGCAGATATGTTCACTTTCATTATTTCTTGAACTCAAAGAATAAATTATTACTGCGGATGTTTGAGCGATCGTGAAACCAACCAATGGTATGTAGTTCTGCGCTAAGTGACGTAATAGGATGCTCCTTGTGACGTCATTGGTTGAAAGAAGAGCAGGCGATTTCGAGGTGTGTTTGAAACCGTATAGCAACCTCCCGTGGTGCGTGCAAGTGCCATAATATTTTGTCTTACATGTTACCTTGACTGAAGTTCAAAGTTTTCTCACAACGTTCAAAAAAAAATGTGTATGTCCCCTTTGGTATTTTCTTCTTTATTTATTTAGTAGTACTGTCAATCCCGTCAGGGATTTTTTACAGGCGTGGGTTATAAAGGTATAAGCAGGCATCATGGGACAAAGTTATGCAATAGTTAGGTAGGGTAACAAAATAATGATTAGAAATAATAATCATAATGGACTATGTTGTTAAAAAGACTATACAGAAATAAAGAAGACGAAAGGCAAGCGCAAATCATCAAGTCACCAACACACGATTTACAATGTTTCCACCATTTTATACCACAATTTTAGAATATACAGAACAAACAACAACAACAACAACAGTAGACACAATATGGATATTCGCAATGCCCACGGACTATAGGGGGCGCACTGGGCGATTCAAGATGGCTGCCCGGAGGAGGGTCGACCCGTCCGAAGAGCGTCTGCTAGCATGTAGTACAACGATAGGACGGCGGACATAAGCCCCGTAGCGCTTTTCCCGGATGAAGTCACGAGCTGTACTGACGCGTATATCAGACCAGAATACTTGCTTAAATCACAGACATCACCAAATGCCCGCAACCTTAACATTTGCTGCGATGTGAAGGTCTGTTTCAGCCCGTGAGCGTGCACCAACGATGTGTTGCGAGATCCTGTGCGTTCTAAGGAAAGCCAGTGCGTGTAACGGAATTGGCGTATGAACTAGACGACGCTCCGAGGTACGTACCGAGCCTGCCTGGCGTATTTCGTGCTGTAGTGCGCAGCTAGCAGCTAACGCTATGGATTTGCTGCTGGGCACCGCGCTTTGAACGTGACGATCCATGGTTTGAAACATGTAGCGCCGTCACCATTACTTTCGCTGTCAGGAACGCGGACATAGCAGTAAGCAATAGCGTCTTTGTGGCGTTGAACTTCTCAATCAGTCGCACTTGGGCAGAAACCAAGCCTCAAGTCGACATTTACCAGTCGGACGCTCCTGAATCTAGTCCCGTTTTTGCTACCGCGGCCCACCGATCCGATCGCAGCTTTGTGCTACCCGGATGCGCTATCAATCGAAATCCACGCATCAGAATCGAACTTATAGGTCCCACCTGAGTGCTGTCGTTTCAGACGAGAGTTGAATGAACTCAGCCAATTGATTCAATTGTTGGATTGCATGGCAGCGACGTCGTTCTCGATCGTTATCATGAGGTTCGATTGCGGTGAAAAAGGCCCGTGTGGGCAGTGGATTCGTATCCGTTACGGCAGCTGTTCCAACGCATCGCGGGATATTTCTTTGTAAATTCCCCCGGCGAACCGTATCAACGTTTCAATTATGTCAATTTGACGAACTGGCAAACTCTTACGGCGAGCCATGTGATTGAAATTCACATTTAAGGTGTCGGTTACGGTAGTAAGATGACGAAATCTGCTACTGTGTGCGTGGAAAAAATAAACACACAGGTCCCTTGCCCATTACCTAAGTGAAGTTGGGGCTAAATACAATTGGATGCCCCAATCATAGCATTTCACCTCTCCTTAAGGCACTTCATGTGATTTGCACTTCACATGTTTTTGTTAAGAATGTGTCCCTGTTGTCCCGCTGCATGCACTCTTACTGCGCAGTCTGTATACTGACATCTGTTGTCCTTTATGAGCAGCAATGTAAAGTGACACTTTCTCATTCAACTCATTAAAACTGCTTTGGTCAAATTCCACTCTGAATGGTTGCTTTGAGTCCTGCTCTGCAACATCAAGATCAGTGTTTGTGCCAGATGTGCAAAAACATTCTTTTTGGCATTTCTAATGTTCAAAATTATATTGGGTTGTGTTAAAATGTGCACATTTAAACTAGCCTGCAAGCTCATTTTTATGGCCACAGGGCAGTTTTCTGCAGCTTTACCTTAACAGAGATACCTAGTGGGTAGACGATGATAATCAAATCAAGTTTATTTTCATTCTTTCATACAGAAAGGACTGTGGCAAAAAGCTCTCATTGAAACACTTGACTAGTTCACGGCACCGTACAAAAGAAAATGTCACAGCAGTAACAGCACACCGATAAGTAAAAAAATAATAATTTGAAACTTCACAGTTAATGTACAGCAAGGCATGCACAATAATGAAGTACAAATGTAAAACTTATACTAGTCGTGCAAGGTGATAAAACGACTTATTTGCAGAGAAGTACTGCTAGAGATAAGAACATAGTGCATGGGATGTCCCGTCTTTGTCAGCCAGCCTGGCACATTCATTACCATAATAGTAAACTGTCTCATGACAGCAATACAGTAGAAATGCTTACGAATGGCTGCGGCAGTGGTAGTGTGGTTGTGGTGCTCGGCTTAATTTTAAGAAGGATGTGTGCTCAATCCTAGCATTGTCGTTGCCTTTTCAATAGAAGTGAATATTCTCGAGGCCCCTATGCTGTGTGCTATCAGTGCACGTTAAAGAACCCCAGGCGGTCAAAATTTTCAGAGCTCTCCACTACACTGTGCCTCAGTCATATTGTGTGTTGGCATGTAAAACCCCTGCAATTATGAACATGTTTAAGAATCCACCACTTCAGCACTGACACGTAATTGTACTCTGCAGCTGCATCAAAAAACTTGAATAACTGTCAAGAAAAAGCTGTATTTTTTTTCCATGTTAATGATTTTGTTCCAATACAGGAGGGTTTTTCGTTGAGGGGAACAGTGTGTGTGGCTTGTGCTCTGCTGCAGCTACCTGAAGTGCCCACAGTTGGATGCAGGATGAAAAATGTCTGCTTGTGGCATCACCTCTTGATGCTTGAAATAGCCAGGCATAGCTTGCTCAGACACAAAAATGACATACGAGAAAACAAAAAGGGTGGACAGGATGTGTGTGCTTGTCTGTACAAGCTTGTTTTTTGGTTTGTCATTTCGGTGTTTGAGCAGCGTGCTGAAATAGCCAGCTATGCTCAACCAGGTAGCCCACTACATGCTGGACCTGCACCCCTACATGGCAAAATGGCTTCTCTTTTCGGTCAGTCTACTGCTTCTAACCACACATATTTGATACAATAATCAATTGAATTGCTCCTCTCCACTTGTTGGCACCATGAGAAGCCGGCGCACCGCTTTGACTACTCACACGCATGTTCCCTTTCGTAAAAACCCCCTTGTGTACTAAGCAAGACAATGTGAATCAAGGATGGTTGAAAAACATGAACCACGCCATGCAGTGCTGACTAGCAAATGACTTAATTGTGGCAAGAGACATATGTAAATACATGCAGAACATTGTCATGTCACAAGCAAAAGACAAACCAAAATAAAAAAATACTGAAATAACCATATAAACATAAAATAATAAATGGAAAGGTCACCATTACATGATACTCTGTGCATATGGCAAGAGTGGTAATTCATGGTGTGTTAACAGAAAGACACAATTTCATTGTCTGAGAGTACAAGAGACCAACACACACTTATCTTTTAACAGTGCAGTGTTATGGGCCTCAAAAATTTCACGTGTCAATTGGATGTTGCTTCTTGCTAGCATGTCACATTTTAAAAAATGGGGGCAACAGCCACAATTTTGCAGTGAACACCAAGACGACCACTGACGGCACTAGTTACGTTGTCATACTCATGAAGCCTGTCATTAAGCATCCACCAGTACGGCCACGTTAACACCACGTTAATATTTAACACACTGGCGTATCCGCATCACTTTGTGAAAGAGTTTATATAGGCAGGGTATTACAGTGCATCTGTGAAGCTTGCTTCTGCATATTGTTATTGTTACTCAATCATTCATTACATTTACACTAGTTCATTAATTCTTTCACTATGTTATGTGCAATTGAAGCCAGCATGTGATAAGGACAACCAGCTCCTATCAGTGCAATTACCCGCGGGGCCAGTTGGTGTGCGTTCATAGTGGTACAGCGTAAGTAAACGAGACACAAGAAGGGGAGAGGAGATAAACCTCCTCTTCTTGTGTCTTGTCTCCTCTCTTCTTCTTGTGTTTCGTTTATTTATGATTTGCCACTATAGATGATCACCTGTGCCTGATAAGTATACTCATAGAGTGCATGCATGATTTTTTGAGTGTGTTGGACATGCACAGCTTAGTGTTTCTGCCTTTTATTAACTTCAAATGGGTGGCTTCATGATTGAGCTCTTCTAATGTACAGGTTACAACATAACAAACATAACATAAATGAAATATAACAAACATTATATACAAGGCATACTTTGCAAATTACTACAGATGTCACAGAAGTGCACAGTCATCCTGTGGCACATAACAATTTAAAACTGTCGCCTGACAACATAACAAGGATGTGCTCTTAACTACTTTATTCAGGTGTCTCTTTGCTGCATCAAATATTATGTAGAACAGGCATAGCATAAAAACATACCACCTGAAAGAGCTGCACACACTTGAACTTGTTTCCAGGCTAGTGATAACAACCAAAAAGAGCTGTACAAACTGCCCTCATCATTTGCCTTAATTGCAAGTAAATACTTGACGAGCTGACCTTATCAACTACGTTAAAAGGCCAAAAGGAATGCTGCTTGGTAGCATGGAAACTTGCTGAACAAAGCACTGAGGCCAGCAAATGACAGATGCAAGGAGATGTGCTACCTGCTTCCCAAACTATCACGGGTTCTGCTCATCGAAAGTAGGCACAGAGTTGTGTTGAATGCCTGGAGACAGCGCATATGCCTGACAGCTCTTCAGGCTTACCTATCATTACTTCCTTATGCTAGTTCAGCCATTTTCTTTGGCCTAAGCTACCACATCCGCCAGCCTTTTATAGTACCACCCCTGCTTGCCAACATTTCAAAAAGACCACTTACTTCTGCCTTACCAAACAATACTTATCACTAAATTCCTTTGGTGAAGCTATGGTGTCTACAATTGTATGTTTATAATTATGAGCACATATCTTTGCAGTAGTACCATACCTCTGAAATTTAACTTGAATAGCAATTACTCTGGTGTTCCATTTATGACGGAAATTTGTCCTCAATTTAAAGTGGGATTGTACATTTTCGTCAACTTGCTCATTGCCTCTGGTTGTTCCGAGTACTTGCTAATAAAAATAAATTGTTTCTCAATCGATCAGCACTCATGTAATTTTCATCGTCATAAGTTCTTTTTCTTTTTCATTTCACTTGGTTCTATTGGTTACACTGTAAATGCATAGCAAAAGAAAAAAGCCACAGGATGACAGCTGTTGGAGCTTTTCACTCCTTGTGCAACATACGGCATCAGGAGAATGATCTTTTGGGCATCCAGAAAGTGAACGTTCCATTTTGCCTCCCATGGTTGCTTAGTAACACAGTGCCATGACTTGCAAATAATAATGAACGTGCAAAACTTGTAGTGTCACGATCATTAGGAAGTATGGCCCATGTGAAACCGAATGCTTGCTTTTTGTACGATCTGAAAGTTCTGCTTAAAGAGCTCTACACAGACATATTATGTACAAAATAAGTGTACATATAATTGGAATGACACACTACTCAAAATGAAGAGACAGTGTCTGAAATGCTTTTTGACAAGTTTTGTGGCAACTCCGCCACATGATAAACTAGAATGACTGGTGATGCAGCGACTAATATGTGATTTGTAGTGCACCCAGGATTTTCCACGACCCAGATGGTGCAAACATTTAGAGGGTATTTCTGCAAGTCTGAATGAACATGCGTTACACAAATGAAAATGTTATCCCACATTTCACATTATTTATTGTGATATCTATTTCGCACTTGGGGTTTCATTATAGAGCATGTTATCATACACACATTACACAAATGAAAACGTGTGGGGCCGCGTCCCGCTCGACGCCATGTTTTTGCACGGAATGTCGCCGCATCCCCCTTTCCCGGCTGGACGGAGCGGGGGCCCACCCGCTTCGCCCATGTGGTTTTAACATAGGCTGCCATTGGGCAGCGAGAAATTCCTAGAACGTTTGCGCGTTCTGGCGTTTCTGGTTTTGGAGATGCATCGAGAGAACTCGCTGGGTCTTGGAGAGGTGCGCACGTACTTTTGTGGTCCTCCGGCCGACCAGGCCTTCGGTCGGATGGCGTGCCTCTGCAAGCTCCAGTGACCCACGGCGGCGACCTGCGACCGACGCCCATGTCTGTATGTTCTTCTTCTATTTTCCTTTTCCGAGGGCTCGCGGTCGCGGGTGCGCTAGCCGGTGTTAGGCTCTCCTTCCTTGCATGGTTATTTTTGTGTGTTATTTTGTGTTCGCGTATTGTTCTTTGTTACTGTCCTTTGTTTGTGTTATCGTGCTCGCGTTTTGTTAATCGTTATCGTTACTCTTTGTTTATATTTAATTCGACTTATTCGGCCTTGTATTATTTGTTTTGTTTTAACGTGTGTTTATTAAATTACCATGCTCGGAGAGATGCGCCTAATGTTCTCCTCTTTAGCCGCGTGCGACGGTTCGCGCTGCCCTGCCTCGAGTCGGGCCGCGGGCCGAAGCGCGCGGCAGCGCGGCGATGGCATGGCTGAGATAGCTAGCGCGCGAGCGCGACTCCCTCATTCTCTGCTCGTTGAGTGCTCGAACCCACGGCAGGGGTTGCTAGCGGCGATGCCGCTGCTAGCAGTAGTTATTAGTAGAAGTAACCCCTACATTTTGGCGCCCAACGTGGGGCCAGGGGCCTTGCCCTTGGTCGCTCAAACGACGAGCAGGTGTCGGCAGAGTGGGGAAGTTGCGTTCGGTTCCCAGCGTAAAATGCGCTTTGGTTGAGGTTGGCTGTCTCTACCGTGTATCGCGCGTATCCCTTTCTTTTTCTGTCCTACCTTTTTCTCTGTCGATGTATCGTGGTGTGAGGAGAGGCAAATGTCACTTCTCAAACGGATTGGTAACCCGCTTCGAAGTTGTGTGAGGCGAAGCGCGGACGAGGAAAGGCGTGATGCAAGTTGCCACCGAGTTGAAGCAGTTTGTTCTTGGTGGCGGAAACTCGTTGGATTTACCAAGGCTTCCGTCATGCCATGGCCGGGAGATGACCATCGTGTCTCCCGTGCGACGTTCAAGTCGGTGAGTCCAACGGTTTTCTTTAGACTTCGCGTCGTGCGCGTCTTTTCTCACTAAATTCAGAACCAGTGAAAGAATAGCTGACGCACTATTTCTTGCCCGGGTCGCCGTAAGTCTCTTTTCTTTAAAAGTTGACGGCGCTGTTCGGTTGCACATGGCCGACTTGCACCGAGGGAGGCAAAGATGGCGGAAAGGCCGCTGAGGCGAACAAAGAAAGTAGAAGGAAGGCCATCTTCCATGAATAGCCCTTTGGGCACCTGTGTCTTCGCGCACGCAGAAGGGGAGAGCGTTCCAGCGTCCCCGCGGCGGGAGAGAAGGAGGCCATTGTGGCGTTAATCAGCCGGCCGGTCGGGGGGAAAGGATGAAAGAGGGGGTCTATCCTCACAGGGCTCACCTCCGGAATCTGGTTTTCTCTTGTTTGTTGTTCTTTTGCTTTTTTTCGTTTGGCCCGAAGAGCGACGTAGTTGACGGCAGAGTGACCCAGGTGTACATAATGTAAATAGTTTCTTTCGCGGTTTTGTTTTTCGCCTCCGGGAGGCGAGGCGCCTGAATGTGTTGGTACTGCACATGGCGCGCGCGCGTAGTATCGCTGTCTTGTATTGCGGCGAGCGCGGGTTTTGGGCTCGAAGCGGCTTGTGTAGTCGTGGCCCTGGAGAGAAAGGGGTTCACTCTGCGCGGTCTGTACGAGCTTGGCCACCGTTTCATGCCACCTTCGCGGTTAGCGCTGCGTGTTTACGCGCGTCGGCAGTGGCACCCCCCCGACAGCAGAGGAGAGCGATAGCGCGCCCCTGCAATTAATTCTAGCCAGTCGTCAGAGTGGAAGGCTTTAGTTAAAGTTACTGTGCTCGGCGATTTGGCACGGTGCAGTGTGAATGCTCAGCTGTCGCCGTCCCTTCCGCGTCTGTTCATTCCGTAGGCAACACGTTGTGGATCTCCCGTTTCGTTTGGTGTCACGGATGGGCAGTGTGCGTTCGTGGAAGGATCATCCGCTAGTGTAAGGTCATGCGGCAGCGCACTAGTGACGACCACGTTTACATTGGTTACTGCCCGACTGATTCCAGACGGAGAGATAACCTGACAGAGAAGTCTTTCTCTTTTTCTCTTTCTACGCTTTCTCCAGTTTCTCTACGCTGTTCTAGTTTTTATGCTAAGTGTTCCTTTCTGTTTACGTACCGTTTCTTTCTTTTTGGGTTTTTGGTTTTCGCTACCTGAGAATTGTAGCCTCGCGTTGTTTTATTCTTCGTTAGTTCAATTGATCTTCGGTTATTGTGCTGCGCGACTTTTTGTTCTTTTGTTGTTTTGTTTGTTGTGTTTTTCTGCCGCGCTGATTTGGCGGCCGAAGTCTGCGTGTCCGGAGCGGGGCGGCGTCGACGGCGAGGCTGCGGACGGAGCCGTGGTCGCGGCACTTGGTGCGGCCAGGAAGTCGACAGGGTCGACGGCACGTGAGACCTACCGCGGCCGGCGTCCAGGGTCCGGGTGAAGATGCCGTGGCGCGCGCTTGCTTCATCGGACACTTGAGAGATTTGCCGCGGTTGTATTGTCGCGTTTGTTTCCTTGTTTTTGTTTTGGTTTGGGGCTCTCGGATTTTATCGCGTATCGGCACCGTCGGTATTGTTATTTTTTTTAGGGGGGCTTTTAAGGAGGGAGGGATGTGGGGCCGCGTCCCGCTCGACGCCATGTTTTTGCACGGAATGTCGCCGCATCCCCCTTTCCCGGCTGGACGGAGCGGGGGCCCACCCGCTTCGCCCATGTGGTTTTAACATAGGCTGCCATTGGGCAGCGAGAAATTCCTAGAACGTTTGCGCGTTCTGGCGTTTCTGGTTTTGGAGATGCATCGAGAGAACTCGCTGGGTCTTGGAGAGGTGCGCACGTACTTTTGTGGTCCTCCGGCCGACCAGGCCTTCGGTCGGATGGCGTGCCTCTGCAAGCTCCAGTGACCCACGGCGGCGACCTGCGACCGACGCCCATGTCTGTATGTTCTTCTTCTATTTTCCTTTTCCGAGGGCTCGCGGTCGCGGGTGCGCTAGCCGGTGTTAGGCTCTCCTTCCTTGCATGGTTATTTTGTGTGTTATTTTGTGTTCGCGTATTGTTCTTTGTTACTGTCCTTTGTTTGTGTTATCGTGCTCGCGTTTTGTTAATCGTTATCGTTACTCTTTGTTTATATTTAATTCGACTTATTCGGCCTTGTATTATTTGTTTTGTTTTAACGTGTGTTTATTAAATTACCATGCTCGGAGAGATGCGCCTAATGTTCTCCTCTTTAGCCGCGTGCGACGGTTCGCGCTGCCCTGCCTCGAGTCGGGCCGCGGGCCGAAGCGCGCGGCAGCGCGGCGATGGCATGGCTGAGATAGCTAGCGCGCGAGCGCGACTCCCTCATTCTCTGCTCGTTGAGTGCTCGAACCCACGGCAGGGGTTGCTAGCGGCGATGCCGCTGCTAGCAGTAGTTATTAGTAGAAGTAACCCCTACAAACGTTATCCTGCGTCTCACATTATTTACTGTGATATCTATTTTGTACTCAGGGTTTCATTATGCAGCATGTTATCACATCGTGCATCGGTAGCCGTGTTTACTGTAGTGCGTTTGTTTTTGTTATACAAAAATCTACAAGACTATGTTGACATTGCCTCTATCTAAATGTAATAATTTCTATTTTGTTTATAAATAATATCTGTTTGTGTGAAAAGACAAGTGTTTATATGTTGTGACATCACAGCGGCCTGCACTCATTGATGACTTATGACGCCATGTCTTTCTAAAACTTACTAACGTTTTGAATAAACCTTCCATTTTAAGTTCAGCGGTGCGTTTGTATTGTGCCTTTTTGAGTCCTATACTTCGTGATGCCTATTTAGCCATGCTTTGTCAGAGCTACGAGCCTGGATGGTGTCCTTATGCTATAATTCAACGACGAAAAAGCCAAGGGTGGTGTCCCCAGAGGGCACGTAGGTTAGCATGGCTCTAGCACATAATCCATTGTCGAGAAAGCCTGAATGGAATCATGGTAATTGTCCTATCGATAGTGGCACGGACAACCAGGGAGCCATCAGCGGTGGCTCTTGCTCGTGCAGAAGCCATGACGCACAAGTAGATAGCAATCCAGTGAACCCTACCGTCATGGCATGGTGTTGCACTGTGGCTGCCATAGGAACAGGATCCTTGTAGGCTGTTCCAATGTAATAAGTAAATGTGACAGTAAGCTGCCATGTCAGTCGTCCCTGTTTATTTCCCATTTGGTCTCCATCATTGCGGCTGCTCCAGTGCTTCAGTCAACTCCGGTGTCAACTGCACACGTCACCCTCACAGGAAATAAGGTTTCTATAACAACATTTCTTGAAGTGTCAGAAACTCATGCTAATTGGTTAGGCATTTCATTTTTTTTCTTTGCTTTAGTGAATTGTTTATTTTTGATAGCTCAAAGGGCCCTGAGGGGGCTTCACATGACGGGTGGGTGTGTGCATTTCATTTAACATAGGTTAGTTCCTTGACAATGTGCTTGAAATGAAGAGGGTTCTCGTAGTCAAGAGTTCAACAAAAATTCGTCTGGTCAGGCAGTGCATGAGGGGATATGCGGTCACTGACCAAGTCCGATGTCACCTCAAGAGGGTTCTCATGAAGCATAGTTGAATTGGGGAGGTCATTCCAGTCTCTTGAGGTTTGCGCAAAGAATGAAGGTGGGCCATGGTTTGTCCTGGAGGGGGATACAGTGTTGTCGGGTTTTGTGCAGTTTGAATGGTGAAGGACTGGCAAAGTGTTTGGAGTCTGGGGACGTACATGGGAGAACTTGTGGAATACTACAAGACGGGACACTTTTCAGTGAAGTACAAGGTTAGGTAGGTTAGCTTGCAACATTTGCTGGTACGGAAGTGTACGAACGATCAGAGGAAATTAACCTTGCTGTGCATTTTTGAATTCCTTACAACATGTTAATATGGTTAGTTTTGTGGGGATCCCAAACTACACATGCATTTTTTCTAGAATCGTTAGCCAGGACTGTTGTACTCCTTGGCCACTCAGTGATTTGAACATTATACAAGTAATTACAAAAAGCCAGGAGATGGTGCAGCTTTACAGTTTTCAAAGCCTGCTCTCCTGAGAGACTGTGTGAAATAAAGCAAAAAAAAAAAAGCCAAGTGATAAGTTTAGAGAAGCCAATGACTTTATTGATAAAGCTTTGAATAGATGTGCCTGAATAAGGGCTGTAGGCAAGCTTGTGTGCTTCCATGCTAGGTAATCAGAACAATCTTCCAGTAAGCTCTCTTGTAAAGGCTTTATTAAATGAAAGCATGTGTACATATATGAAGAATAAAAGCAAGGCTGTCAGATTTTATGTACTAGTTACATACACGATACACATTCTAGTCATGAACACATCCACAGAGTTTAACCACATTACTTTCTGAAGTTAGTAATATATACCTTGAGATTTCCTTACAGATGTTACTGCGCTGTTGCAGCTGTTTGAACCGCCTTTTCACAACTAACCTGTGACATTACGCCGCGGATGCAGCTGCCACAGATATTAGCAGGTGCCAGCAGCCTTCTTATCGTGAATGTCCGCATTTGGGAAAAACTGCGATGCTATATGCCAATCGAACAGTCCTGCTCAGACATCGCCATGCACAGTTGTCTCTTGGGTGTTCCACGTTCAGCACACAGAAAAATGAATCTCGAAATTTAAGCACGCATATGCATACTTTTCACAGCATCGAAGAATTTCTCAACAATAACGCCGTTCGGACGGAATTGGTAAAGTTTAGAAACACAGCGGCCTGGCTTGCCGCGACTGCACGTTTCGCTACTTTAAAGCGACGCACAGGTAATAAAAGACGATGTGCTGAGCAGGACTCTGAATCAAGTTCGCCCAGCTGGGTTTTATTAACATGGATATAAGCGAATTCCATCGGCCAATCACGCTTAATCTCCAACGGAATGCGACTGCTGGACACCCCGCGACACAGTCGATCTGTACTTGACCCCAGTACATATATGGGACGAAGAACGCGGCCCCGCGGATGACTGAACACTCACCATAAAGATTCCTAACAGTGCTTTCCTGAATGATAAAGCGCCCTATTTTAATGCGAGACTTTCCATTACGAAGGCCCTCATACTGCTTAGTTATCAAACACGAGATCGCGAGCTCACGAGCTCCCGCGACTCCCCCGCATGCAATGTTATGGGCTTCGATCGCGCAATAAAAAAAAAAAAAAAAAAAAAAAACACCATCGGATTATACGTCAGAGCGAAACAGCGTGAAATTCTGCAGAAAAGTTCAGACAGCAGTACTTCACTTACTACGTAGCTTGAAAAAAACTCGCGGAGCTGGAACATGTACGGTGTGGGCTTTCGTTGGCAGCGCGGCTAGCCCGAGAAGCTTCACCACGTATTTTCATGAAAGCTTCGCGTCTCGCAAGAAAGAATAAGGTTTATCCCGTCACGGGGCCCAGACTTATTCACTGCTGCACGAAACATTCGAGGTTGTCGTGTTCTTTTTCCTTGCCAACGCGCTAACAATCGGGCTGGCACACACGAACAGGGCAGCGGCGGCCAGGGCGGCCATTTTGTCGTCTGCTAACCCTCCTCCGGAGGGTTCTCCTCCAATCCGTTTGATGGCGTGACAGTCTACGGGCATTGCCAATAACGTTTCTAACGTGTTGCTGATAGCACGGTTTCGCCAGCAAGTTATACAAATTTGTCGACAGTGGGCTGCGCGACCACCGTCTGAGCTAAAGTGTTCCACTCCCGAACAGCCCGCGGGAAGAAGCAAAAACTAAATCTATTGTTGGCGCAAAAGTATTCCTGGAGTGTAAGGTGGTGGTGCGTTCCATTAATCTAATGTGGCCAAGTGCTTCCGTATTTACCGGCAAAAACAAATACGCCAGATTGTGTTTAGGTAGTCCTTATGCATGGTAATAACTTGCACGCCGTGACGTGATGTGCGAGCACCTCGAGGTATATTACCAACACTCTTTCGCCTGCCAAGTCTTTCGAATTTTCCGTAAAATGCGCGAATTCAAACCCATCTCGCGATGTTGTGACGCGAGACGCGTGCTAAGTGTTCTAACGAAACCACACTGCAGTGCACCGTTGTATTGCAGGGGTGCGCACTACAAGTGCTCGGGATGGGCCACTGGCTTTTGCGAGACCCGGCACGTTTTGTGCATTCATTTTATGAGCGTGCGTGCGCAATAATAATTGCGAGTAGCGACTTAATCGACAGTGTTTCAGTTCCGTCTAATGACGATTTTTGTTCCTCTCTCTAAGGACGAACTCCTGCGATTTTTCAATGTCCATGGATCTCGATAAAATTTTCAGTATATTGTCGCGAAGACCGCGTCGCGTAGAATGTTTTCTTGTTCTTTTTTCTTTTTCGACTGCTTTTTTAGAAGGGCGCTCGAGCAAACGAGCCGGCGAAAGGCAGGTGCGTCGGGTTAGTCCCTTCGTACCCTAAACGAGCCTGCGCACCGCAGGGAGTCTTCTTGACGACGTAGTACAGAGAACGAAGACCACGTGTGCGTCGCGGCCAGTTTCCGGAAAGCGGTGTTTGTATTAGTTTTGTGGCGAAGCCGGATGCACGCGATCACCAGGGCTCGCGTTGAGCATCGTTAACTTCGGCCTGCCTGATTGGTCCGCGTTGCCGTGGATGTTGAGGGGTGCTATTTAAGCGGCGACACTGGCCTTTTTTGAGAGCGGACTCGGGGACCATGACGCTCGACATCACCGAGGAGCAGTCCGGCAGGCCGACGGGGTATGATACCATTTTCTCTGTTGTATAATTGTTGCCCTGTGTGTTTTCTAACTTCAAGTTGTCTTGGCTAAATAAACCCCCCAATGAGTGCTCTCCCAATGCATTGTGTCGACTCCTCATCGCTTGCCTGCGCGGAGTGGCTCCCACGCCTCTTCGTCTTCCTGACCTTCCGATGCGTCTAACATTAACGGCCCCGACGTTTCGCTACAATATGTTCTCCTCGGTACCGTAATAATATACGCCAAGCCAGGCAGTTGCAAGGGATTTAGTTTACCTGAAAATGAATTTGAAAGTTGCTTAGAGGATTCCCATGCGCGCCACCCTGTAGTTTTGACGTCATCACACCTTCAACGCTGCCTGCCCGCAAGCAGGCGGGCCGTCAAAAGCAAAACGATGATACTTCAGCGTTCAAATCGTCGCTGTCAAGTTCGGAAAAGCTGGCGAAACTCAATATATCGTGGAATGACCACCCCACCGTCATTTTTATGACACCAGCTCCGCATTTCTGATGGCGGAGAGGCTGTGACGTCATCGCACACGCCGCAACGAAACATCTGCCCGTTTCGGTTTCGGTTTGAACACATTGTTCATTCGGTTATTTAACATTATTGGTGAGTGTCTTGGGAAACTGAACCGCCCTGCATGCCTGTTACATGACTATCAGAACAATTGGAAAACAGCGATATCATACTATGGTCAAAAAAAAAAAAAACGCCGAAGTTCTTCTTGAAACAATAAATTAAAGCTTTTATGAGAGAGAGTGTATGTGTGTGTGCGTGTGTGTGTGTGCTTCCACGTCTTCGTGTCGGCAGCCAAACTAGAACGGAAGCTCATGCGAGGGCTTTTTTTATGTTTTCAATGATCTGATTCAAAATTCAGTTTGGCACGCATTCTTGCAAATTACTTGCCTCTGTACTCGTTAGCCAAGCTCACATTGCGTTTTTGATGCTGACACTGCGAGTACCGTGGAATGGGATGACATCGCGTGTTATTTTGTTTCTGAATATCAGTGTTAATATGTGTGATACATGTATGATGATTTTTACTGAATGTGTGTGCCATCTCCGCCTGCTTTACAGAGGTGGCTGCGAACTTTTGCTTTTTGCAATAAATTGTCGATCACTTACGTAATTTACAAATCAACTACAATTTGTATTGACCGATGCCTCTTTACATTATATATATATATATATATATATATATATATATATATATATATATATATATATATATATATATATGTTTCTTCGTCTCGGCACACCACCGTCACTTGTGCAGTCGCGAGCAAAAGTTTGGAGAGCAGAGGGTGCCGCAAATAGCTATTTGTCTTTGCAGTCTTGGTATATTGGTTTAAATACAGTGGTTCAGCCTAAGTGCACCTATTTGATCAATATAATGCGCCGGTGCGATTCCGCGTTGTAGAGTTGTGCTACTCGGAATTTAAAGTTTTGCTGCTGTCATGGTATATACCCAAACTTTTGCTTGTGACTGTACTATATATATTCCTCATCTGTGCTGCGGATCATTGTCAGCTGCTCGGCTATATTACGTGACTATATATTGAACACCCCCTCACCCCCTGCTTCCGTCTGTCAGTCCTATAGAAGCGATGAACAGATCGCTAAAAACGATTGAGAACAGGGAATATGTCGCAGGAGCCAACGTTTCGACGAGTGGATTTGTCTTCGTCAGGACGCCATATTGACGAAGACAAGTACACATGTCGAAACGTTGGCTCCTGCGACATTCCCTGTTCTAAATCGTTTTTAGCGGTCTGTTAACACATCGATTCAAGCCTCCATCTTCCCCTGAGCTTCTTTTCCAGTTTGGGTAGTCCTAGACGGTTAGTGGTGTATGGGCGAACAAACTACAAACTTAGCGCGCCACTCCACGTTTCATTGTTCATTATCCTCATCGTCTCGTTCGGTGTTCCCTCTGTTGTGTGCGTGTTGCCGTTTGTGCACTCGTGCTCTCACACACTGCATGCAGGAGTTTGTGTTTGAGGAATGAGTCGTCTCTATACGCCCCTCGCCTTCTGCCTGTGAAAGGCCTGATTGTGAGCTTCCAGGCGCACGTGGCCCTTGCCGCCTTGTTCTGGTAGAAAGAGCCATATATCACAAACACGGGAGCGCGCGGGGGCCGCGAAGCACGCACTGACCAGTGGTCAGTGCTCTCCATTCTCGTGATAGCCGCCACGCGTGTGTCCGGCGGCGCGCCCGTCCTCGGACCCCACTAACCCTCGGACGACTGCAGTTCATCGAGTTCGCGCGCTTGACCATCGCGAGCGTCCGTTTTGTCCCTCCCTTCCTCCCACGGCCATTTTCACGCCCGGTGAACCGCGTCGGCGAGCCCTTCTTTCAGGATATTGCCTGTCCACTGTTCTACACTCGGTATACGTATAACGTGCGCGTACGGTATACACAACGGCTGACCATCGAAAAGGCCATGGGCAGCCCCTACGTGTATTAGCGTATACACAGGCCTCGGTGTTTGTCGCCACAGCCTCGCGACGCCGGGATGAAAGGCGTACCGCCGTCAGCTCCCGTCCCTGGAAGTTTGCTTCACCTTGGTCCAGCGACCGTGTGTGTGTGTGTGTGTGTGTGTGTGTGTGTGTGTGTGTGTGTGTGTGTGTGTGTGTGTGTGTGTGTGTGTGTGTGTGTGTGTGTGTGTGTGTTCGGTGTCTATACGGGGCTGATGAAGCAGTGCGTTTTCCTCACCTCGACCTCTCCTTTTTTTTTCCCTCTTCTCTAGCTCATCACCTGTTTTTGATCGTTGTCGTCATCGGCCTGTTCTTCGTCCACTGCATAGTGAGGACGCCTTACCCTGGCCTGCTCGAGTTGGTTCCATTTTTTGCGCCTTCGAAGTCCTTTTAATTTCGCCGCCTCGTCTGATTTTTCTTTTCTTTTTTTGTTTTCTGAGGCTGCATGTTCGTTCCCTCGGTACCCATTCCATTGTTCTCACCGCCCGCCTGTTATCATTCCTGCAAATTACGTGACCCGCCCAAGTCTATTTCTTTTTTCCTTATGATAACGAGGCTGTCGTCTAATTCCATTTGTCCAGTATGCTCTGCTTTACAAAAAAAAAAAAGATTGTATTGAGAAGCTATTGAAACACTGTTGGTCATTGTTGAGAATTGCACAGAAGAGTCAGTGTTTGTCAGTTGAAATATCATTGCATTCAATGTTGACGCTTCTTGAATACATGGCCACCGAAATATTACTGAAAAGCTGTTGAGCACGTAGTGGTTGAATTCTTACTAATATTGAAAGTACGTTGTACATTAAAAAATTATTGTGGTGCTTTTGCTAGATGTTTACTGAGTTAAAATTAAAGCAGTGTAACGTTATATATATATATATATATATATATATATATATATATATATATATATATATATATAATGTGTGTGTGTACACACACCAGGGGGTGAACGAAGGCTATTTTTTGCGAGAGCACACGTATTAGAAACACACAATTTAACGTTTTTGATACAGCCAACATCAACAAAACCGGGCACAGCCGCGCATGCGCACCGCATATATACAGACCTACACAGCACGAAGCGCACCGAGAAGCTTATACATATGTAGAACGTGAATTTTGGATAAGTTTCAGTCGAGGTTTGATGTTCCCTCAAAACTTTGCATTTAATAATTAAACTGAAGGTATCCATGATACACTATAGTTCAGTACACATTTATCGCTAGGGCGCACGGACCTGTTAGTCTAAAGGCAAATAATATTGGGCGATATTATTACACAACTCTTAGAGCTCACGTGACCGCCTTGGACCGAAATATTTAGCGAGAAACACCGTATAGCGAGCCGAGATAAGGTGTTTAGCGTTAGTTAGTAGTTAGACGACCTGGGGAAGTTCGCGCAGATTTCTTTTTCTGAGGCATGTGCGCACACATGTTGGTGTGGACCACTCCCAATGTTGCCCTTGTGGGATTCGTGCACATGGCCACGGAAGTACTGTGAAAAATCAACGAAAAATCGACGGTTTTTCAATTGGCAAATTATGTTGTACGGCGCACAAACGGAAATTTGTAAGAGGTGTAGTTGCACAAGCTCGGTGGGTTGTTGACAACCCAATGTGTGCGAGTTGAGTCAGTTACAGCTCAACAATTTCGCAATGGACAATTAGCCAGTTTCATTAGAAGAGGGGGTGCAGATATGCCGCATCGTCCGCGATGAGATTTCAGGCCGGACCCCACAGAGCCGTCAGTATACATATATTCAGCGTGCATGGTGCGCGCCGCGTTTTCCGTGGAAGCGAAAATGCCAGAGGCCCGTGTACTGTGCGATGTCAGTGCACGTTACAAGAACCCCAGGTGGTGAAGATTTACGAAGCCCTACCACTACGGGTTTTTCTCTCATCGCTATCTCTTTGAGCCCATTTCCCCACGGACGCTTGCCGTGCTTCCGACATGGGCTGCAGAAATCAGCGCCCTTCCCTTAACCGAACTACACCGTCATCATCATCATCATTATGAACGTGGTGCTGCATCGTGTTGATTCTTGCACAGGAGTATTTGTTGCTGCGTGGAAACACTACGTGCCGTCGTATACAAAAGCGAAATAAAGCTAGCATATGAGCAGACGTCTGTGCCTAAGTCGGTATGCCCTTCATTATCCGCTCTGCGAAAAATTTTGCACTCACCTTCACGTATACTTTCAATTAAATATGCTCAATTCTGCACACACCAACAGAACAAGTGATCGAACTGCAATACCTAATGCCCGTTGAAAACCCCGCAGGGGCGTCTGCTTGTGCAGGCGTTTGGTGTGTGGCGACACCACGGACCCGAGCCAACGGGGGGGTTTCGACCCCCTCCCACGCCTAGCCGTGCGTGGCTCAGCCGTGTCCGGGGAAAAGGGGATCCTGGGGGTTGAGCCGACGCCGGGTGAGTGGACCTTTAAGGCCCCCCGGAAGAGGCAACACACCCCTTTGGCCCCGGCTTCACGTAGACGGCACCCCCGGACTGACCCACCCGGGGGAAATCGGCAGTCGCCTTTTCCTGTCTCTCTCCTCTCACATCTTCGCCTTTTTCTCCTACTTTACATCTTTCCTGTCTTCTCCTCTCTTCTGTTTACTTCCAAACTTCCTGGCGGCGAGGGTTAACCCTGTGTAGTTGCCCAACCTTGGGTAGTTATATTCGGTTATAGCGGCGATGCATGGCTGACGTCTCCAAGTGTTTCTATTAAACCTTGTAGCGTCCCCTTGTTGGGCTCGGTGGTGGGTGGCCACCATCGCCGCCGAACTTTACACAATCTGTATGGCGAACTTTTTCCCCCCCCTCCCTGATCGCCGCCCGAAAAGGTGGCGCACCGAAGAACCGTTTCTATTTCCAAAACCAAAGGAGTCCTTCCCCAAGTTTCATGTCGTGCATAGTCAGAAAGACAACAAAACAGTCCGAGCAATCTCACCTTTTCTTGTCTCGAAAACACTCACCGAAGCAATCGGCCCAGGATATCATGTAACCAAGTTGGGAAGCGGCGACCTCCTTTTGGAGGTTCGCGACAAGCTCCAATATGAGAACTTATCTAAACTGGTAGCGTTTGGGGATGTCCCAGTTTCCGTAGGCCCACACAGATCCATGAACACAGTCCGCGGTGTCGTCTCTGATGACGACCTTCTGGAATTATCAGAGAGTGAATTATTGGAAGGCTGGCAAGACCAGAATGTAGTGAAGGTCCAAAGAATAGTGATACGCCGAGACAACAAAGAAACACCAACGAAACATATAATTATCACCTTTGGTACCAGTGACTTACCCGATTCCATTGAAACCGGCTACTGCAAGCTCCGTGTCAGGCCTTACATACCAAATCCACGTAGGTGTTTCAAATGTCAGCGCTTTGGACATGGGTCGCAAAGCTGCAGAGGGCGCGCTACTTGCGCAAAATGTAGCTCCAACGAACACTCATCGGAAAATTGTACTGCTGCAGCCCGCTGTGCCAATTGCGAAGGAGACCATCCCGCCTACTCGCGATCGTGCCCATCCTGGAAAAAGGAAAAACAAATCCTTGAGCTTAAAGTAAAATTCAATCTGTCTTTTCAAGAGGCGCGCCAGCGCTTCTCCCTCCACAACCAGCACACTCCTTCCTTTGCAGATGTGACGCGCCAGGGCGCCGCGCCACATATTTCCGCGCCCGCGAGTGTCACACGCAGTGTGACCGCGGTCGCGCCATCTGCGCCCAAGGCTGGAGTAGCCTGTGCTGCTCCGCCACCTGCCAAACAGGTTCAGCAGACTTCAGAGTCTGCCGGACCCCGGACCACTGCACCCGCAGTTAGGTCCGAAACTGCTGTGAACGTGCCTGCTCATCAGGCACCATCCCCCACCTCGCAAGAGGTGATGGATACAAGCCCCACTCCTCCGGCGCCTCAGACGCCGAAGGATAGGCGCAACTCTTTGGAGCGCGCCCAAAAAGAAAAACGTCGAATTACGGGGCCCCCAAAAGGCCCTGTAACCTAAGGTAACAATTCTTGTACACACAGCACCACACAACTTTAAAATGACCCATATAATACAGTGGAACGTCAGAGGACTGCTGAGAAACCTCGACGATATCCAAGAACTCTTACACAAGTATACACCAAAAGTGCTGTGTGTGCAAGAAACACACTTAAAATCGAAACACACAAACTTTCTGCGCAATTACATTATTTTTCGAAAGGACCGAGATGATGCGGTCGCATCATCCGGTGGTGTTGCCATAATAGTTAATCAAGGAACAGCCTGTAAACATTTACCCCTTCAGACATTCCTGGAGGCAGTAGCTGTCCGAGCTGTCATCTTCAACAAACTGGTAACAATTTGCAGTATTTACATACCTCCACACCACCAACTGAACAAACACGAATTTCAATCACTAATCGATGAACTTCCAGAACCGTATCTCGTCCTAGGGGACTTTAATGCACATAGTGGCCTATGGGGTGACTCTCGCTGTGATGCGCGAGGCCGCCTTATTGAACAGTTCCTTTTCTCTTCTGGTGCGTGTCTCCTCAATCGGAAAGAGCCAACATACTATAGCCTGGCTAATAATACCTACTCATCGATAGACCTCAGCATTGTCTCTCCATCGCTCCTACCTACACTCACATGGAAAGTCATAAATAATCCTTATGGGAGTGACCATTTTCCCGTAATTTTGAGCACAATAACATCATATAAATATCCTGCACACGTTCCCAAATGGCTGATAGAAAAGGCCGATTGGGACCAGTTTTATAAGATTGCTAGCTTGAGTTGGACTGACATATGCGGTTCTAGCATAGATGCATCTGTAAAGTACTTTACTGCTTTTCTTATTGAAGCTGCAGCTAAGTGCATTCCGCAAACATCTGGACTGCCCAGAAAACGGCGCGTTCCCTGGTGGAACAGTGAGTGTCTCAATGCGCGCAAACAACAAAACAAAGCATGGAGGCGTCTTCGAGACTCACCGACCACCGAGAACCTTGTCAATTTTAGAAACATCAAGTCTCAAGGTAGGAGAACGCGTCGACAGGCCAGAAGGGAGAGCTGGCAGAAGTTTCTATCTGGCATCAACTCGTATACACATGAGGCAAGAGTCTGGAGCATGGTCAGTAGGGTAGTAGGACGAGAAGCACATCCTCTTCCTCTAGTAAACACACAAGGCAACGGTTTGGAAGACCAAGCGAACTCCCTCGGTGCCCACTTCGAACAGGTCTCCAGCTCATCCCAGTACAGTCCAGCGTTCCAACGTTACAAAGCAAGAATAGAAAAACAAAAAATAGAACGCAAAGTCGCAAGCAATGACGCATACAATGAACCTTTCATCTTAGCAGAGCTACAAGCATCGCTAAACTGCTGTAACAAAACCGCCCCAGGCTCCGACCGAATAGTATACGAAATGCTGAAACGTCTGCCCCCTGAAACCCAAAAAACCCTCCTCTCCTTGTATAATGCCGTTTGGTTCTCTGGTGAGATTCCCTCCGCCTGGAAAGAAGCCATCGTTATTCCGATCCTTAAACAGGGTAAGGACCCATCTTCAGCATCAAGTTACAGGCCCATAGCATTGACGAGTTGCCTTTGCAAGGTCTTTGAGAAAATGATAAACAGGCGACTGATGCACTTCCTTGAAACAAATAGCCTACTTGACCCATACCAGTGCGGGTTTCGAGAGGCTAAATCCACTACTGACCACCTTGTCCGTATCGAGGCACAAATTCGTGATGCTTTCATTCATAAACAATTTTTTCTTTCTGTGTTCCTCGATATGGAGAAGGCCTATGACACAACGTGGCGCTTTGGCATACTCCGAGACCTGTCACACTTAGGTGTGCAGGGCAGAATGTTCGCAATAATTGAAAGCTACCTGTCCAATCGGACATTCCGTGTTCGAGTAGGCACTGTGTTGTCCCGCACATTTGTCCAAGAAACAGGAGTGCCGCAAGGAGGTGTATTGAGTTGTACACTTTTTATAGTCAAAATGAACTCCTTGCGCCTCGCTATCCCACGAAATATGTTTTACTGCACATATGTTGACGATGTACAGGTCGGTTTTAAGTCGTGTAACCTCTCAACGTGTGAACGTCAGGTTCAATTAGGTTTGAACAAGATCTCTCATTGGGCAGATGAGAATGGTTTTAAACTGAACGCGCAAAAGAGCACCTGCATCTTGTTCTGCCGGAAGAGGGGCGTGCATCTCGATCCCGAGATTGACCTGCATGGTCAACGTCTGTCTGTAAAGTCTGAGCATAAGTTTCTGGGCCTAATATTGGACGCAAAACTAACCTTCATACCATATATAAAGTATTTAAAGAACAGGTGCTTAAAGACAATGAATATTCTGAAAGTGTTGTCACGCACTACGTGGGGTAGTGACAGGAAATGCCTGATGGATTTGTATAGAAGCCTCGTACGGACGCGCCTAGATTACGGTGCCATAATCTATCAGTCTGCGACACCATCAGCGTTAAAGATGCTCGACTCTGTCCACCATCTAGGCATTCGCCTTTCTACGGGTGCCTTTCGAACTAGCCCCGTAGAGAGCATGTACGTAGAATCAAATGAATGGTCGCTCCATCTGCAGAGATGTTACATGTCCTTTACATACTATCACAAGGTTAACGCAGACGAGGAACATCCCACTCACTCCACAATTAATGATTTGTCCAATGCTGCCTTGTTTAACAATCGTCCTTCGCTGAGACAGCCCTACTCACTCCGTGTGAGGAGCCTCGCTGTGGTGGCGGACCAGCTGGCCGGGTCTGCGCACGACCACGCACCCGCCAATACATCCATGGCCGTCCCTGCACTCGACATGAAACCTTTCCTACGACGGGAGCTCAGGGCGTGCTGGCAGCGCCTATGGGATAGGCAAACAGATAACAAATTGCATGTTATCAAACCGAGACTTGAAAACTGGCCAACAGTATCCCGATCACGCTACACACAAGTCACACTTACCAGGTTACAAATAGGACACACTCACTCAACACATTCACACCTTTTGTCTGGTGGTGATCCGCCATTATGTGAGAAATGTGGAGAACCACTTACGGTTCTCCACATCCTCGTCCAGTGCAATGAGTTAGATGCTCTAAGAAAAAAGCACTTTTTACTACCCTACCGACAGCAGCTCCCACTACACCCTGTGATGCTCATCGGTAGGCATCCGCTTTTTAAACTTCAATCACTATTCACGTTTTTAAATGATGTACAGAGTTTTCACACCATATTCCGAGGTGATCCGTAGCACGACCTCTGTACCGAGGTCGCGGCTGCGGTGACTACATCCCCGCCATGTTTTATTATCACGACCTTTCGCCATCCACTTTAGCTGCACATATTCCACGTCACTGTCATGATTTTAATAACTGTATCTTTTTACCCGCGTTAGCGCGAGGAATTTTAAGGCCCCTATACAGCCACGCACCATATCATTGTTCACATCTCTTGTCTTCTGAAATGGCGCTCTTTGGCCATCAATTGGCCCTTGCGCCATAAAACAACACACATCATCATCATCAATGCCCGTTGAAAACAATCAGCGGTATTTTCGTTGGTTGCTTGATGAAGGATATCAGTGACCGTTGAAATATTGCTGAAAATCCATTGAGTAAACAAGTCTTCAATCGTTTCTGAACAGTAAGCCAACAGTCATTTTTGTAAGGGATATCTCTTTCTCTGTTTCTGCAGCGCTTATCATTTTTGTCTCCTTTGCATGGTTCTCAATTCCTTGTCAACTTGCTTCGTTATCTCCACGTTTCCGACCCGCAAGGCATTATATGTGTAATGTAGCGGTATGTATTTTAAGCTTTAGAGGTAGTGGTAGGATGCGGGTCATATGGTCTGATAATGCATGCTCGATGCGTTCCATGCAGTCCGTTTTCTTGTAAGCATGCATATATTCTTGTACGCATTCTAAATCATGGTTGCTAATTTTTAGCTCCTGTTACTTAGCTAAGCTATTTGATTATCATCTTTGGCTTTCAAAACACACAGTTATAGGTGTCATCAATAAACAACATAATACTGGTCCCATGGATGGATGGAGATTAGGAGCGTCCCCTTTATAACGGGGCGGTATATAGCCGGGCCATCAAGCTCTAGCTTTATTTCTGTTTCCTCTACAAACATTTCTTTTCCCGAATCACACATATTTTCACAACTAATTTTTCTGCTCGTCTATTTATTTTATCTATTATCGTTCCTCTGTGATGAAACAATCTTACCCGAACTACCTTGCGCTTTTGTTTGCTCCATACTTTTGCGCCACCAATGCTCTAAGCGCCTTTTACTTATCTCTATCGCCGGCATGTTCAGCTTTCCCCTGTTACTCCTAAAGCCCATGGCCTCCTGTAGGGTAGTAGTGTCCACAGCTACACCTGGGTGGACATCTGTACATTCAATCAAAATATCTGTCGTTTCCCTAGCTTTTCCACAGCACGTACATGTGTCCCCTTCTTTATTAAATTTCGCTCTGTAACTTCGGGTTCTCAGGCAACCGGACCTTGCCTCAAACAGTAAAGCGCTTCCCTTTGAATTATCGTAAAATTTTTCTCTCTTGATTTCGTCTTTCCCTTTTCGGTAGTTGTTCAATGCCGGTTTCTTCTCCATTCTTGCTATCCAATCCGAGTTCTCCGCCGCTTTGACCATGCTCTTAACGCTGTTTTTCGTCCCATCCGTTTCGTTACTGGATGTATACTTACTGGTAAGCCTCCTAGTTCTCTTCCTCCGTTGTGAATCAACGTTCTTCCTATACAAATACCTGAATACTTTCGCTGCCCATCTACTTTCTTTCATATTCCTTAATCTCTGTTCGTACCTAATTTTACTCTGAGCTTCCCTTCCCTCAAAGTCAGACCATCCCATATCCCCCTTAACAGCCTCATTTGTGGTCTTCCCATGGGCGCCCGTCCCCTTATGAGAAGTTGGCGCCCTCTATCCGTCAGGGGAGACGAAGCTGACTACGGCGATTCGGTATGGCTGGTACATGCGTCCTCATAGAGCGTTGCTCATGTTTACACCTGCGCAATGACGTCACGTGCTGGTTTTGCACTACGTTCTATTTATTTTTTGTTGGCGTAGCCTTCACCGCGCACTGATCGTTCCTGTAGCAGGAGAAGGTGCTGTAAGCTGTCCAACATTCCCTCAGTGCGCGGTGGCGGTTATGCGGTCACCAGGTTTCCTGACGCTAATGTCGACGCCTTGAGAAGCGCCGTCCAATCGCAACAACTGCTGGGCACGCCTTCGTCATTTCGCACAAGCGTTCTGGTCAGAAAAAAGAGCCAGGCCTGCGCGGAACCGCAGGACAGTGACAGCGTAAGCTGGAGGAGCTACCTTCTTAGAGGCCACTTTAAACGCTCGAGAAAACTAGTGCAAGTAGAAGTGGTCGGTATCCCCTGCGCCATAACTTATCATTTTGCCAAGTAGGGAAGTACCCACTACGCCATAATTACCAGTGCCTCCGTAATGGGTTCAGAGCTGCAAAGCATGCAGCCCTGTGCTCTTTCAAATGATTCCTCGAACTCGTTATGCAACCCATTTTCCGCGTCGTGTAGTGGCGTCTATGTTGGACGTCTGTGTGTGTTTGCCCGAGTTTTGAGTGTGTAGGCGTTCTCTCCCTGTGACCTCAGTTTTCATTTCCATGTAATAAAGAAAAAAGACAGGCGTAGCTCAGTGGTAGAACGCTCGAGTGCCACGCAGAGAGTGTGGGTTCGAATCCAGGCAGAGGACAAGTTGGAATACTCCTCAGTCCTGGTTATTCTTTTTCTTCTAAAATTTGCAGCGATAGTGGTTACGGACACCGGCGGCGGCGGCGGCGGCGGACAACTACGGCGCAAAAACGACCCTTGTTGTGATCTCGTAACAGCTTACGCTGTAACAAAATTTGTGTTTACGCCGCTGTCAAAAGTTTGTCCCGCGCTGTCGGCGTGCAATGTGTCATGCGGCGTCACGTCACGCACCGAAGAACACCTTACATGCACAATGAACTCCCATAAAGTCGATCAACATTGGTTAAGAGAAAAAAACTAAAGGAATCAAGATTAAGAATGATTAAAATAAACCAGATTAGTGTAATATACAAGATACAGTTAAAGGTAATAAATTTCATAGTTAGATCAAATTTAGTGAAAATAATTCGAATAAATGTTACCCTGAATGCAGCCGTGATACATTTAATGTTGATGTACCACAAAAGGTGTTGCAGATACGGATAATAGTTCACACTATTTCATACCACGTGCAATCATGCTGATAGACTCGCTACTCCAAAAAACACAGCGACACTTCATCGACTGCATCAACAACATCGAAAAGCTGTCAAAAACAGACGGGAAATGCATGGACGCAAGTGATTATAATAATATAGCCTTATGCTATATCCCCCAAGCAGATGAACTTTTCATTGTCATATTGCTTAAACTTGATATTTAATTCGTCGTGTATAGTTACCAATGTCACTGAAACGAGTTTGCCCACACATTGGTTTTGCACACCCTTGTCGTCCGTCGGCCCCTGTGACATCTGCGCATGCGCAGCCTGGCGTTATCACTAGGCAGGCGCACAGCGCCTCAGCCGCACACTCTATAGACTGCTCTATATAACGAATTATATATGAAGTAGTATTGCCGGTCAGGTTTCTCGTGACAGTATTGCCACTACTGACAGTATTGCCAATACTAATGCGCATTTATAACGAATTTTCGGATACAACAAAACTACTTTCGTGCCGCCTTGAATTTGTTTTAACGAGCTTTGACATTACCGCGTTTCGCTGCTCTAACGGCACTTTCATGTGATACCACGGCAGCCTGCAAATGCAGGCCGCCCACTTTTTCTTCCTCTCTTGCGGGCTTCATTAAATACATATGTGGTCTCTCTCTCTCTCTCTCTCTTTCTTCCTTTCGTTCTTTATAATGCCATCAAATATCAATTACAGCCGACGCGCGAACCACACGCGAGGTTGCTTCAAAACCGCGAGCGTGTGCTCGTCAGCGCCACCTCCCCCCCCCCGCCTCTCCTCTCCATAGCCATTGGCCGTCTTCCCTTCCTGTCCATATGGTGTCGATGGATCCGCACGGCACGCGGCAAACGGCACGTGCAAATCCTCTCGGCCACGCTTCGAGTCTCCTCGGCAATCCGCTAGTCGCCTCCTCTTTCTCGTCGAAACCACGCCGCGTACACTACATATACGAACTATATACACATAGCACGTGTGCGTGTGTCCACCATTTAAATCCCCCCTCCTTATCACTCGCAGCTGTATTCGTGCAGTGCACGTACAGAAGCCCGCGAGCTGTCGAAATACACCTTCTATATTATAGCATAGAGTCCTCGAAGCGGTTGCGCGTGCGCATGAGCGCTCTTGGGTACAATGCGGCCGCGTAGTGTGAAGAATTGTGCCTGCGCGTACAGGCTGAAGGCCCGCGCAGTTCGGCTTATAACCGCAAGTGTGTGTACATGCCTGCGACACTGGCTGTGTATCAATCCTCCCTTTGGGGACGTATCGATCTGCTTTCTCCTTCTGTGTCCTTTTTCAGCGTACCCCTCGCAACCTATTAAATTCGCATTCATCAGCCGTGGGAAGAAGTGTACGCAGGGGGTCGCTAGTTGACATCCCCCCTCCCGCTTCGTGACCGCTTCGTCACCTATTTGTATGTCGCTGCGCGCGCCTCCGCGTCGGCAAACAGTTCGCCCCCCTCTCGACTTCGTCGGCCGCAATTTCGTGACACTCGTCTTTCCTCTCTTTTATTATTTTCTTTTTAAAAAAAAAAGCTCTCGGACATTGATTGTTACTGCGCGCGGATAGCCGGCCGGAATGTAGAATTTGCTTTTGTGGTAAGCGTCGCGGTTTGCACACGACTCGACTGAGTCCGTGTCTCGCCTCAGAGATTCGAGGCGGTTGTGCACACAGCTTGCTTTTTTTTTTTTTTTTTAAACAGCCGCGAGCACTTGATACAGCGTTTTCTGCTACGTCTGTTTGCGCGCACTGTAGGTGTTTTCTTGACCTCATTCTTCGTTGGCACCGTGTGGGCTGCCTAATGCAGTCAAAACCCTCTATATAGCGAAGTCTTCTACAACGAAATCGCCTCTGTAACGAATGGATCCTTACGTATATATCGACTGCAAAAGTAGATTCCGCATTGCCGTAGTAATTCCTTGACGTCTGTCGCTTTACCTCTGAAATTCATATGGCATCACTTCAATTTAATTTGCCCTAGATTGTGAAAGGTTAAAGTCACCGTTGTAGTTTATACGGTGCACACGTGTAACCTTTTTTCATTTTTTTTTCGTGTAACGCTAGTGCTATTATGTCGTCATCGCGGCGCTTAGTGAGTTTTTCGGAGCCCTCCACTACGGCGTCTCTCATAATCGTATCATAGTTTGGGATGAATTAGTGCTGGGTTTGATTATTTGCAGTGCTAGTATATTTTCAGCGCAGCATTGCCATCACGGCTCCAATCAACCTCACTTTCATCACTTCTGCATAAGCGCGTTCTGGTGGATGTGCCCCTCAATGCAGCACCTTGATCAGCGGATCTCCGGTGTTTATTATTATTATTATTATTATTATTATTATTATTATTATTATTATTATTATTATTATTATTATTATTGCTGTTTAGAAAATGACCATAGCTTTTTTCGTCCCCCTTGCCTTGAACGAACGAACCAAGACATCTGCTCATAGCAGATGTCTTCGTTCGTTCGTTCATTCGTTTTCTTGGTGGTGATGCTGATGCCCTGCAGATATGCTGCATGTTTGCTGGCCTGTGTTTTCCTATCGTAAGCGAGTCCGCCCCCTCCCATATATACCATAAGGTCGATGTGTATACGTTCTTTGTTACTGTTTCTTTTTATGATTCGAGACGGTGGACCATTGCTTTCCTAATGACCCGATGTACATAAACCTGCGGGGACAAGGGGTAGAGCGCTAAAGGGGTCTTGCGCCGTTTCATCGGTCAAAGTCATCTGCACTCGTCGGTGTCCGGCAAGAAGTGACCAGCCAGTGGATTTGTCACCGCTTGTGGCGGGCGTCTCCTCATTCCGCCGCAGCCGACGTACTGTATAGGTCTTATTGTTAAGGTTGGTTCATCTGTATACTTGGTATATAAACATGTAATTCCCGCTTACTACATCTTTATAGTTGCTTATTTCATTCGCCGTATACGGCCCCGCCACGGTGGTCTTGTGGTTATGGCACTCGGCTGCTGATCCGAGGGTCGCGGGATCGAATCCCGGCCGCGGCGGGTGCATTTCGATGGAGGTGGAATGTTGAGGCCCGTGTGCTGTGCGATGTCAGTGCACGTTAAAGAACCCCAGGTGGTCGAAATTTTCGGAGACCTCCACTACGGCGTCTCTCGTAATCAGAGCCAATTTTGGGACGTTAAACCCCACAAATCAATCAGTGTTTGGATGGCGGCGGGAATTTGAACTTATTACAGCTCAGTCGAAGTCTAGCGTTTGTGTCTAGTGTTGTGGTGCCTAAGGTGTCGGTGTGTCGGTTCGCAATAGAACACAATGGTTCCGATAGGTCGCTATACCAACCACCGCCCGACAAAACGCAGTATAAACGCATTAGCCTGAAAAGACACAACACTTAAGTACTAGTGGTGATGTCTCCCTTTTTTTTTTTTCCTTTTACTCCACTATGCCAATCTGTCATCAATAATTACAAATAATTAGCGCTGTGCAATTTCTTTATACCGGTTATTTTTATTATACGGCTTACGTATAGTACTTCAAATCACTTTAGCTTGTCTTCTTATATTTTTTTCCCTGGTCAAGGAGTGCTTATGAGAACCGCTGTTTACTTACCTTTGAATGCTCGGCACTCGTAATGATGATGATGATGATGCTCCTGAGGAACTACGGCACTTACCCACCAGGGGGATTGGCCAAGGGTTATTTTTGATGATTACGTTTTGATTTTAAGTTATTGGAAGGAACCGATAGAGAGAAAAAAAAGGATGCTTTAGAGGGAATTTAATTAGTGGAATTGTGCATGTTAACCATTCAAACCTGACAGATGAGTCACCTTAATGTGCCCTTCTTCTTCTTCTTCTTCTACTACTTCTTCTTCTTCTTTGTGTGTGTGTGCTCTCTCGAAGACAAGTGTGGACCAAAGGTTTGCAGCTTACATGCACGCACGATATATCACAGCAGTCGGATCGCGCGCGTTTGTGCGTCATGAAGTGTCATCATTTGTGGGGATCACTTTGCCTGCTGCTGACGACCGCCGCATGGTTCATCGAGTTGCCAGGCGTGCACCCTATATATGGACCGCACGCATTCCCATGCTTTCATATATATACACGCTTACACTCGTTTTTTTTATGTTTAGGTTAACACGGGGCTCACTTTGTTCTGCGGGCCCAAAGGGGACGAGGAGAGCGTCGAAGCGTTCTGTGGTCGATCCTTGTGATGAATGGTCTGTGCGGGTGGCTTCGACTGTATAAGCTACCTCGTTCGTTGCCGATAGATGGGGACGATGTCATTTGTTTTGCGCACTTCGCCACGTGTTGTCGTTCGATTAGCGATTCCCTTATGACACGCCCACCGTGACGCTTTGTGCGCGACTGTGGCCTGGAGAACCCTTTCTTTGCGCTTAGGCCGGGTGACGCTGGCCCCCCAAAACCTCTTGCGTTTGCTGCCTGTTTGTGTGCTTCTCTGTCGAGCCTGAGCTATAGCAGCTGTTTGCTGCCGTCGCATTCAGTTCGACGGAGGCGTAACGGCGAAGGTCCGTGTACCGTGCCTCCCCGGTACACGCGTTAAAGAATTTCGGGCAGTGAAAAATTCATTCGGAACTCTCCACAGTACGGCGTGCCTCGTGATGGTATCGTGGTTTTGACAAGTAAAAGCCCGAGCAATTATTATTAGCGCTTTTATTTCTTCTGGCCAGTGGCATCCTTGTTGCCTTGTGGAGTTACGATGTGCCGTCTGTATTTCTACCTTTATGTTTTGATTATCATATAGCCAGCTGCCGAACTTATTACGTCGCTGTCTCCTTACCTTTCTTTGAGCGTGCCCTCTATGTCCCATGCAGAATGGCCAAACTTAATACTTTTGCAGAATTTCCTCAAATGTACTTAAATTACATATCCCAGCTGGCCGAAAGTAATTAAATTACACTACTGTTACTTATGGAAAGTAATGACGTTACTTTTAAATTACCTTAAAACTCCTAATGCCAGCAAAGCGTGCGGTCGTCGCCGACCCCTCTTGTCTGCAGTTCCAAGGTTCGTGGCCTTCCAACACCGTTATACTCAAGGCTGAGAGCTCAGAAGCCACGCGGATTTTATGAATTTGTATGGGCCTGTCCCTCGGAATAACTTGTCTATGCTGTCTTTCCTTCCTTTCTTGGTAAATTCTTTTTATGCCGTAAGGGAAGCGGACCTGCTGTATTTCAGTGGAAAGCAATTACAGAAAGTAATGAGTAATTTGCTTGAAATTAATCGCTTGAAGTAATTCATTACATTACTATATTACGAGCTCACAAACTAATTTATCACATTACTCATTACAGCAAAATGTAATCTCACTACAGTAATGTCATTACTGGCAAATCTATAGCTCAAGCGTTGTTCGTTTCTGCAGTGCATGCAAACCACGCAGTTGTGCTGTCATTACATAGTTTTCATAACGATCCCCGTCTTCGCACATAAAATTCACGAGGATGGTACACCAGGTGACGTGATCGTGACGATCTGAACTAATAGTAATAATTGAGTTGTTGGTATCGGTTCCGAAGGGATGGCACCGTTAATGAAGCCACCAAAACCAGACCACTGGTGTGGTGGTGTTCAGTACCGCACCTTCGTTTGCACTCAGTAGACCACTCATCCATACGCTTGCTTGCACACTCGTACTCAATTCTCAGTGACACTCACTCCTTCGCTCATAATTCACTCTCTCACTCTAACTCACTCACTAACTCACACTCACTCTAACTCACTAACTCTCACTCACTCACTCTCACTCGCTCGCTCGCTCGCCTGTCCTTTCACATTCAAGCTCAGTCATCTGGGGTCCATTGAAAAGCACTTGGCAGTGTGTGTACGCACTTGGTTCAAGTCATGCTTCAATTGGTTAATTGCATTCGTTTCTCCTAGATTGATGCCGCGTTGGTACATGTGGCAATGATGCTTGGCTGCTGGCTCGGATGACGCGGCTGTGATCCCGCCTACTGCGGTGGTCGCATTTCCATGGAGGCGAAAATGCTATATAGGCCCATGTACGGTGGAGCATTAATGAACCCCAGGTAGCTGAAATTGATGCGGAGCCCTTCACTAAAGCGTGTCTCATATTCGCGTCGTGGTTTTGGCATGCACAACGCAAGAACTTATTAAATTATCCGAGTCGCCGCAGTTAAGCGTACCCCCTCTTTATTCGATGCTATCTGTCAAGTATATCTCCAGCGTAGATGTCATGTCTCATGTCACGTCATTTTTTAGCGCACCTTCGGATCTGTCGCGAGATGCGGACGCGGAATAGAACATTCCTGGGAAGATGCCGAGCAAATATTTACCGTCGCACGAGGACCTTTCGTATGGAGAATGCAAAGAAAAGGCGAAGAGAGACACTGGAAGAAAAGAAAGAAAAAAAAAGAAAGGGGGGAGGTGGATGCGAGTCTTTATCGTGACAAGCATAAAGCATTTTTGCGCACATATCGGAGCAGCGTGCTGTTCGTATACGCCTTCTATAGTTCTTCATCGGGCCACCTGTGTGTGACTGACATCTCACTCGAGGAAGCAAGGTATAAGAAAAAGTATACAGGCCCCTGGGGTTTGTGTGGTCAAGACTCCGCGTCGCGGGCGAAGCGAAATACCTCTCCGCAGTCACCACGGTCGGCCACAAGTGTGACCGCATTCTCCGGGAGGATGCAGGGGGCGATATTATCCGATTATATCCGCACTTTGTATGGTATAGCCTCTTCTCGACGTCGCCCTTTGATAACTTTCTCGGTATTTAAGTCGCATGCAACCGGCCGCCTTGACCAGTTCGTGCACGCTGTCTGTGTGTGCTGGTATATGTATATGCATACGTGAGCTTCTGCGCTTCGTTCTACAGAGAACTGTACCGTATGACAGCTGCGTCTAGCGGGTGACGCGGAAGGAGTCTCGGAGGCCATGACGGGGGCGCGTGACATCTACGTTGTTGGGCCGATGCGTCACAGACAGACTGTGTATGTATGTTTGTGTGTGTGGAGAGGGGGAGAAGGAGTGTTGGAAGGGGGGCGTGATTCGGTCGTACGTCCACTCGTATATACACACGAACTGGCCGCGCGAACTCTGCTAAAAGGTGGGCCGAAAGAATGCGGCAGGCTGGATGGGGGGCGTTGGTTATTTGCTCTACTTAAGAAGGTACCTCCACCTCCCTTTTTTCTTTTGTCTCGCTTTGTTCGCACGCCAGCGCCAGCAGCGACTTTGAGGCAAGAGGGAGGCGGATGCTGCTGCAGCGATGAACCGCGGGAGATCGACAGGTAACGGAGGGGGTGGGGGTATGATGGTTGTCTAGTTGAAAAAGGGTATATAGCTGGACGTCCGGATCGTGCCACGTACTTCGGTGCCTCCGCGCAGCGTGTGTTCCTTCCTTGCTTCTTTTCTGGGCCCCTTAAACCTACACTATGGTGGCTAGAAGGGGCAGTGTGATGGGCAGAGGCCAGGAGGTGCACATACGTGCAATGAAACATGGCGGCATGTCTAGGTGGCGCTGCGCGCGTCGGGAGCGCGTGCACCGGTGTTGGTAAAGCGTGGCAGACAGCTATGTATATATATTTTCGCATGATCGTTCTTTCTGCGGCATGCATTTCTTGCACGCTAGACTTCCCATATATGACGCAACTGAGCAATTTTATTGAGTTGCCAGTCTCTGCGCGAGATATGAGGTACGCACGGCGGAAGGGTAGTTGACAGTGGTCCGTGTTATGTAAATTTGCGTTAGGCGTTCCTCCCGGATACGAGGTGCTTCTCAACTTATTTTACTCTTGTTCTCTAGTTACGCCCCGCACTCAATAACGAAGAACAAGCTCCGGTTCGCGCTTCAACTATACTAACTGCGCGGCCGCAACTGGAATGTTTCGAAGATGGGCATTACATTCCCTTAACATTACAACTTGTGCGCGTCACAAGGCTACAACACCAGAGTGTTGTACGTAGCCTTGTGACACTCACAAGCCCAGCACAAAAAACCAAGGAATGTGTGCTGTTCAGCGCCATCTGCGCCTCATCTGGTGAGGAAACATTGCGTTTTAGGTGCAGCTTGCCCCTAAGAAAAACGGAACAACTTACTGTTCCTCTTTGCTCAACGGCCTGTTCAAACTTCACCAATTTCGGCAGCAGTAGGTGATCCAACTCTGCACCCTCGAACTCGCAAAGACCGAAAGTGACGGTCCCTGGCTCAGTGGAAAACGGTAGTCTGTTCCAGCTTGTATTACGGAGTTCGATGTTGCGGCACACGTATTCCGTACTAACTTCGCTCTGCGGCTCAACTTCTGTGGTATCAGTATGTACAGCTTCGGTAAACGCCGATTCTGCAGCATGTTGTTCTGTTACTTGTTCACTTTCTTCCGGCGCCTGCTGCCCTTTTTTTAGTCGGGGGCTCACCTTCTTCACAAAGGTTTCTCTCCTTCGACTCGGCATTTTCTTTGTGAGGTATTTTGGCGTATCCGGGAAGATTGTAACCACGGCGTCCTCTGTAAGCAGCGGCCGGTCGCGTGGAATTTCAACCACCTCACCATTGATTACATGACGATAAGTCCTCTGTATAAACGTTGCCTCGAAGTGACGTTCACAAACGACGCAGTCGTTGGTCAGTTCCTTATCGCCCCGTTTTATATTACGGGCCCACTGCTCCCGTCTCAGTGCATCCTTGGGAGCTCGAAACGACGACACCCTCGCCGGACACGACTTGTATACACTTTTACAACCGGGCAAACACGTACAGTTCATAGGTCGGCGCACTCACTCACACTCACTCGCACTCATTTCATAGACGTGAGTGTGAGTGGAAGTTGGTGTGAGTGCGAGTGGGTGCGGGTCCTGGAAAAATTATGGTGAGTGAGTGTGAGTGTTCTCCCACACTGCCGACCTATAGGCCGGCGCACTCATTCATCAGTGCACTCACTCACACTCACTCGCACTCATATCATAGACGTGAGTGCGAGTGAGTGTGAGTGGAAGTGAGTGTGAGTGCGAGTGGGTGCGGGTCCTGGAAAAATTATGGTGAGTGAGTGTGAGTGAGAGCTCCCACACTTCCGACCTATAGGCCGGCGCACTCATTCATGAGTGCACTCACTCACACACACTCATTTCATAAACGTGAGTGCGAGTGAGTGCCAGTGAGTGTGAGAGGAAGTGAGTGTGAGTGCGAGTGAGTGCGGGTCCTGGAAAAATTATGGTGACTGAGTGTTCTCCCACACTGCCGACCTATGACCTGCTTTCACTGGCATGGTATTAGTGTGTCGCTACTCGGAATCATTCACGTGCATGGTGCGTGTCCAGGGGTCCCACAAAAACAGTTGTACGTGTAGAAGTTCGCGCACAGTGCCAAATACACGTGGCTGTAGCAGCTGTGGCAATGGCTGTAGAGGCGAACATCCAGCGCCGACTGCCCGCTCCTGACGACGGCCGCGCCCCTAGCGGCGTAAAAAAATGTCATCGAGTTTTGTGCGCCTCTCTCCCACGGCGCGCATATGGCGACCGTCACACTGCCCTTCTAGCCACCATACCTACACCGTTGACCGGTGCATTCTTGGCGCTGCATCGAGCCCCCCCACCCCCCTTCCCTTTCCCCAACACCTCGCTGTCCCATCTCTTACTGGAGGCTGGGGCTCGGCTTTTGGTGGCTGCGTTAGACCGAAGTCGTCGTATTGCCTTCACTTATCCGATCCCTGCCTTGAAAGAAGAGGGGGGTCGACTTGTTTGCTCACCTTTGAAGTCTCTCTTCTGCACTTCGTCCCGCTGAAGGCTCGGAAATGGGAAGAATTCGAGAAACGCGCCGCGCAGGTGTCTTCTCTCACAGAGGCTAGTGAGATGTTATGCTCTTATCTGAACCAGCGGTTGTGTGTGTGTGTGTGTGTGTGTGTGTGTGTGTGTGTGTGTGTGTGTGTGTGTGTGTGTGTGTGTGTGTGTGTGTGTGTCATTTGTAAGTTTAGCGCGCGCGGAGGCGTGAGTGTACTGTCTGCTGCTACGCGCGCTTCGCTAGCGTACAGAGCGCTCCCGCTGAGTCATCGTTGGCGAAAATTCTAGTCACAACTGGCGTCGCAGGTGGCCGTGCCTGAAAGACGCCCGCTGATGGCGTTTTGATGTGGTGCGAAGTCCCTTGCACAAATGGTAGGAGAAGCGGGTCTCCTCAGTCTGACCACGTACCCTTAAGTGTGACTCGCCTGGCGTGCAGTTTAGACGCGCCTGATTCTACCGCTGTCTGAGATTGATTGCGTCTCAAAATAGCGTAACTTGTCATTCGCTGCAACGCGGTGTATGTTTACTGGTGAGGCCATGGAAGGACTAAACGAAACAAAAAGGAAAGTAATAAAGATGCCAGTTATCTTTCTTTAGTCAGACTTGAAAGTGTAAAGTATTAGTCTAGTTTTCCACTGGAGGGGCATGTATTCTGCTAAACACGGTAACATGGTATATGGAGGAAGCTAATGCGTGTTTTTGTTTGCGCGTAATTGCATAATAGTGGAGTCGAAGCAAGTTCTTTCGGCACGTCTGCACAATCTTAGTGGCAGGCATGCGGAGCACTATTATCTCTCTTGGCCAAGTCAGCAATTTCCAGTCATGTTATTAACTGATCTGCCGGGGTGCTCCTGAGTATCCGCAGCGTATTTTATCCCTTTCAACACACACTGTATAGGAGGAGATAAAAGACGCTGTGGATACTAAGGAGCGCCTCAGGAACGTACACTATAGGCCCGGCACGGATCTAGTGGCTACGGTACTCGGCGGCTGATCCGAAGGTCGCGAGATCGAATCCCGGCGGCGGCGGCGGCTGCATTTCGATGGAGGCGAAATGTTGAGGCCCGTGTGCTGTGCGACCTAGGTGCACGTTAAAGAACCCGAGGTGGTCGAAACTATACATACATACATACATACATACATACATACATACATACATACATACATACATACATACATACATACATACATACATACATACATACATACATACATACATACATACATACATACACGGTCGTATGCGGAGCTATTCTAATTCGACTCGCACTCGCAGTGTGCCGAGGTGCTCGATCGTCTTTGACCAACCCACCCATCCCCTGGCACGGTCCCCGTACCGTCCTCGGGCTTTCTCAATCTCCTCCTGTCAGCAGCGGTTTCGTGAACCTCCTTTCCACACACTCGAGTGTTCTTGCCGGGAGAGGGCGAGGGTCGTCGGTTGGCGCGGAACGCAACTTTACTTTAGCTCGGGCGCCCGGGCCTATAAGTTATTGTTCCTCAAGTGTGGGCCGGGGGAGAGAGGGGGGGTCAACCGTTTCGCGCTGAGTGCCCACTCGATATCTCCTATTCGCGACCCGTCATAAGTCCTCCCTATGCGTATACGTTTTCGATCGTTGCTGGTGGGATATGAAAGCAAAATAAAAGGAAGTATTGGGAGGGGGGTCGGAATCGAACGGTGTTCCCGCCCTGACAGTCTCCTCTATTTTCGATTTTGTCACCGAGCTTCGCCTGTATTGTCCGTAAGCAACGGCTTTGACGCGTTTATGGTATTCTATCTCTCTTTCTCGTCGTGGCTCTGCTATGGCCGATTGATTTATTTCTCGAGTTTTACGTCCCGAAATCGTGGAACGATTACACGAGAATCGCCGTATAGTGGAGCTCTCCGGAAATTTCTACCACCTGGTGTTCTTTAACGTGCACTGACATCGCACAATTATACACGGGCCTCAACATTTCGCCTCCATCGGAACGCATCTGCCGCGGCACGGGGTTCGATCTCTCGACCTTCGGATCACCAGCCGAGTGCCACAGCCACTAGACCGCCGTGACGGCGCAACTCTGCTATGGCGTAGCGGTGCTAGGGCTCTAGAACAGAGATGGCCATATTACTTCTAAAGAGTAATTAAATTATATTGCTAATTTCCTACCACCCTATAGTGCCGCGATACAGAAGCTCTGGAGACCGCCCACTGTGAAGCTTAAAGGTGCCTCTTGTCCATCTCCGAGATGTTTTCCATCGTGGTCTTCACGGGCTCTATATATAAGACAGCTAAGCAAGGCCACTCTTAGTGATCGTACAAGTTTTATTTCCGTCGTAAGGAGTGCAATTTTTTTTCTTCTGCGAAAGCGAATTACAGGAGATCAAATAAAAGGTGCAACAGCGCAGCTTGACTTGAACTATATATATTTTCCCAAAAAAAAGGCGCAGTACGTCGCTTGCACTGTGGCTTTATTGTACCATGGGACTGTGCTGTACCAACTCACAAGAAATTATACCTAAAGGCTGCATGGATATATATAGTTAAATGTAATTGCACCGGTTACACGGAATGGTGGCGACGCTGTCTTGTGATGTTTCGTCACCAAACCGACTGAGCGAAGCGTTGACGGTGCATCCACATAGTTTCTTTGGTTCTGCAGCCAGTGCGAATGCGCCGTCTGTGGATACTCTAACACCTCGTGCGCGTTCGGCGCATGTGCCTTGATGGTGCGACATCACGGCGACGGCGCTAACGCGCATTCAGCTTCCTGCATTTATCGACGAAAAAGAACAAAGAAATAAATTTGAGGTGGGGTGGATACAAGCGTAATTTTTCGCCTCCTTGTTCGTACTTTGCGTGTAAAAATTCTGTTCTATATATAGTCGTCAATTCGGCTTGCTCCGGGCGTGGTCTATATGCGACAGGAGTCCTCATTTCGGCTCCGTGCACACATACACCCTTGCAATATTCGTAACAGCCTGTCTTTATACCATTATACGTCTGAAAATGTTCGCCGTCGCCTTGTCTTTTCCTTGCCACATTATTATTCATTATACAGCTCTCTCTGCGCGTGTCATATTTTGCGTCGTGGTGACTTGTCCACGTTGCCTCGTATCCGGCACTTTTCGCTATATTGAGCTGATTCCTTCTTGTCGTTCGCTATATCGAAGACATTTTTTTTTCTCTGTAAGTGGGCACTGAGTTCAAGCTTACGCTAAGCTGTAGCTGTGCCAGACATTTCCACGACCTTCTATGCTTCTCTATTCGCTGTACTTGTGCGTTGTACTCTCGCCGCGCACAGTATATTGAAATTCTTTTCTAGTCCCCTCCCCGCCCCATTTCTTTTCGATAAATGGGTCCGAGTTCGAGCACTATGCTAAACAGTACTCACCAGAAGTCCGCATGACCTCCAAGTTGCCGGCGCGCTGTGCTGTGCGAAATTTTCTTGCAATTCTCTATCGATGCTTTCTTTTTCCTCTCTCTCTCTGTCTGTCGCTCTTGTCTTCGCATACGTTTTGTGTTGCCGGTACATAATGACAACTTCGATCCATCCGACATTGACCAGTTCTTACAGAGAGCAGAAGAAGCCCGTCAATTAGCCCGATTCCGAATACGTCAACAGCAAATAAAGGACGCAGGCTACTACAACGAGCGCCGCAGGGACTTCAATACCAGCCAGGCGACAAAGTGTGGTTTTGGACATCAGTACGACGCCGCGGTCTGTCCGAAAAGCTCCTACGACGGTACTTTGGTCCATATGAAGTCATTCGCCGAATAAGTGACTTGACTTACGAAGTCACCCCTGACGGCCACAAGCGCTTACTCCAGAAACTGTTCACATAGTTCGCATGAAGCCCTACTATGAAAGACAGTGACAAAGCTCTTCTCATTTTCATGCTCTCCAAAGCGAACGCATCGGGACGATGCGTACTCGGAGGGGACTAATGACGCTGAGGCTGCTTCTAAGCGTCTGTGGTAGCGAGCGAGCCACGAAGAGCGTCTGCTTTCTCGCGTTCCATCTTTCTCCGTGGTGGTGGCGCAACGCGTGCCTCTCGTGCACGCGCACGAGACAGAGACACGAGCGCTGAAGTTCGCCTGGAAGGGACAGTAAAAGAAGAGACGCCAGTGCGTGTGTTGAACGCTCTTAGCGACTCACTTTTTGTTAACCCTATTTTCGGGCAGAACTTCGCCCACAATAAATCTCTTCTTATACCCTCCTACCGCTACAGTATTGGGAGGGGGTTCGGAATCGAACGGTGTTTCGGCCCTGACAGTCTCCTCTATTTTCGCTTTTGTCGCTGAGCTTCGCCTGTATTGTCCGTAAGCAACGGCTTTGACGCGTTTATGGTATTCTATCTCTCTTTCTCGTCGTGGCTCTGCTATGGCCGATTGATTTATTTCTCGAGTTTTACGTCCCGAAATCGTGGAACGATTACACGAGAATCGCCGTATAGTGGAGCTCTCCGGAAATTTCTACCACCTGGTGGTAGAAACACACCTGGTGTTCTTTAACGAGCACTGACATCGCACAATTATACACGGGCCTCAACATTTCGCCTCCATCGGAACGCATCTGCCGCGGCACGGGGTTCGATCTCTCGACCTTCGGATCACCAGCCGAGTGCCACAGCCACTAGACCGCCGTGACGGCGCAACTCTGCTATGGCGTAGCGGTGCTAGGGCTCTAGAACAGAGATGGCCATATTACTTCTAAAGAGTAATTAAATTATATTGCTAATTTCCTACCACCCTATAGTGCCGCGATACAGAAGCTCTGGAGACCGCCCACTGTGAAGCTTAAAGGTGCCTCTTGTCCATCTCCGAGATGTTTTCCATCGTGGTCTTCACGGGCTCTATATATAAGACAGCTAAGCAAGGCCACTCTTAGTGATCGTACAAGTTTTATTTCCGTCGTAAGGAGTGCAATTTTTTTTCTTCTGCGAAAGCGAATTACAGGAGATCAAATAAAAGGTGCAACAGCGCAGCTTGACTTGAACTATATATATTTTCCCAAAAAAAGGCGCAGTACGTCGCTTTGCACTGTGGCTTTATTGTACCATGGGACTGTGCTTGTACCAACTCACAAGAAATTATACCTAAAGGCTGCATGGATATATATAGTTAAATGTAATTGCACCGGTTACACGGAATGGTGGCGACGCTGTCTTGTGATGTTTCGTCACCAAACCGACTGAGCGAAGCGTTGACGGTGCATCCACATAGTTTCTTTGGTTCTACAGCCAGTGCGAATGCGCCGTCTGTGGATACTCTGTAACACCTCGTGCGCGTTCGGCGCATGCGCCTTGATGGCGCGACATCACGGCGACGGCGCTAACGCGCATTCAGCTTCCTGCATTTATCGACGAAAAAGAACAAAGAAAGAAATTTGAGGTGGGGTGGATACAAGCGTAATTTTTCGCCTCCTTGTTCGTACTTTGCGTGTAAAAATTCTGTTCTATATATAGTCGTCAATTCGGCTTGCTCCGGGCGTGGTCTATATGCGACAGGAGTCCTCATTTCGGCTTCGTGCACACATACCACCCGTGCAATATTCGTAACAACCTGTCTTTATACTATTATACGTCTGAAAAAGTTCGCCGTCGCCTTGTCTTTTCCTTGCCACATTATTATTTCATTTATACAGCTCTCTCTGCGCGTGTCATAATTTTGCGTCGTGGTGAACTTGTCCACGTTGCCTCGTATCCGGCACTTTTCGCTATATTGAGCTGATTCCTTCTTGTCGTTCGCTATATCGAAGACATTTTTTTTTCTCTGTAAGTGGCACGGAGTTCAAGCATTACGCTAAGCTGTAGCTGTGCCAGACATTTCCACGACCTTCTATGCTTCTCTATTTGCTGTACTTGCGTGTTGTGCTCTCGCCGCGCACAGTATATTGAAATTCTTTTCTAGTCCCCCCCCCCCCCGCCCCATTTCTTTTCGATAAATGGGTCCGAGTTCGAGCACTATGCTAAACAGTACTCACCAGAAGTCCGCATGACCTCCAAGTTTGCCGGCGCGCTGTGCTGTGCGAAATTTTCTTGCAATTCTCTATCGATGCTTTCTTTTTCCTCTCTCTCTCTGTCTGTCGCTCTTGTCTTCGCATACGTTTGTGTTGAATAGCGCGAATTGAGTGGCAGCGGCGGCTGCGCGAGTTTAATGATACGCACCCTTTGCACCTCTTGTACACCCCCACGGGGAACCGCATCTCGACGCTTTTACCTCGTTCTGACCCGCCTGCCCCCCTCTATATATACCATTGTGGTCTCCTCATTTTCATATCCGCTGCCGCGATCGAGGCCAGTCAGTCCCACGTTGTGCAGTGAGTGAGTGAGTGGTTCGATGAGACCGCGGCGCGCAGTTCTTCGTACCAGGAGTTTGGGGTCCCTCCCGTTCCCTCGACGACACTCGAAGGTGCCCACCTCTTGCACCAGGAGTGGCGCGCCCCTGCGTCCGTGTGCTTCGCGCGTTAGCTATAAAGGAAGGAGGGAGAGAGGGGGGAGGGCGTAAAGTTCGAGTGTCGGAGAGGAGGAAGGGGTTACGTACGTATACGGACGCGCACTTAAGCAGCCCGCACGAAAGACATCGAGGGGAAAGGACGATCCAAAAACCGTGTGGCTCTGCACTTCGGGCTGCCCCTGCAGTGCCTAACCGCTCCCTTTCTTTCTTTCTTTCTTTCTTTCTTTCTTTCTTTCTTTCTTTCTTTCTTTCTTTCTTTCTGTTTGTTTCTGATGCAGGGCGAATAACTCACCGTTCCTGCGGTATTAGCATTGTCCGAGAGCAGATCCTTAGCGTAGAAGAGAGTGACGTGCACAGCAGATGGGGTGAGGGTGGTGGTCTGTACGAGTGCGCTGAAGGCCGGCTACTCGCTTCCCTTCTCCTCCTTCTTTAAGCTCTTGGCGCCTGTACGCTCGCCACCTCCCTCCCCCCCCCCCCCCCCCTCATCTTTTGTTTTCTCGAGTGTTTTCGAAGCGAACCCGGGGTTCGCCGGGCACCTCAGACAAAGACGACTCCCGGCGGCAGGCCGAGGTGACCGGCCGCGCCGTAGCTGTGTCTGTGTGTGTATCCGCAGCCTTGTGTGAAATACTCCCGTCGCCCAGGCAAGCGCGGTTTGAATCCCCTCTTCACGTTCCCCTCCTGCCTGTGGGGTTCTGCGCCTATCTGTATACAGCTATAGCTGTTGCTGCTTCTCCAGTATACCTTCTCTGTCTCCGCACAATCTGCTACGTTTCGTTGGTTTCGATCCCTTATGCTGGCTTCAACTTTTCTTTGATGTAGGTCATTCTTATAACACTTCAGGCTTCTCTCGTCTGTGCATGCCACGGTTGGTTTGCCGGAGCACATCTGGTCCTGCTGCCGCTTTACCTTGTTGGCAGGCAGGCGTGTCAATGGTGGTGGTACGTGCTTCTTCGTGCAACGCCGGTTCGAGGTTTGGACGTGCGGTGAACTATGGCACCCCGTGTGCGTTATGTGGGTCTCGCTTTAACTAACCCTGCAATGCAGCTTATCCGCATGCGTGGTGCGTGTTCAGCGGCGCAGCTCATCAGTGATCGCACAGTGCGCGAACTGACGTCCGCTTGATATTTTTCAAACTGTACGTTTAGAAGAGCTGAGGGGCTGAAGTTAACCCGGATGGTTAGCGACCCATGTGACCAAGCAGCCGTGTGACGAATTCTGTAATTGAAAAGTCCGATAAGTTCAACAAATCCGTTTTGTATCGCTTTCATCAGATTTCTAAATGGCATTTGATTTGCCGAAGGAGTACATTATAAAAGCACGTGAGCACTTCAGCGATCGCATACAAGGACCTCACCTTGCTTCTCCATGTGAGAAGTAGACCGCGATGGAAAAATGGTTCAGGTAAGAAGATATGTTGTGCCCTGTATATATGCTTACAAGGGTTATTTCAAACTGGAGTTCAAGGGGAAGTAATGATTGGCGTGTAATGTGTGCAGCTTACGATTTGCGGTTGACATTGTCCTCTTCGGCAATGATGGCTACGAGTTGCAAAAAGGAAAAAAAATGAGTCATTGAAGGCTTCAGCCGTGAAAGTACTGAAAACGAAGGCAGCAAGCATGCAGAAGACGAGATGTAATAGAGAGTTTTAGTGCAGCTTAAGTTGCGCCCCGCTAAACGCTAAAATTTAGCGGGGTCAGACTGCGCATGCGTCCGCACGCTATTCCAGCTTTGCGTTTAGCGATCGCTCGCTATTTTTGCGAATTTAGCGGAGACGCAAAACGCTCGCTAAGTTTGTTTAGCGCGAAGAACATGGCGGCTCCCTACAACCAGCCTACAACTGACGGCTGCCCGTTTCGCATCTATCGTGTCGTCTTGCTGCGTTGTGGGACTAGCTGATTCACAATAAATCGTGTTGCTGGTTTTCGCTTCGACAAGACAACGATCCTTTCGCTGTAGATTCTAGTTTGACCGCATTACACATGCACAACGAAAGCGAAACTCTGCCTCGTCAGACTACAGCAACACTTGTGCAATTATTATTGCACGATGCTCTTTTTAATAATTCTTTTTGCGCTTGCGTTTCTTTTTAAGTTACTAACAACGGCCGACGGTTTTGACGTTTTCACTATTCGCATTTAGATGGCGCAGCGAAGGTTTGCGTGCCTTGCGTTTTGCGGCGCGTCGTCGTCTCGCGCTATACTAAAGAGCTATGGAACGCTATCGAATAGCGCTCCGCAAAAATTTAGCGTGCGTGACTCGCAAACGCTAACGCAAAGATTTCCCGCAATACTAAATCTACCTAATGCTCCGTATCTCGTTGAAAGAACACGATTTCACTATTTGCAAACGTACATTAAAATTGACTGAAAAACACGGTGCCGTCCCTAAACCCGAATTGATGATTAGGGCAGCTGTAGAACCTTTAGAGATGTCGGCTGTCGTGTTAACGTATGTTTCAAGCGTTCCTTGACCATGCGATTCTTCCAAAACTGTTGGTACCTTCATACCTCCCCACTCTGCCGATTATCCCGGAAGATTTCCCATTTCTGACCCATCTTTCCATTTATGGTGCCGTACAATAGGTGCCAGTCGTCCTGACCAGTCTCCCCGAGTAGAATCAGGTGGAAGGGATGTGTCCGAGATTGTTTGTAGCGACGCCGAGAAAAGACAATGACAAAGTACAGCGATTACTAAATTTTTCTGGCCTGGAGGAACCAAATATCGCCGCAGGACTTTCCTCTTTACCCACTGATATAAAGCAAGGTCGCTGCCGCGCGCGCTCGAGTGTGTGTGTGTGTGTGTGTGTGTGTGTGTGTGTGTGTGTGTGTGTGTGTGTGTGTGTGTGTGTGTGTGTGTGTGTGATTTGCTATTTGGAACTCGCGACATTACGCTACTGCGCACGCAAAGGCAGCTTCGCCGATGTACAAATGAGTACTGCGGTGAAGTGGGCTGTGTATGGGAAAGGCCACTCTTTTTCCCGGGTAATAGGATAGTTTGCCCTGCGCTCGTGAGGAATTAATTGCAGGCGCGTGCTACAATTACAATTACCGGTGGGATCGTCGTCAGCTGAATGTTTTACTGGATATTCACAGCTGTGTGTGACGTTTCTGCGGCCTTGAAAAGCAAGAAACGCAAACGCGCGCGAGTATTTCTTTTTTTTTTTTCCTGCAGCCTTCCCTGGAACATCTTTGCAGAGTGACGTCGACGCGATGCCCTTGGTCTTTTGCGCGTATTTGATTACTATAGAGCGATAGCATTGCCGATTCCTGGGTGCGCCTTATCGAATAAGAAAAGTGACCGAATGATTACAGAACCGCCAGAAATTGTAGCTGAATGCCAGCAATTAATTACACGTAATTTGTTTCGTAGATGTGTTGGTTGCCTACATGCTGCTGCAGTCGCGTTTCTATGTCGAAACCCTTTGCTTTATACTTTGTTTCAGATGCACGTCAGGATAGCCCAGCTGGTCATCACGTTTAATAACCTGGTGTACATAACAAACTACGGCGTATCTATTCAGCTGAGTTGTAGTTTTGCCATATAAGTGGGACCCCTAAGTTTGATTTTATATTCATCTTAACGCTTTATTTCAGGCTTCACATTCATCGTATTTAGCCCAAAGGTAACACAGACAGCAAAGAAGGACGGCAAACAACACAGGCGCTACTGACAACTGATTTGTTAAGGGTGGAATCACAGCTTCTTTGCTGTCTGTGTTAGCTTTACGCTAAATACGATGAATGTGAAGTCGACACCAACTTGCCCCCCACCATTTAACTCTTTTAAAGCTTTATTTCAGCTGTAACCGGATGCTTGTACATCCCGCCCAACTGCGCAATTGGTGTTACTTGTTAATCTGCGCATATATGCTCAAATCACGTACACTCCTTACTTCGTTCAGTGCCTGTTTTGCCACAAAGGAATCGCAGCAGGGAGCGCACAGTTGACGAGCATGGACACGAAATTACATTTATAAAGTATGGAAAAGAAAAGCACTTGAAAAAGTACAGCGTTGGGTGCCAAAGCATTCCAGTCTCTTGTAGTGTCAACAAATAAAGAGTAGCACGTTGTAACATCTGGTAACGCATTAAGATATGTATTACCAAATGCGGCAGGTCCATGTAAAACTACGTGTATCGAATGTCTGCATATCCCTCCTGGAGCACGCGGGTATGTGCTACGCGTGATCTCAAGGTCACTGCTCCGTGCACAACACGTGCCCAAGCTTTTTCGCATTTTTCGTGAGGTCACGTGATTTGTTGTGCCTTACAATGCGATTTCGAAAAGAAAAAGGGATCTAATTTTTTTTTTACCTTGAAAACAACATCGGGTACATTTAAAGGGATACTAAAGCGAAACAGTAAATAAGTTTATACTGATAGATCGTTTACTAGTTCTACTGCCGTTTATTTCGCCATCATGGGTGCAATATTGGAAGAGAAAATGAAGGTCAAAGTTATACATTTCTTTTTAAATTTCGCGCCGAAACCTTTGGTTCTCAACGTAAGCATGGCGTCACGAATTTCAAACTGTTTTTTCGTATTTTGGCCTCGTATAGGCTCAATGGAATTTCGTTCTCGAGCCACCTAAGAACACAGAACACAGTGCAATCCATTTCTACCGGTTAGTAATTACGTGGGTCCTAGCAGGTGCCTTCAAAATCTATGACGTCACAGCGCATTGGCGCGGCAACTTCAAAGTGGCGTCACCGCCTGCATTATCTGTTTGCGCGCTTTCCTCGCGGAAGCAGAGGTGTTTTTGGTATTGTGAAACAGTGGTTTACCAATAGTACAAGAAAAATCGTTAAACCCCGGTTGAAGGTGGGTTCGAGTCCGACTGGGTGGAAGTTTTTCACTGCGAACGTATGTTCATCTTTTTTTTTTTTTTGGAAATCCACTTCCGTTACGGAATTACGTCACTGGTTTCTTGGTGGACCCTGGAATAAGACACATTCGTGTTAAAAATCGTTTTTTGCTCTTTAGTGTCTCTTTAATGTGTCATCTCGCCTATGAGAAATGTGTAGATGGGTCGGCTGGGAATTTTATCCCAGCAGCCGCTATACTGTAGCCTCTTCGCTTGTCTGCTGTGGATTTTCGGTGTCTCCCGGTTTCTTCTGATCCCTCGAGGCATCCGCGGTGTGTGTCTCGCGGTGTTCCGCGCGCCTGTGTGTGACGGCGGCTGCTGCTTGCGAGCTTCGCGTGGAGTGCTTTGGCGGAGCCCGCCGGTTCGTTGTTTGCTCGCCTCTCGATGGCGGGGTTCGCTTTCTCCGCGACCGCTCGATGCGGCGTCTTCGGCGGCACAGCGTCCGCAAAGCCGTGTCTGGGAGCGCGGATGTAGGTATTGGGGCTGCTGTCACCGAGCGCTGGCTCACGTCTACGTAGTCATCTGGTCGACTTTCGCTGTTTTTTTTTTTCTTTTGTATGCTTGCGGGACTCCGGGTTGGCTTCGCTATACGCAGTCGAAGGCGCGCCTGGAATTCCATGCAGCCTTGGTCTTCGACGAACACGGCGTAGCACTTTCCTTGTTCTGTTTTCTTTTTAATCGTATTTCTCGCTTCGGTTTCGGTGTTTGTCGATGTGTCTGCGTTTCTGGCTCGATTGTCTGTTGCTTTTCTTTTTTCTTTTTTTTTATTTCGGGCGTGAGCCATTCTAGTAACATCGTGCGCACGTGTCTTGCAGGTATACTGTACAGGCGGTGTACGAAGTCTAGCGACCACAGCACGTGATGAAACTTGAAATTTCGGAGCTGTTTGCGACCGTATCGGAGAGATTTGCTCAGTAAGGTAGACAGTTGGTCGAGTTGGTGGTTTTCGATCATACCGTATGGTGAAGCAGCCGCACTTTAATGAATGCACTAACAGACTGGACACTTGGTTAACACATTGACCGTTCGTTAAACACTTTGACGACTTTAACAAAGACACGAAGTGTCTTCGTTAAAGTGCGGCTGCTTCACCTTATGCTATGATCGGAAATTTGCTCAGTACTTCATTGTTCGCGTGCACTAGTACACGCGGGAGATTTTTTATTCCTTTGCCAGGCTACTACGCGCCAAGAAACCCGATATATATATATATATATATATATATATATATATATATATATATATATATATATATATATATATATTCTTTATCCTGCGTCGAGCGGGGGCTTCATCTACCTCGCATGTCTCTCCTTCCGTTATCATCACGTGCACGTATGCTTCCAGACTCACAAGGAGGAAACGGGGCATACAGGTTACTCCTTTATGGGAGGGGGTGACCTGCCACGGCCATTTATTCCTTTCATCGGTAAGTGCGTGGGAAGGAGCCTTCGTTCTCCGCTTGGTCACTCTCCATATGGGATAAACAGTTTGTCCTTCACGACGCTCCCCAAAAGGAGCAACCGTTGCTCTTTACCGATGCGACCAAGTTATATGACGAGTATACTGGTAGGACAAAATGTATTCGTGGGGAAATCTATAGCGCACACAACAAACAGGGAGACAAATGAGCGCTTGTGTGTCTACGCTGTCTCTTCGTCTCCAGTGTGCGCTACAAATTTCGCCATGAATGCCTAACAACGCGCCCAGCTATGGGTTCTGCGAATAAAAGTGCTCCTCGTATTGTGCAAACCGTTTTTACGGTGTGCGTTGCTGCCGGACAATTTACACCAGCATTAAAGGATAATGCATTTCGTTGCGGCAGTAATAGCTGTTGTGTTTGGTTGAGCTCTGCATCATCAACCCGAACACTCGTTGACATGTTCGTAGGCATACCTTGTAGTTCGGGCTGCCCAACACGATGTGTGGCTTTGCTACGGTGTTATCGAAGCAACAACAACAAAAAATAGAGTTGCACAAGAGGGTTCTAAATGTACACCTCGTGCTTTTTTTATTTGCTTTTTCACCACCCGCATTGCATTGCTTCGCCTGCTTTGAGCTTCTGCTGCTGACTCAGAATCTTCATTTTTGTATCGTTATTGTAAACGCTTGTCTATCATCACCACTTCTTTACTGGGAGAATTGTCGTGTATATTGCATATCTTATCTTTCAACATTGAAGAAAACTTGTGTAAGGCATTGTAGCATGAGGACGCTGTAATTAAGTAAGGCACGCCTTTTTCTTTCTCTCACTCTTCAGGGGCGTCTGGTCGAGGTGGCTACCGGCAAGACTCCTCGCCCGGCAGCAGGCACCTCTGGAGGTGAGTAGCGCCCTCTCTCGGTTAGGTGTAAATGTGAGAGGCAGGAAAAGCAAGCTTCCTGGTATGCTCTTGTTTTTTTTTGTCTGTTTTCGTAGTGCTCACTGGCGGAAATAAAAACCTGCATAAATATTAAACTGAAAGTAGTATCTCCTTGTCATCCGAAGATGACCATGTAGTGACGATTGAAAACAACACTGCGGGCAAAGACATATATTACCGAGTGCTGCTGTCAAGAAGAACAGAAATCGGGACTGAGTTCAGAAGAAAAGCACGTGACAGGCGAGGCAGGAAGCTCTCACATAGTTCTACGTCATGGGTGGACCCAAAAGTTCTCAACGCGGCAACGAAAGTAACACACACACACACACAAAGAAAAAAACGTGATGACATAGCTGTGCGGTTCAGTTTGTTTTCTGTAGTCCCTACGTTGCCTTTGCCCAATTTGGGCAATTATTTACATTAGGAAGCTCTTACCATCTCATGAGCAAATCCTCACGTACAGATCTAAAACCTAACTGTAGAACATTCCCTCGCATTCCGCAGAAAGTGTGCGCTCTTATTACCGAAAAACTAATTTTCAGCGAAGTGTGACTGCCATCCTCCATAACGTGTCGAACCTGCAGTCTATTATCAAATGACAGATAACGTCATTGTCACTGTTAATTGCGCAAGGCCCGTATGTAACCGTTCATCTCATGTGTCCTGACACAGTGCTGGTGGAGACGGCTATCAGCGCCAGCACTCCAGCGGCGGCTACCAAGGTGGTGGAGGAGGAGGAGGCAACTGGTCGAACAGGAACCAGGGTGGGGGATCTATGCGTACCGGTCCTGGTACCGGTTGGGGACAGGTGAGTCGCACCTCTTCGTTCTCTCTATCTCTCCTGTCTGTAGGGACATTAGAACTAGATGCTTTGCGTTGTGGGTAGCCTCAGAATAACTGTCTTACAATGAACTCGTTTATTAAATTGCATGCTATGCTCTGGCAAACTATTTACGTTACCTGAGCTTGATGTCCCCCCCTTCTTGGTCTTCCGTTCCGCGTGTCCTTGCCGTTAGACTTCGTAGTGTAGTGCATGGCCGGTTGGTACTACCTGTATGGCTGGATCGAACAGTGTAATAGAAAAGACGATGCTCGAGACAGGATTTTCTTTAAAGAAAAGCGTGGCTACGAAGTTTCTTTGCCGTCCTTCCTGCGCAGTCGTCGTCTTCGTCGCACATTCCTCGCTCCTTGCCTCCGCCACCTCAAGAGCGTGGCTTCGGTGGCCACCAGCAGCAGCACGGCCAGCGGCATCACCCGTACGGTGGCGGCCGCCAGCAGATGCCGCCTCCGTCGTCACGCCAGCAAGGTGGATACCATCAGCGCCACCCTACCTGGTAGAAAAAGGGGACCCTGCCATTTGTTCCATCATGCTCATTCGACCACGTCCGTGTACATCAATAAAGCGTCACGACATGCTCGTTTTAACATGAGGAACGTGTATCGCGCATGGTCTTTCTTGCCTTTCGTTTTCGCCTTGGTCTATAGCCGAAGCCTTTAAAGGGACGGACAGCTGGCCAGAACGTGTGAACAGACCTTTGTGCATTTCGAAAGAACTTGAATTATAGTGATGAAATCGAGCACCCTTTCGCGATTTGAACAGGATTTGTATTTGCAAATTGAACTTAAAAATTCTGGCAACTGAAACGTGGCGTATATATCCTGGTGGAGACGCTCTGGTACTGCTATTTGGAGTCTGAATCGCCGTATGTTGCCTGCTGGTGATCATATGACCGTAACTCGGCCTTAAAGTTGCAGTCGGCACATAAAAACGTACCTCTCCCTACTAGTATTTGCTTTCTACGCAGTAAAAGGAGTCGACGCCGAGCAGCGACGCTCCCTTCGCGGCAGCCGAAAACCTGTTTTCCACTGATCAGTGGCTCCCAGGCGTGGCGCGCATGCTCTCTGTGTAGGCACAGCCTGGCGTGAACGCACCCGACGGCTGTCGGTCACTGTTTGCAGCATGTGTTGCATCTAAGACTCCATAGGCAAAAAAATTCTCATAAAAAATGTTGCACGGTGTTCTCCCCGTTGTCATTGCGTGACTGCACACTGACTGGTAAGCTTTCCGTTGAAATAAAGAAAACAGGTAGCTTAAAAAGTGGTTGTCGGTCCCTTTAAAGGGCTCCTCACCAGGTCTGGTCAGTTCGCGCTGACGAGAGCAATGTGTACATTGCACATTTGCGGTCATGTTTGCCAAGTTACAGTCCTACACGCCATGGAAGTTAGTGGCTCAAGTTTCAGAGTAAACGTCCTCTCCCGGGCTTCCCGCACCAAGATGGAGGGGATGGCTTCATGCGTCGTAAGGTTGGTGCGTGACGTCGCTCGTAGTGACACGTGACTTTTGTGGTGAGCGCGCACGGACCAGTCAGGAGGCGACGCTACCGGCGGTTGCCTCACTGGAGCATATGGTCCTTGGTGGTAATGGACCAACCTGAAAAAAAAGAAGATTGTGGTTGAACAGGCCCTGTTCGGCGCTTGGTAACATCTAGTGTATGACCGAAATTTGCCATGTGGATCTGTGAGGGGCTGTTTAGATGGCTTTTCTGGCGCTACTTTCAGCGAGACTCATTTGCAAACCCTTTGCCGCCGATGCTAGCAAAACAGCTGCGAATGAGAACAAGATGCGTACGTGTGCATTGGGTTCCTCCTCCCGGGCGTTACGCTGCAGTCAAGAGGCGCTGTTGCGCAGAAGGACGGGCGCACGTTCTGCGCAGGCACGTCACTCACTGAGACCGACGAGAGACTGCTGTCAGTGGTGAAAGGTGTGACGCGACTGTAGTCTGTTTCAGAAGTTCCGTGCAGCACTGTGGAAGCTACAGCCCATCACATCAGGACTAATGAAGCATCTAACCATGACATCACCCAAACGATAAAGTCCGGTGTATTTAGTCTATGCGTCGTATACAGTGTAGCTGTATATGGCGCACTTCGTCACGCCATATTATTACGCCTATGAATTTTCATCTGTAAAGTCATATTTCTGCTAACGTGAGGAATCTCGTTCCAATTTGCCAGCATGTCCATTTCAACATGGGTCCTTTTCTAAGTATTTCAAATATGCCGCATCGTAAACGGCATTCGTAACCTCACTTGCTTCCCACGAGTCTAGTACATGTCGCAACGTAGCCATGTAATGCATTCGCAACGAGCAGCCGAACTCTGAAGCCTTGACATCTCAAAGCCGTCCTACGAATACCGCTTCCTCTAATTGCTCTACATACGTGAAACATCGCCTGTCTTCTCTATCTAACGTGCTCTTTGTAGTAGTGTACATGCACTAACAACCTGCGGGTTGCGCATATACGATAAGACCCTCCGATGTCGACATCGCGCTCCTATTATCTATCTACTACGGCCAACCAAGAACGTGCCGTCGCGCAGGCGAGCCGCATCGCGGGCCGCGCGGGAGAACGTGACCCCATAAAAGGAAAATTACGGGACCATCACTCCCTATACCACTTCGCGCGGGAATCAAAAAACGAGTGAACAGAAAGAAGGAAGCTTCCGCGCACAGACAGGGACGGTGAGTCAACGGTACAAAATGAAGACGCGAAAAGTCGTGCGTACGTTTGTATGTGTGTGTGTGTGCACTTGTATGAGCGTGTTGGGAAGAGGGGAGGGGGGGTTGACGGCGCGATTTGAAAACTGCGCATCAAGAAGAGGGCCTGGGGCGATAACGGAAACCTGTCGTTTGAAGGGGGAAGAGGGAAGGATGGAACCGAGAATAAAAGGGGAAAGCAGACAAAGTGGGAGGGGAGGTAGGGAACATAAAAGGGGAGTTAATAGAAGGATTCCCCGCCACGATGCACAGCAGACCGCGGTGAGTTAGGCACAAGAAAAGCGCCGCTGGGGTGCAGGGCTTATCTTTATAATCGCGTTGGCCCTGCGTGCTGAAATTTAATTGTGGCCTCAGCACTGGTTGGGGAGGAAAGGATATGCGGGAGCGGGCTGGCATGGCCTGCTTTGAATGGAAGGTAGAAGTTGTTTGTAAACTGTAAGTGTACGATGGAAATGTCCGTTTTAGCTATACTCGATGTTGAACTGGTCGTTTAATCACCGCGTTAGCGTCTTATTGCTATCAAGTGTAGCAACATTAAGAAATCACTCTAGCTGCATCTTTGCCTACTTTGTTATTTGCGGCTCTATTGAATTGTGACGTTTTTGGCTGCTATACAATATAAACCTGAAGAACTTGTGCGGGGATCGGCTGGTTGTTCGGCTTCTTTCTAGATTATGTTGGCAGTAGGCTCCATTCAAGAAGGAATCCTCCATCATGTAAAAGTCCCGGCTATAGCCTTGCCTCAAGCCACTGGACAAGACGCACGACTGGTTCATTGCCTCAACAAGATGGACCTTCACATACGCGTCCCCTCAACTTATCGCCACTCATCACACTGTGCCTCTCCCTCCCCATTTCCCAGTGCAGGGTAGCTAGCCAGAGCGAACTATACCTCGTGCCCAGATATCTGCCTTTATACAAATAAATATCTCTCTCATAAGATTGACTGTTGCATTTGTGACCTCGTTATTAAAGTTTCGACTGTGGGAATCCCGGGACCAACTACTTTCCAGGAAGGTGTTGGCCCTGGTTCGGGACCGCGGACTATGCCGAATGTTTTGTCAACTGGGAAGTTCTTTACCTGAGGATTTCCCTCGTAACTTAGCGCTGTAAACTAATGGGTAGCTTTTTTTTTCTTTTTCATGAACGTATACCTGCACACCGTCGGCTTTCACAGAACTGTTCCACCGTGCTCGGTTTTACGGGCTGGAGTAACAACACTGCCTCGCCCAGAAGCGCGTTCAGTGGCTCGATCATTCCGTGTGATTCGTCCGCGAGCTATAGATGCCTTAAATAGCTTGCCTTTCGTCGCTGGGATGGCGAGTGCTTTCCACATTAACTCGATTATACGGAATGTTTTCATGTGAAGCGTATATAGGGCGTTCGCTCTTGAAATTTATTGCCGGCACAGGCTTGATTTCGCTATCTTTCGTTTGCCAACGGCATTCGTCGTGATCTTTCGAAGATGCACATCACGCAGTTTATTGCTGAAAAAATGAAAATAAATTGTTGCTGTCAACAAAAGCGAGGCTAAACAGGCTTCTAGCCGTACAACGCCTTCCGACGCCAGAAAAAAATGCAGCAGGCCTAGCCAACTTGGCCATGAAGTCGCACAAGGTTCTCCATGTGCGACTTCACGTAAAGGAGAAAATTTCCATGAAGAACCTTCGTGGAAAGGAGCTATCTAAAGGGTATGAGACACGCCGCACTCCTTGGTCTACATCCACCGCCATGAAGTCGCACAAGGTTCTCCTTGTGAGATTTCATGGGCCGTTTTGTAGCCGTGTAACTCATTTCGCGACCTGGAAAAATGAGCGGACCCAACCAACTTGCCCATGAAGTTGCACAAGTCTTTCCTTGGCGCATAGAGCGAAGCCTGAGAGAGTACGCTGTACTGTAGTTTCTAGAAATATACAGAGCGGTGAAGAAGTCGGGGAAGATTGGGACAAAGCTGCGCGAAACATAATTGAATCAACAAAGCGAATCGCAAAGGGACACACAGAGGAGACGGCAATACAAAATATATCGAAGGTGAGGCGAGCCGCGGAACCCATAGAGGCGGCAAGTTAATAAAGGCGACTCAATGCGGCGGCGCAGGGAAAAGATGCGGCGTCCTCACAGCCCTGCACTTGAGCGAGCGGCAAGGAGGGAGAAAAACGGGAGCGATATTAGGGAAGGACGAGACAGAAAGGTGGGGAGGGAGAAACACAAGGAACGACTCGAGCGGCGGCGTCCCCATCGAACGGTACGGAGGGAAAAGTGGGAGGGCGCAAGCTTTCCCCAAATCACGTTTTCGGGACGAAGGCACGGACCGATATTCCCTTTTTTTCCTCCTCGCCCACCGAATCTCGGCACGTGTGGGCCCTGGGGCGACGCCGGCGTGCCGCAACGTTTCTCTCTGCGTCTTCTCCGACATCGACGACGGGAAGCGGCTGCTTTGAACGCGGCGAAGTATTCTCGTAAGGCTTATGAACGATGTGTGGGGAATTGTATACGATGTGACGGTTGGTACATTTTCTTTTTTTGTTTGTTTTTGTGATCGCCGTCTTGCGAAAGGCCTCCGCGTGGTGTCCTTCTTCGAGTACGTGCGCCGTATTTGCTCGGCATCGTACGAAATTGGTTTCAACCGATTAAGAAGCGTGGCCGAAATCAGTCGAAATTGTATTTTTTTTCTGCGCGGTATCATTTTGAGTGCACTAAGGGCTAACACTCGCGGCAGTTTTGAGAGCGTACGGGAAAACGTGCGAGGGTCTGTCTACTGGACGGTCAGCGGCGTGCTCATAAAAGTTCACGTACGAAATTACATATCGGGGAAAATGATGGTCTACATCCGCTACAAGTGGTGGTCTTGTTTGAACCTTTTACATTGTACAAATGCACAAGGAATTAGACGCGGTGAACATCCGCTGTCTGTATAGCAATAAGGGTAGCGCACCGTAGGCCTAATGCACATGGTTGTGAACCCGGCCCCGCTGTCGGAGGAGCGATTTTTTTTTTGTGGTGCCTTTCCGTTTCGCTTTATTTCTCTACTTAATTTGAACTCTTCAAATAACGGCTGCTGCAAATAACTGCTTCATAGTTTTCCTTGGGTTCGATATATTGGCCGTACAAAGTGATATCAACTCGCTCTGGACAGGGCAAGTTGCAAACCATTTTGAGAGGCCTTCGCAAAATGCCATAGTGAAGACGTAGTCGTGAACACGAAATATCAGTATTATTTCATTAATAAACAACAGTTTCGAGAGAGATCCTCACATCTGGAGGGTTCACGAAGAGAGGACTTCTCTCGAAGCTGTTTGCTATTGATTTATACTAATTGACAATTTGTCATTGTTTCCGATAATGCTTAACTGTGACGTACAACTGCAAGACAACGTTGTTGTTGTTGTTGTTGTTATTGCCCTCAATTCTGGCACATACCCACCCTGGGGGATTGGCCAAGATGTGAGAAGTTGAAAGAGATATTAGTCATAAGCAGTGTGAAATGCCATTCAGAATCGAATAATCAGGATGGAATTAACGGTGAAGAATACGAATTTATGAACCAAACCGGCCTGAATCAATTATGAATTTTTCAACAGTAGAGACAACGTCTAGGTTAGTCTCTTCTTTTTCTCTTCAGCCAAAGCCCCACAACTGTGGTTGCAAGGCGCGATGATAAGTACGTGTAGATGAGAAGATGCGCATGTATAATGCTCGCAATACATACATACATACAATCTTGTGTGTGCGTACATGCGTGCGCAAGAACAGAGGATATACCACCACACTGTGAGCCGTTCGGATTGACAATGTATTGCAACCATAACTCCGCTGCCGCCTCATTGTGCGCGCTTATGCATGGATGTGGTTGCGTTCTGTTGCGACTAGAACAGGTTCATTGAAGTGACGCCGTTGAAACGTTGCCCTGGTGCAAGACACTTGGCGCTAGGACGCATATACTCATATGCATGCGCACGTCGTCGCGATAGCAATTCGTCATGGTCAGGTGGTTTATGGGATTTACATCTAATCCACAGCTGTTGAGGGAGAGAAGGAGAGATAGGGCACGGCTCGACTGTACAACCCACTCGGTTTTTGAGCCCATTAGCGCCGTCTCTATGTGATCCGGGGCTCCGATCTCGTTTAGCTAAAGCGGGCTTTTAAACTCCTTCACCCGTTATTTCCCTCTATCTCTTTCTCATGCGCCGAGGATACAACGGCTTGCTTCTCAAAAAGCGCGTCGCTCAGCACGTACGATTTTTCGCTGCTTTATTTCGTCGGCTTGTCTGACGTGGAACGACGAACTGTTCTGGCGGAGCGTTAGGTTGAGATGCTTAGTAGTGTAGGAGGCATTAAAGGGATACAGGGGCGTACCCGTATAGAGTAAGGTGGGGACCGCTTCTGTTTCAGAACGTCGCTCTACCCGTCCCTACGTGAACCTAATGCGCCTAATGCGAACGCCGATAGAGTGAAGCAGTGGTGAGGAGTCGCTTTTGTTTTGCGGGGGCTACAGGAGCTGGCGAGATATTTCTTGTTCAGCGCCTCAGGGTGTTCTTACGAAAAAATAATTAAAAAGAAGAACTCTGAAACTTGGAAATCATAAAAAATTACACCATCTCCCGCTAAAGGGAACCATGTGGGGATGCGAAGCAGCGGGGAGATGGTTAGCTTGAGCGGGAGATGGTGTAATTTTTCGCCGAAGCGGCCCGAGCACTCATCGCGGCGCTGCACAGGAGAGAGAATGAGGCGCGCGCGCTCCGTCATTTTCATACCGCGGAACTATCGTGGCGCCCCCAGCGGAGTATGCAGCTGTCGCACCACCTGTCGTGCGCGCCGCTCCGTAGAGTAGAGGATTCCTAGAGGAGAGAAAGGGGGAGCGTAGGAGAGGAGAGAGGGGGAGGGGACGCGCATGCGCTGTGGAGCTGTGGGAAGCGGGACGCGGGCGCCGCTCCGTAGAGTAGAGGATTCCTAGAGGAGAGAAATGGGGGGAGCTAGCAGACGCTGCCTGCGTCAGCGTTGTCTCGCGGGCGAGGGCGCGTTCTCGTTCCTTGCCAGCTTGGGCCAGCTGTTGCACATGCGCAGTGGGGGTGTGGACGGCGCAGGGACAGAACAGGCTGCACCATAAGCTGCTTCGCATCTAATAAAAACATCAATATCAGAGTTGTATGTGGTATGTGAGATGTCAGAGTATAAGTATAGCGCATGAAAGTGGTTTAAACATTAGGACAGAAGATCCGACGGTGGTGGAGGCTTGAATACATGAAGAGATCGTTTAAGGGGGTGAAGAACAGGGAATGTCGCTGGAGCTAACGTTTCGACATATGGACTTATCGTCCTCAGAACGGCAACGTCCTGACGTAGACAGTCCACGTAACCGTTAGGGCAATTCGTGAAAGCTAATTAAATTGGGGTTAGTGCGTACTGCATTGAACACGCACGTGTTATCCACACTTGAGAAAGACACAAGGTAAGAAATAGAAGAAAAGAAAGCAATGACGTATGGCTCATAGTCAAAATGGATATGTGGATATGCACGTTGTTTTCTGAACATACGCAAGGACTCGGCTTCGTAAGGTTCAAGTAGGAAGTCGAAGCCAAATACAAATAAAAAATACACTGAAATTCACCATGTCACCCTGACGTATATACTACCCTTTGTCCTAGAAAATGACACTTATGGTGGACAGGCCGGTTGGTGCATATCCGAGTGTGAAACAGCGCTAAAAAAAACGGGAGGGCAGAGGAACTGCAGCGCTGTCTGTGTGTTTTTCTCTGTGTATGACCAGATTTTTGTGCGCTGCCTCACGTTCAGAAAACGAGACCTTGACCTTAAATTTTCCCCCACTGATTATCAACCTCCTACTTAGTAGACACCAGCAATATACATTTAAACGGATTCTAAGTGCAGATGAACTTATCAGGTCTCTTGTTTTAGTTCCCCTTTAACGCTGGGGCAGTCCCAAACCGCGAACCCTTATTATACGGAACACTTGCCCTACTGAGAGCAATTATATCCCCCTTTCGACGTCGCTAACTGCTTCGCGGACAGCAGCACGCACTCTCGCATTCTGCTTACAAGGATCTTCCGCGCTTCCTCGCACGCGTCAACGGATCCTCTCACTCCCTCCCGTTTTTCATGTCCCCAGCTCCCTATCTTCTAGTTGACGGAAATCCCGCCCCGCGGCGCCGCGATCACCGGTAAGCGGCGGTGCGAACTCCCGGGCGACTCCAACAATGGGTCCTCACAGGCGTGTCGGAACGTTCCAGGGACATTGTACACGACTCCCCCTTCTTTCCCCCTTTTCTTTCAAGGCTCCCCAATTATATGCCTATGTCGAGCGTTTTTCATTCCGTTATATCTATAGCCCACAAACAGAAGTGTCGTATAGAGACGTGCGGGGCTCTTCATTCCCTATACTTCCCGACGCAGCGAGCGACTGTAAACTGCGCAGCGGGATTTCAGCACGAGATCTTTTTTCTTGTTAACATCGAGTAGGTCGACGCGACGATTAACTCGCCTCGAGCACACTTTCTACGCTTTCGTTTGCCGCTCTGCAGGTGATGGGACACCGTACCTGGCGCGAACATCCTGTACGTCATTCGCTTCCTCACGAATTCTTCCGGCCGTTATACGGCCTTTATTGACCCGCAGTTTACGACGCAGGGGGTGCGTTTCGAACCGCATCGAAGGCGTACTCTACGCTCTCCTGTTCGTAGGTACTTGCCTGTTCTCACCACCTTCGCTATTTTAACTTGCACTCTGACCTCTTTGCTGAACAGTCTTCCCTGTGCGGAGAGCGTAAGACCGCGTACGGAGCTGTTAGATAAACGTTTCGAGAGCCTCGTTTAATTGGAAGCCGTTGGCAACCGCCCGACGCCATGACGATGCCTTCGGGGCTGGATCTCTTAAGCGGTGAAGTTGTTGGGGTGAATCACGGTGCGGCACTCAGTATTCGTCAATGGCGGTCATTAATAGGTGCATAGGGTGTGTGGAATCGCAGCTCTTTCGATTTCCTCTCTACACTGCTGTGCAGTACAAAAAAGAAGACCGCTTCAGACAACGTCATGGTGGCTTTATATAATAACTGCTGGTGTTTTACGGGCCAAAAACCACGATGTGATTATGAGGCGTGCAGTAGTATAGAGGGCTCCGGAAATTTCGACGACCTGATGTTCTTTAAAGTGCTTTTATAATGCACACTGTGTGAGTCTGTAGCATTTCGTCTCCATTGAAATGCGACCGCCGCGGCCGAGGAAAAAAAGAAAATTGGCAATATTTGTGGATATGATTGCGTTTTTTAAAGTTATACTACCTTAAACTCAACACACTAGTAGATACAGCTCTTTCTTTATAACGATTGGTATTATTTTAATAAGCACTCTTTGCGTTAATGACCGCCACGCCGCATGGCTTCTGATTGCGCACGGGGGACACTGTCACTGAAGGCATCGTCATCAACATCATACTCAATGCTGAATGGATCCGAGGCGCCACTCTACCGTGAGTACGCGTGCAGTACACTCACGTTGTCGTGTCGTGAGTGCGGGCGTATAGCATTTTTCTCCGTGATATGCAATGACATTTAAGTGGCGCTTCCACAGAAGCTGTCACCGGTTAAGCCGCGCCACGAATCTGATGGAAGTGTAACGCCGGTAACTGCACACATTTTGAGCGAGGGCATCACGGCAGTGGTGCATGCACTTATAGATGGTAATAATTTGCGAAGCAATAGTCACTGCAACGTAAGCTTCATCAGTTGCGTGCCCTAACAGACTATGCTAATATCCTAAAAAAAAAAAAGAAACATGAAAGGAACACTCTTTCGCTGGGGCTCATGTTCGATCTTGCAATGGATGGCACGTAACACACCAGTACAGGGAGTGTTGCAGAAAAAGGTGCCCAGAGCTCTGCGGGGTGTCCAGAAGTTTTTCCCTGTCTAGAAACATGCAGAAGGCCGAAAGTATTACCCATAGGCACATAAAATTTCAATTGCACGTTTTGTGGTGCATTCAAGTTTTGTACATACATGCTATTGTTTTGTTTGTTCCAAGGCCCTCTGACGTAACACCAGCGCAACTGGATATCATTTGCAACCAAAGTGTGCTCGAACCAGGAGAAGGCCAAATGTATCACCTGGTATAACGGGACGCAGCCACCAAATAATTCAGAGACATTTCTTTACGACATACCATATACATCCTCAAGACGTTTAAAACGTAGTGTAGAATGCTAAGTTTACGGCAAAGGGTCCGTCTGTGGTCTCCCTAAAACAGGCAGGTCTGTAGGCTCAGTGCGTATATAATTCAGACATTGAGAGACGCCTTCGTGAGAAGTCCCAAGCAGCAATAAGAATTGCTGGTGTATTACTTCCCAGAACCACTCCATATATGATTATGAGAGACGCCGTAGTTGAGTGCTCCGGAAATTTCGACCACCTGGCGTTCTCTGACTCGCACGGATCAAGCACACTACGCGGGATTCTAGCATTTTGCCTTAATCTAAATGCGATCGCTGATGCTGGGATAGAGCCTGCGCTATTCGAGTCAGCAGTCTCAAGAAGTGTACACAAAAACTTAAGCATGTGACCAGCACTCGAACGTGAAGAGACGTGCGTCTATACATGTCGTATTGTCTGCCCTCTGCATGCGTGTAATCATGGAGAAAATTCTGGGACGGCGTCTACATTACAGAGTCTGCAGCATTTGGTCACTGAACCCACGTGTTGCAAAAGCAGGCATTAATAACTGACTATGATGAACACCACGACATACTAGCGCTTCACTTATGTGCGCCACAAGCTAAATAGGCAGATCCGTAAATGTCAAGCGACCGACACGCACTTTCACTTTTTTACCACATATGTAACGTGGAATACAAAACCACTGGAATCGTAGGATCGGGAGAATGCAATGAAGAAAACAAGAAATTTCGAGGTGCATATGTATGAAAGGCAGAATGCATGTCCGGCCGCTTTCACACCCAGCGCGTCAGCGCCACATCGTCATAACACATTGTATAAGCGTACATATTCAGTGAACTGCGTAGAAGTACACGGGTACGGGGGGCATTTTTCAGTGTATATAGAACATATCTGCACATATGGACACACAAACTTAGTCAAATAAGAAAGTCACAGAAAAATGGGAATATAATACTATTTATAACACGAAAGGCCACGGCCATATATGCCATAGCTGCTCCTCGCAAGTGCACATAATGGTTTCGCCGTTGTCACCGCGTTATAGCGATTGTGCGTCGGTTATGAACGCGTCCGGGTCGCCGCATTCTGTTCTGCGGCGACCTCCCCTCCAGCGCCGCATCGAGCACGCGTGCTCGAGCACCGACAATTGAGCGCATTCATCCGCGCACGCAGCGCCTCGTCGCGGACAGTAAACTGGTGGCAGCGGTGGGAGAACGACTTCCCCGAACTCGCCGTCGCGGTGGAACCATGCACGTCGGCGTGACGTTCCTCTTTTTTTTTTTTTTTTTTTTTTGATGGTCAGCTGAGCGTTATCAAAACGCTTGCCCGTGTGAACTTTCTTTCTTTCTTTTTTTCTTTCTTTCTTTCTTTCTTTCTTTCTTTCTTTCTTTCTTTCTTTCTTTCTTTCTTTCTTTCTTTCTTTCTTTCTTTCTATCTTTCTGTATGGTGCGTGCTCGTTTTGTTCCGTACTTCGAACGGACTTCACCTTCTGTTATTACTGTATTTTTTCTTTTATTATATAGCTTCTTACTCACACTCTTCTTGATCATTCTTTCTTCAATGCGTGGTCCATGTCATAGGTCAGCTCTCGTTAGTGCGTTACATTCTTGTGTTTGGACTGTCGTCGCTTGACACTGCATTATATGTACATACGTCTTCGTTTTTGTCTTCTTATTTCGGCTATGCCATAGTATAATCGCTCATCGTGCACTCCATAAAACCAATTAACCGCTGCTTTCCATATATGTTTATTGATGCGTTCTTGTCAGCTCCCGTGTTTTTATACATTTTCGTTTATCATTGTTCTGTCGGCTCAACAGGGCAAAACAATCGCAGAGTAAGAGCAGCGATAAACATGCAGATCAAGGACAATAGAGCAATGTCAAACTATGCCTGACAGGGGTCATCCTTAAGTATTGCATCAATGCATACACGATAATATGTGCGCGTTCCTGTTTACTATACCTACATGCGACCTTCAAGTGCTCGGTTTGGTGAGACAGAGTTCAGCATCTTCCAGCAGCGTCACGCCCGTTATTATACGTATTACGCGGTGGTCTTGAGTTCCTTAATTGACATCGGAGCTGTGTAATGATTATAGCAATGTTTGATGTTGTCGTGGTATGTCCGTCACGCAGCATGTGGGGCGTTGCCTTCCCCTCGACCCAACCCACTTTCGCGACCGAACCACTCTTTCAGTTCACTTCTACATGGTAATTATTATGCGAAGGCCAAGAAATGAAGATTGATTTGGTTGATTTCTGGGGTTGTACGTCCTAAAACCACGGTGTTATTATGAGAGACGCCGTAATGGAGGTCTCCAGAAATTTCGGCCACCCTGGAGGTTCCTTAAGGTGCACTGACATCACGCAGTATACACGGGCCTCAACATTGCGCCCCCATCGAAATGCAGCAGCCGCAGCGGGGATTCGATCCCGCGACCTTTGGATCAGCAGCCGAGTGTCATACCCACTAAACCACCGTGGCGGGGAAAGAAAGAAAGAAAGAAAGAAAGAAAGAAGAAAGAAAGAAAGAAAGAAAGAAAGAAAGAAAGGAAAGAAAGAAAGGACTTTCCCATAACGTTATCGAGACGGAAGAGCATTCGTTGATTTGACCTTCGTTTTATAGAGAATATCGCTTCCCACAATACTCATAAAGCTCGTCACGTCATACGTTTCTTTCCTGTGTCTTCTTTTCCTAGCTCTTACTTTACTTCGCTGCTGAAAGCGAAACTTGTACAGCGTGTGTCACAAAACGACGACTTCAAAGACATCGACGAAGGTGCGAACGCAGCACCGATCAGTGTTGAAACTTTAAACAAAATTCAAACCTCACTGCGCCGTCCGAATGTGTCGTTCATACGTATACTGCATATACGCGACTTCATCGAAGGACAACGGAAGCGTTCCCTCCGTCCCACGTACAGTGGGGAAAGGGGGGGGGGGGGGGGGCGTCTTTTTAAACAGCGCGCCGTCACGCGGAAGCGTTTCTGACGCCCCTCTACGTCCACCGCAGATATGAGGGTGGCACGGTTCGATAGGCCGATTTCGTAACAAGCGCCGAGAGAAAGAGTCCTTATATTCACGCCGATAGCGAGTTGTGTGTGCCCCAGTACATTTTGTTGAGGCTTAAGCTGAGCGTTAAATTTGACGGGTCTATTTTGTGTCGGTACACGCAATGTACAATTCCCGTTCCGCATCACTGGATGCGTTTTGTATAAGGATGTGCGATACGTCGCGTACCGTGTGAACTTTTATTGAGTCTGCGTGGACAAGGTCCGCGGTCGTCCTTATAGACGATTTTAATTTGCGTTGTCATCTCTCGCGTCATTTCGAACATTTACAACGAGTGACATTTTGTATTTTCTTTTTTTTTAAGCGTCGTAACGTCAAATTAACGACGTCGTGAAATGACGAACGCGTCCGTGTGCTCGTATTTGTGTGTGTGAGTCTACCATGGTGTCGTTAATTTACCTCTTACAAACACAAGGCGGGGACTTGTCAGCCCAAAGGTGGCCGCGGCCAAGCGCATCGACAAAAGGATCAACAAAGGGGCAGGCTGGTAGATGGATGTCTCCGAATACTATAATAACCGCAGAGGTCCTGTATACCGAAACCACGGTATTATTATGAGGCCCGCCGTATCGTAGAGGCTCTATAAATTTCGATAGCCTGGGGTTACTTTTTTTATATAAATGTGAAAACATGGGAAGGTAGGCTACGTTGGAGCCGGCTATACCGTCATCATGATATTGGTACTGAAAATAATAAATAATAAACACACGTACTGAAAAAGAAACCGCAATAAAGCATAGAAGCATAAGAAAAGTGAAAATAATAGAGTGTACAAGCTACTTACAAGCATGATGGATAGCGTCTAGAGAATACCTCTAAGGGCACAGTTCAATGCGTACAGAGTGGTCACGCAGATTACCAGATTACCCTAGATACAGTCCCTACAGTATCCCTATATGTACCGGCACACACGTGCTAATCTTCTCTGTATCGTTCCCATTATAGTGTATGTACTTTGGAAGCAGAAATTTAGTGTGCACTGATAACGCACAGTACGCGGACCTTTAGCACTGATAACACACAGTGCGCGGGCCCGAAGGACGCGGAATCGATCCCTCACCGCGACCACCGCTGTGAGGGATCGATTCTGTGTCCTTCGGGTGACCAGTCGAGCATAAAAACGACAGTGACAATCAATCAATCAATCAATCAATCAATCAATCAATCAATCAAATCTTTATTTCCAACAACACCTGGGCAGACAGGGAGCCGCAAGGAGACGTTTGTGTTGGGTTCGAATCATCGGTCAAGACGGGTTTCACGTCAGAACGTCAGACGTTATTTTTTCAGACGGAAGTGATCTGTATTAATTTCCTGTGTAGCACTGTGCTACAAATTAGTGGGTGAAATATTCAACTTTCACTAGGATATATTATTTAGGCGATCGTTTTGAAGCAGTGCGCTACGAACGGTTTCATATATAGTTGCCGCAGCTTCGTTAACATGATTCCTCAATATGCCGGCATTCACACGAAAAGCTTTGTCGAAAAAAGAAAGGAAAAAAGAAAATAAAGGTTCATAAATGGCAAAAACTCGACTTTCACGAAGTGGAGAAGACACTTTCCCCTGATGATATACATACTGAACTTTTCTATGTACAAGGAGCCGGTATATTGGATTCTCAGGCCCCGCCACGGTGGTCTAGTGGCTATGGTACTCGGCTGCAGATCCGAGGGTCGCGGGATCGTATCCCGGCTGCGGCGGCTGCATTTCGATGGAGGCGAAATGCTGAGGCCCGTGTGCTGTGCGATGTCAGTGCACGTTAAAGAACCCCAGGTGGTCGAAATTTCCGGAGCCCTCCACTACGGCGTCTCTCATAATCAGAGCTGGTTTTGGGACGTTAAACCCCACATAACAACAACAAATTGGATTCTCAGTATTTAATTTTTACAAAAAGGTGCCCAAAAATAAATAATTACACATGCAAACAAGAGCAGCGTAATAACATAAATAAAGAACGTTTAGACTTTGTTGAAAATGAAGCTGCACGAAATATAATCACTTAGGCACTCGCGAACCAGCCAGAGTCGTCCTGAGAAAATATTAGCCTTGTCAGTCAAGTCGCCCTTGTTTTTTCAAGTCTTTCTTTCTTTCTTTCTTTCTTTCTTTCTTTCTTTCTTTCTTTCTTTCTTTGTAACCCTTGAAAGTGTACTTCTTGTTCCCAGCCTGCACTTTTGCATTCTTTCATTCAACCTTTCTTTTTTTTCTCAGCACTGGCATTTGTCGCGCAAGTGCCACTTTGTTTTCCTAGCGTTATGGCAAAGATGATGAGGAGCGAAGCCGGACGCACTGAGTGGCTGAGGTGACGGCGACTGCAGTGACTGCAACGCACGCTCTTGTAGTAGGAACTGCAGAACCGCAAGAAATGGACTCCCCTGAATCGTTGAGCATACACAGCAAAAAGGTACCCTGTACCAAGAAGTACCGAGCAGTACCAGCACTATACCAGCACTACCAGCAGAACTAAGTGCACTTGTCCTACGCTAACCTGTACAAGCCCAGACCATTCTTATAACTGATCTTCGCTTGGGACGAGGTTGCTTAACACAGTGTATGCGTGCCTGACCACGTGCGCACGAGATCATATTAGGCAGTCAAATTCTCAATAACACATTTAGAAAGTCATTCAATATAATGTCATGTGCTGGGCTAACCTTTGCAGAACTCAGAGCGGGAAAAGGCGAAGGGATTGCATTACAGATCTGCAGACTGCGTGGCACAACAGCTCTTTCCTTATTTATTCCCCTCAAACCAGAGGAAGCAGAGCTATTTTGCATGGATTCAACGTTAAAAAAAAACGGGGGGGGGGGGGGGAAGGAGCCCACGCAAGGGCACAAGGGAAAGAACTTTTTCATAGCTGCTGACTTGCACACAAGGATATGTTTCTGGAACAAGATGAAACAGATACGTATGCTTTGGGTACGTCCCATGAGTTGTCAAGAAACCTTTTTTTTTTTTTATGAAAGGAAACCGATATTCCAATAAAACAAGAATAAAGATTCCATTGATCGTGAGATCTTGTCTTGTGTGTGTGCTCCTGCATTTGTCCTCGTTTTCCATAAGCGTTGTTTCTTGACAACATGTCGATAACTCCATATTGGCATACCCCCCATCCTCCAATCGTTTCTGTTCCCGTCTGGCAAGATCAAATGAAGACGTGCTAGCCTTCATCGCTGCGCGATGGTGGCGTACCTGTCAACGTCGCCTCAGTGAGCACGCATCCTCGTCTCGTACAGAGTACATTTCACAAAGCACGGCCGTTATAGTGCCACCACGTGGTGGACAAAACCACGTTCCGTCCTGTCCCTCGGCTCCCCGCCGAGCTCCTTTGCAGAGTTCGATCGAGGGCCGACCACCGTGTGTCCGACAGCACTATTGTGTCCGCGCATGGACGACGCTGGTCGACTGCGTGCCCGGACCGCGTGGAGCACCGCAAACCCCCCACGCCTTGCCCTGGCCTGCACTGCATCTCTCTTCATCACCCACCGACCTCCCACTTCCTTCGCCTTGCTATTCCGCAAGGACGCGCCTACAGACCGCATTTATGTCCGAAGCGGTCTCCTCTAGACACAACAGTTGCCAAACGTCTCGAAAGCGTAGTATGTTAGCGTTGGTCTGTGCCTATTCACGTAACACAGGGCTACGTGAGTTAGTTCTCCAGTCGTGGCAGCCGTATTCCGATTTGCGTCAAAAATGGGAAAGCGCTGTTGTAGTGTGTTATACCGCAGAGTTGGTGAAATGATAGAGCGTCAGTCCTCAATGCCCCAGGTACTGGGTTCGATAACCAGTGCCGCCGGGCACCCACCGGGTTTCTTAAAAGGGGAGAGAGCTACCCGGACAACACGCTCGGAATAATGCAGGGGTGTCCAGCCCGATAAAGCTGGTCCCTCAGTTCTGCTCCCTTGTTTACTTCCCTTTCCACGCTCCTCTCGGATGGTGCACGTGCCGAGCTGTTTTGCCGGTTGCACAAATTACCTTCATTTCTTACATCGAGCCCCTATCCCTATCCGCCTATATACCCGCAGCGGTGGTCTATACTGACTATGGCACCTATAACTGTTGGCCCGAAGGTCGTGGGTTCTTAACCCGCCGCCGCGGCGACAGCATTTCGATGGGGGCAAAATGCTCGAGGCCCACGCACTGAGCTACGCTACTGCATGCGCGTTAAATATTACCCCGTGTGGTCAAATTTTCCGGTGCCCTTCACTACGGCATCTCTCATAATCGTATCATGGTTTTGGGACGTAAAACCCTAGAATTTATCACTATTGCTATCATTAACCCTTAAACTGAAATAATGCTTGCCTCACTGTCCCATATGATTTTAATATGAGAAACGCAGCATCAATAATTATGAGCAGGTAGTATTATCACAAAATGAATTACTTCAGCGTAAAAATCGGCAAAGGCGGAGGGCGTATCGCGACCTCTACTCGACAACATCCAGTTTGCTGCCCCACGCGGCGCAAGGTGTAACGGTATAGCAGCGGTACAAGGAGTGGCTTCAATGCAGAAACAAAAGAAATATAATGTTAATGCGTATGACACCGTCCGCGCAGTACTACTGTAGCACGATTAGATTTGGCCGGGTGGTTAGATCGAGTGGCTGACAGACAGACAGACAGACAGACAGACAGACAGACAGACAGACAGACAGACAGACAGATTAGATAGATAGATAGATAGATAGATAGATAGATAGATAGATAGATAGATAGATAGATAGATAGATAGATAGATAGATAGATAGATAGATGAACAACGGAGGGGGTAAGTTTTTCGCGTTTATGCAGCCCAAAAAGACTATCGTCCTTGAAAGATTATGAGCGAAACTTCCGCATAGTTCGAGGCTGCTCGGTATACGCCGAGCTCTATACCCTTGTGTAACAGTATTACATGCGTGAACTCGGCATACGTAGCTCGCTAAACGTAGAGGGGAAGTCGGGAGAAAGTCCTGGCGGCCACGATGCATGGTTCACTGCGCACGGGCCGCACCACAATGGCCCCGTGGTGTCGAGTCTCAGCGAAAGCGTGCGCGGACTCTGCGGCGAAGGACACAATAGCGTTTAATGGCAAAACACGTGGGCTCCCGCGTTATAATAGCTCGGGCGTCTGTATTACACGCCCTATTAGCTCGCACCCTTTGGCCACATTCGTGGGTTATTTGTTGTCGCCTCGCTGCAGCGACATGGAGCTGCTAAGGGCGCTACAATAGACGCTGTAACACAGGTATAGCATGCCGTGTGATGCACACGAGCTGTCTGTTTCCATTTGAATGGGTTGGCGATGGAAAGTGCTGTAAAATTCATGTTATCACCTTATAGCATGGGTGACTGCTTCGCGATGTCTATGACCCTCATAAATTCGAACGAGTTGGTACGGGTGCAGCCTGGAACTATAAACGTCAAAAAAAGAAATAAATAAATAAGAAATAAATAAATAAACGAGGGCAAAAGTAAGATTAATAGGACAGATACGAGCGCTCTGTTGTGACCTGTCACTCTCAGTTTTGTCCTTAGGGTTTCCTTTTTGTTATTGTTGTTGTTTCATGTTACCGCGTATCTATGACACGTCTGGTAGTTGTTTCTGTTGGATACGAGACGGCGGCGGAATTTGAAATGCCCGCTGCATACGACGGCCCCATTCCGATTATGCGAACACCGAGCCTTGCTCGTTAAAGGGGCTGCTCAAAGCAGCCCCTTTTGATTAACCGAATCCCCATTGTTATCGTTACGACGCTCGAATAAGGACGTTCGCTTGTGAACAGCGCGTTGATGGGCATCACATTAAGGAATTTCTGGTGTCAAAATTAATCCCATCTGCCTCCTCCGTCATTACGTTGTCTGCCATGAATAGCACCACTGCTTTTGGGTGCTAACGCGGGCTCAATCGGCATTATCTGTTCAAGTGCAGCAGGTTGGTACCAAACGACACGCAGCCACCCACAGTAATCGATTGTTATAAAGAACTGGTGTCCCACGTTGACCAGGCTGCGGTGTGATCTAAACAATGATTTCTTAGGTTTAACGTCCCAATACCACGATATATGAATGAGAGACGACGTATAGTGAAGGGCTCAGGAAATTTCGACCACATGGGGTTCCTTAACTTGCACTGACGACACTCAGTGCACAGAACTCCGGCTCTTCGTCACCTGCATAGAAATGCAGCTGCGGTGGCCCAGATTAAATCACGCGACGTTCGGGTTAGCAGCCGAGTCCCATAACCACTATGCCAACGTGGTGGGCGCAATGTCCTGTTTGTCATGAACGGAGGGCACTTAGGCCACTTGCCTATAGTGCCGGCTTCGTTTGTTTGGTCGTTTCAAAAGTTTTTCCGAGTGCATCAGTGAATAAAGTGGACTGCAGCTTGCAAGTTTGTTGCTCCATATACTTAAAAAAGAAAAGGAAGGAAGTCAGCGAAGATTGTAGGGTGCGTTTCGTGGCATATACGTGACAAAGGAAATACATATTGGTATATGCCACGTATGGGAAGGCGTTTTGGCTCTTGCGTTCGTCTAGCTGTTTATGCATTTACTGTTACTGCAGTTGACCTGTTCTGCATACTGCATGTCTGTTCACTTCATATTGTATCTGTTATAATTACGTCGTTAAATCTTATTGCTTACGTTTTGATTCTAGCAGAATACTGTACCACCGCTGATAGGCGTGGCCGATGCAGCTTAACATTCAACAACTTTCTCCCAGACCACATTAGATACTCCAAGCAACGTCTCAAAAATTCGAGTCAAATGGTGGGCGCACAGCTGCTAGACATATATTCGCTCAAATTCTTCGTTTTTATTCGCGATGCCCTACGAGAAGCACCCCCTTCTTTCATTTTCTTTTTTTTTTTAAGCCCTTGGAATGTGCTCGCACTGAGTTCTCGGGCCATGCTTTCGGATTACTGCTGTGGAATTTTCAAACTAGTATTTACTTTATGACTCCAGCCTAAATTTCTTCCTTTGCACGCTTCGAAAAATGCGCGTTGTATGAACGTATAGGGCTGAAGGCTCCGATGTCTTTAGAGTATAGTGTATAACCCGCGTATACGCAACTTCTGCAACGGAAGCGAACCTTTGCCTGTGTATACTTTCTACAAAGTCTCTGACTGTATGGGCGTCTTATATACTGTGCTATTACTCTGCTATACAGGTCGCGTCGTTCTGCCTATACTGCAAGCCGTGCATTGTCCAAACGTCGAGCTTCATCTGTAGTGGACCTCGCGTTTTGACAGGCGTTTACTCTTCCTCGTCACACATATACGCGGTACGTCAACAACGCGAGCCACGTCGTCGAAGCCGTCAACGCGACAGCCCGCGCCGCATTCCTTAGCACACCGAAAAGTCCTTCACCCGAGGAATCACGAGTGCGAATATAGAAGCCACGTGGGATAGGGGGGCGGGGGGGAGTAGAGGGAGGAAGGGGGGGAGTGGAGTGCAAGCGAGAGGCATCCTGCTGTTCGCCACCTGCAACCACTCGACCTGCTGCGCTGCCTTCCCGAAAAAGTTCGTGGCCGCATGTAGGTGGCCGATGCGCGCGTCGGGGTTTGCGTGGCGGGTCCGGGCGAACACGGAGGCTCAGTTGAACGCACTGGATAGGCTGAGTTCAAGCAGTATACAGTACAAAGGCTGGCCATCAGTGCTTCGTGGATAGATATCCAAACTAGAAGAGAAGCTCAGGGGAAGATGGATGCTTGAATCGATGAACAGATCGCTAAAAAAACGATTTAGAGCTGGGAACATTCCCTGTTCTAAATCGTATTTTGCGATCTGTTCATCTATTCGTGGATAGATAGATAGATAGATAGATAGATAGATAGATAGATAGATAGATAGATAGATAGATAGATAGATAGATAGATAGATAGATAGATAGATAGATAGATAGATAGATAGATAGATAGATAGATAGATTTTTGCCACAAGCAACTTAACTGTGAGTATGAAGGCATGCAAGCGCCTAAATGAACGGAATTTTAGGAACTGCGTCAAAGTTAAAAAATACCATAGCACTGTAATCGCATTGCTGCATTCGCAGCGTTTTGTGCAGCATATAAGCGTCGCCAGGCAAAGAAACCGCCATCATAGTTGACAAGAAAGTGTTTTACATACGCGTGTACGGTAATAATAAGAATCTCGCGATAATAAATTTGGAGGGGCTTCTGCTACCATCCAAGTCGACTTCCCGACCTAGCCCGACCCGATGACGCATCGTCATCTGTACCGGCCCATCGTGGACATTATCCAGGATACAGATCTGTCTGTTTAATTTATGCGGTAGGGCACACCGGCGCCAACAGTCCAATAAAATAAAAAGAATGTGGAGATCAATTTAAAATGTTTTTCGAGCACCGATATAAGTTTCTTCTTACAGTGCAACCACGTCAATGTACGCTGCCGCTTATTTCTTCTTTTTTTTTTGCGCTTTTAAACATCAGCTAGACCACGATCACCAATATCGCACCCACCACTTCTCACTCCGCGAAGATCGACTCGAAGACCGTCTGATTCCGCATTACGAAACTGGCAGCTGCGCCTCATCAGGTAACGGCACTGATTAATTAGTAGTTTGATTGGTTTCTGGGGCTTAACGTTCCAAAACCGGGATATTGTTACGAGAAGGACACAGCGGACGGCTATTTACGAGTGCATTTACAGAGAGGCTTTGAGCAGCAATCAAATAGTGGACAGTCCGCCCTCCAGCCAGTCCCGTCTTTATCTTCTCCCTAGATGGTGTGCGCCATATTCTAGGATCATGGCCGCTTCGTACCGTTACCCCCGCTGGTAGGAGCGCCGTCTCGGGCACATTTTAAACTCATTCATTTCTGGGGTTTTACGTCCCAAAACCACCATTTGATTATGAGAGACGCCGTAGTGGAGGGCTCCGGAAATTTCGACCACCTGGGGTTCTTTAACGTGCACTGACATCGCACAGCACACGGGCCTCAACATTTCGCCTCCATCGAAATGCAGCCGCCGCGGCCGGGATTCGATCCCGCGACCTTCGGATCAGCAGCCGAGTGCCATATTTTTTTTCGAAATTACATAACATTCTTCAGCATATTTCATTTAATAGTAGACGATGTGGCACTTAGTATGACCTCTGCCCCTCTCTCTTCAGTACATATGAAGAAAAGGAGGGATATATATATATATATATATATATTATATATATATATATATATATATATATATATATATTATATTATATAACAAAAAGATGGTGCTTTCACTGCTGGATCAGTGGCGCCCACACACTCATTTAAACCCGAAATTCTAATGGATCCGAGTTACAGTAAAGTTCAAGTAACCATAATATTGTAATATTGAAGAAAGTTGTCACTTATACCATCGACATGTCTTTATGAAAACACACGTTTCTGTAAATATTCGTGACCATAGCCTCAACAACCATGAGACAGACAAAAGAGGTATCACCGAGCAGAGTTGGTTCACACGACGGCTGAAATATAAGAACTTGTTCAGCCATAATTTATGTAGAGTATACCAAGATGTGCTAGTTTGTTGACATACATAAGTAAAACCTTCGGCGTCTCTCTCCGATTGTCTGATAGCGCTTTTAGAAGCTGCTTTGTGACGACAACATATCTATGTTTCGATGGCCAATGAGCTGTTTTCATATTCCTCTGTATGTAAGTAATTTTCACCGACGAAACACTCAGTTGCGAGTCTGTGCAAGGCTCGCCTGCCTCTTCTTTGTCCTTGTATACTATAGCGCAGCTAAAAAAAGTTTACAGCAGTTATGTGTGCCACTTCTCTCGTGCACGCTTGGTCTTTTGACCGGTTAATATACTTTCAAAATTAAATACATCGCCCAAATTCCACCCGGCACTGGAACTGCACATGCAAATGAGATGTACTTCGAGTGTCTGGCCCGAACCCGCTCCCTGTTATACAGTCAACGCCACCGCTGCGAGGCCCCATGTTTATGCAAGAACGTCGTCGGTATATTGCCCTCACGCGCCGTCGTTCCTTTCTGCATGCTTGATGAGGTACCAGTGTTCGGCGATGCGCAAATTGAATTCTCCTGGAAGTTCTCTTCCCGTTTCTATTTGTCTTTCGTGTTTGTTTGTTTGTTTGGTTTTTCAATCTATTGAAGTCCATGCAGACCACTGTCACTGCGCTTTCAATTGCAGTGAGAGTGGTCTAGACTGTGGGGAAATGTTGCGCAGTGGTATGTCACTGCACTTTCAAATGAACTGACAGACCACTGTACAACATTCCCCACAGCACAACATTCCCCATGACGTGGGGAATGTTGTGTGCTGTGTCGCTGCACAACATTGCCCATGACGTGGGATGTTGTCGCCTTCCCGCTGCCGGGCGAACGATAATACGGTTGCGAGACTCGCTTTGGGGAACACCTAGTTGGTTTTGTTAAGTCAAAACGCCTCATAATTGACGCGGTGTGTGACCGTCTGGCTGCTACGGAGAAACGCAAAGGATTCCGAGAAATGGAACACTCTCGTGTCGTGCACTTAGTGCGTGCCAAAATTTGCATGTCAGGGTATGCGCGTCCGTGATGAACGTGACTGTTAGATCGCGACATCAATGACATGATGTGCCTCTCATTTACGTCACAATTAATGATAGTAAAATTACGTGCATATGCGTGGCGAATACCCTCCTTCCTTCGGGAGTATGCGCATCTCTCACGGCCATGGTTGTTGAGTAAAAGGCCGCAAAAACAAACACAACTCGAATTGAATTTCGCCTATTTATGGAATATAAGCGCGCCCCGCTTTCAAGTAGTCAGTCTTCCTTCCCCTTTTACACACCACACACACACACACACACCACACACCACACACAACACACACACAACACACACACACACACACACACCACACAAACACACACACACACACACACACACACACACGCAAACTTTCGGGGGGCAACCC